>CM034474.1:15770037-15825513 GCA_019925255.1 Litchi chinensis | reverse complement strand
AATATAGCAAACAGTTCTACTGCCTTTATCTTCAAGCCAATTGGAAATATTAAATTTTCATTCAGTTTCATAAAAGTAGCAGTATGTTCTATAAGGAAAAACACGATAACCAACCAAATTGTCTTTTGTTGAAACACATTATGGCCAAGTTGAAAACGATCATCTGACATTTTAAACTATCATCATCTCTAACATTTGAGCTTACAAAACATGTCCACGCACAATAATTAACCTCTAGCATGTCCCATCAAATACTCAAAAGAGAAAAACCAAAGTACTTTTAAGACTGCAAAAATGAAAAAAGGACAGTCCAAGTTGAGTTTATATATCAACCTTACCCCTTAATGAATTAATTTTCATGATTGGGAAGTCTCTAATTTCTTTAATAGAAGGGAACTTATCGTTGAAATAGCTCACAACTGTGGTAACATCCATAATATAACTCATGTGATATACAAAACAAGCACTTCCAAAGAATAATACATACAACAAACATAATTTCCAACTTTTATGTTACACTGCTAATACGACATTATAACAAGATTAACAGCAGAGATAAAGGGACAGAAACCTCCTCATAAATGCAAAAAGTTCTCGAAGAAGCAATATGCTTCTCATAAAAAGAGTCATCCAATGGAGCTGAAGAAAACCATTGGCGGCCAATAGCAGGGACCTAAACAACAAAAAGAAGATAAATCCAAACACAGTATAATTACCCAAACGTAAGCATAAATCTATCAACACACCCCTAACACAGCTTAAGTAAGTACCTGAGGAAAGTCAATTCCATAAGTGATTTGAAGGTTTGGAGAGGGGAAAGCAGCAACGAAAGAATCATTTTTCCATACATGTACCGGTTCATTTAAATACGGCGCAACTTTGTCAGCAGTCTTGCCACATGGATCCAAGGCCTCCGTCAGACCAACCCGCTCTATGGCCTCCACCCACGTACTCGCTGACCCATCCAAAATAGGAACCTGTCTCACTTAACCATCACCATAATTAATATTTCTAATTCCTCAATATTGAATATTAAAAAATTTTCCTTCTATATAATTGAATAAGGTCCGACCATTACTGCATCCCAACCTTTAAATTATTAAGATCAGTAATCCCTCTGAATAGAAAAGAAAAATGTTTCCACGAAATAAAATACAATAAACGACTGAGATTACTGATCGTAATAATTTAAAAGTCAGACGATAGAAGCTCTGAGTATCAGCATAACGCTCAACGACGCACTAACCTCGATCTCTTGGTTGTTGGAATGTGAATTTAGAATCTGAATTCTGCAATTATCAACAGCCTTGGCCTCCAAAGCGGAGAGCAGGTGCTCGACAGTACGGATACTGAATCCATCCTTGGAAAGCGTGGTACACAAGGACGATTCTTCGGCGAAGTGGATGGATGCTGGAATCAACTGGGACCGATACTCGAAAGCTCTGCCTCGACCAGCCTCCTCCGGCCATAACCTCACAGTCGAAACCTCACCTGAGTGCAGAGTGATGCCAGTCCTCTCTATGCATCCCGCTAGGGTTTGCTGGATCCTACCCGTCTGTAATCATAACGCAATCGTCTATATCTAAATGAAAGCAAAACAGACAAGAGAATGGAAAGAGAGTGCGTGTTCGTGTGTGTGTACGGGTTTCCAGGAGATGATGGTGGAGGACTTGAGAGCTTTGAAGGCGGCTGATAGAGTCATGTGAGAGTGCCTGAGGTTGCTGCTGCCACGAAACAGAGTGACGTCCAAAAAAACACTGGTTTCGAGAATTCAGTGGCTCTGCATTTTGGCGGTTTCGAGTTTTTGGACTCGATTCCCGCGAAGTCACAGCCCCCCTTCCTTGTTTCCTTTTTGTATTCGGAATTTTGGTCTCGCGTTCGCCGCTTTACGCGTTACATATTCCCTACTGGCCTGTTCTGTTTCACGGTTTCTAGCTTCGATCCTCCACGGTCTTATTTTAGCACTGGCTTTATCTATAATTGTTTTCAATCCTAAATTATTGAGTTAATTACACCAACATTTTCTCTAACTGTTGACCAGTAGATGATCATCAATAGTCAACGACATTTTCTCTTGCTATTGATTAGCAGTTGATCATGGTTATTAAAAAGGTTACAATTCGAATCTGAATGGTATTATTAATTAATAGTAATTTTGAATCATTTCATTAAATAAAAGTCCAGAATTATGAAATATTAATTAATAATGGGTTATGAATCCTTATTAATTTAAAAATTGGAATTATCATTTAATAAGGAATTAAGTTTCCATCTAAAATTGGAAATTTAAAAGCATTTGTATAAAATTGAGTTTTATTTTGGAAGTTGGATAATGCAAATAAGACAATATTAGAACAAAAACCAGTTTTTTTTTTTTTTTTTAAACAAAAGGGAATAGGTAATACCTCTTTTGATACTTTGATTTTGAATCCCTTTAATAACAATCTCTCTTGTGATGACTCCGTTGGATGATCTTAAGCCCTTTAAAATTGTTCATTCTTCTCTTGTTATAGCCATTCGAAATTTTTTATTGAATAACTTTTTATCAAATAATAATCACGATATAATTGAAAATCTATATTACCAACAGTAAAATATGTATGAAAACTATTGAAATTAAAAACCATGTATATTTTAAACTCGAATCTCATTATGTATGTTCAGAGAATTATATTAATTATTTAAGTTATGAAATAATGTGTCTTCGACGTGCAAAGATTATGTTTTATTTCAATATAATACATTTTCCATAATCTCTTTTACTCCAGCGAGCGGGATTAGTTCAAATAATAGATTGAAAATGGACTATATTACATAAATGGTAATTTACAATTATTATTTAAAATCATAATTGATTCAAATCAAATAAAAAAACAAATTTTTTTAAATTAATTTCAATTTCAACCGAATTGCGCCTCCAAACGGTTCTTCGAGCGTGTTGAAAATAAAAAAAAAAAAATTTTAGCTTTATTTGCCCGCCACTTACAAAACCCCTCCCCAAAACCCTACTTTATTCCTACGCACTCCTCCTCACTCCCCGAAATTTCCCTTGCTTCAGCTCCCCTATACGCTGCGTGGAAGCCCTAGCTTTCAATCAAGAAAATCTGATTCTCGATTCTCGATTCTAGGGCTTTGCCTCTTCGTGTACGAACAACATGTCGTGGGAGGAGGAGATTGTAATGCGCGACGTCACGAATGCCGGCCTTGTTGTGAGTGACCGCATTGGACGCGAAGCTGCCTCTCAGCTCGATGTCGAAGAAGCGCTCGAAGCTTCCAGATACGCTAGCCATCCCTACACCACCCACCCTAGAGAGGTACATTGTTCTCCAAATTCAATCCCTCATACTACACACATGTTTGCTTTACGAGAAGATTCAATTATGAAGAAACAGAAAAAAAAAAAAAAAATTGGCTTTTGCAGTTCGATCTCAGCAGTATCCTAGTTTGAGTTAGGTTTTTATTTTATTTTTTTTACTTTTATATCAATTGTGGATCTGTCACTGTACTTCACTAGGTGTTAATGTGAAATTAAGCGATTTCGTTTGAGGATTGTATAGGAACTATGTGGTAGGAGACATTGATATGGTTTAACAATTTCATTGCAGTGGCCTCCGCTGGTTGAGGTGGCGGATACATGGGACTTGCCTACAGTGCTTGTAGAGAGGTATAATGCTGCTGGTGGTGAAGGAAACGCTTTATGTGGAATATTTCCGGAGATACGCCGAGCGTGGGCATCAGTTGATAATTCTTTGTTTCTTTGGCGTTTTGACAAGTGGTAACATCATTTATCTCTTAATTTAATGTTTATGAATGATTGCTCGTGTCATATTATGGTATCGTAGTTATTTATTATTAGTCTGTAGTTTTTGTTGAACTATGAAAACTATGTCTTACTTTGATATATTGAATATCCTTAGCAGGATTTCCTTTAGAGGAAAACAAAAAAGGCACAAATCTCGTAATAAAGTTTATGGGCAGTATTTTATACTCTGAAATGAATGAATACTAATTTCCTTTTATGAAAGTTGTGTTTGGATAGATAGATTGTGTGTGTGTGTGTGTGTGTGTGTGTGTGAATGAGGCACTTTTTGAGTTTGATAATTGCTGTGGTGGGTACTGCATGTCTGTGTCTACAATTTATGGCATGTTGATATGATTTCAATTTTGCAACCTGTGTATTGGAAAGTTTATGATTTGGTCTATTGCAGGCTGCATTATTTTTATGCATCTAGATGAACAATTGACGAAAAGGTTGTTGTTGGTGGTATTGTCGAGTTTCTTACATTATGGTGCTTTTCTTGGTTGTATGGTTTGTTACATATTCTTCTCCCTCTGGTCTTCTTGAGATGCTGAAAGGAGTGATAAAATGATTCCATCTCTATATAGTCATTCTTAAGATGTTGAAAGGAGTGATAAAATGATTCCATCGCTATATAGTCATTTTTTACTGTAATGTTGTCTTTATGTTCAGGGACGGTCAATGTCCTGAATACACTGGAGAGGAACAAGTTATTTGTGCTGTTGGCCTTGCCAAATCTAAACCTGGCGTATTTGTTGAAGCTATTCAATACCTCATGATTTTAGCAACACCTGTTGAGGTAGTTACCCTGATTCTCTTTTACTATGTTGTTACAATGCTATGCTAGTAATGATGTTTGAGTTTAAAATTCTCTTATATGTGTAAAAAAGTAGCATTCTACAGCGTTGAAATGATGATATGAGATGTTGAACTGCACATGGCCCTAGAAAGAGTATACAAAAATGCATGTTAGGTAACCATAGAATGGGACTGCTTAAGAAACTGTGTACTTGCTCTGATAAATTGTCATGTTTCATTATCTTCTGATGCCAAGGGAACTTCTATATTGTTATAATGATGTCATTGTTTGATTTAATTGTCCGAGCTGAGTAGGCTTCTCTTTGTAAAAGCAAATAAGGATGCCTTTGCATGCCCTCGAACATGATCAAGTACACAGCTATAGATTAATATGTAGCTGCTCTCTTACCAGTGTAATGCTGTTGTAATGAATATTTTGAATTTTTCTTAATGAACTAGGCTACAAATGCCAAATTGGAATTACTGTGGTATCATCATATGAATGCAACTGCCAGAACACTTTGAACGTTTTCTGATTTAATTTCTTGGTAGAGTTTGTTTTCCCTAAGTAACTTAGTTTCTTGTGGTCATGGCTTTTACTCTTTCGGTCTTTCCCAAGTTCTTTGAAGAATTTGGGAGTTTTTTATTATTTACTGTTAGAATTTTAATTGTTCCAAATAGTTCTTATGGCCTTCACGTCATGATTTCCATCAATTAGAATATTAGACATTGTTGGTCTTTCCATATTACATCATTTTCACTTTTTTCAGTGTGCTGCTGAGTTGGTTTCTTCCAAATTTGTGATAATTAGTACATTAGTTTTTTTTTTTTTTTTTGGTTTCTTATCAGCTATTTCCTTTTATCAGTTGGTTCTTGTAGGAGTATGCTGCTCTGCAGGAGGTGATGGTTCAGATCCTTATGCAGAGATTTCGCTGCAGCCTTTGCCAGAGTATACAGTACCATCTGACGGGGTTACCATGACTTGTATAACATGTACTGATAAGGGGCGTATTTTCATGGCAGGCCGTGATGGCCACATTTATGAGCTGCAATACACTACGGGTTCAGGATGGTATAAGCGATGCCGTAAAGTCTGTCTTACTGCAGGTGTTGGAAGTGTCATTTCAAGGTATGTTGTAATATTCAATGCTAAAGGGTTAAATATGGCATTTGTGTCCCCTGCTATCCGTGGTGATAGCAGAAGCAACTTTTAGCTTGCATGTTTGTATCGCACTTTGAATTGGAAGTGCAACTGATGATGTTAGACACAGTTAATTGATGTGTTTTCAGTTTTAAATTTGTTAATGTCAGTATAATATTCTTACTTAGGAGTTGTTCTTCTTTCATCAAAGTTAATAGAATTGAGAATTTACAGTAATGTATGTCAAAGTTAATCATACTTTGTGTTTTCTAGGTGGATTGTGCCTAATGTATTTAAATTCGGAGCTGTTGATGCCATTGTTGAAATGGTTTTTGATAATGAAAGACAAATATTGTATGCACGATCTGAGGATATGAAACTTCAGGTTTTTGTTTTGGGGCCAAGTGGAGATGGTCCACTAAAGAAAGTGGCTGAAGAAAGGAATCTGTTCAATCATAGGGATGCACATTATGGAGGTAGACCATCAACAGGACCAAGAGCCCCAAATCGATCTGTAAAGCCATCGATAATTTGCATTTCACCATTATCCACGCTTGAGTCAAAGTGGTTGCACCTTGTTGCTGTTATGTCTGATGGAAGAAGGATGTACCTTTCCACTTCGTCATCTAGTGGTACTAATGGCACTATTGGAGGTTTGAATGGATTCAACAATCACCATCATAGGCCCAGCTGTTTAAAGGTTGTAACAACTAGGCCTTCTCCTCCCTTGGGGGTAGGTGGAGGGCTTGGTTTTGGAGCTATATCTCTTGCAGGTAGAAGTCAGAATGAGGATCTCTCATTGAAGGTTGAAGCAGCATATTATTCTGCTGGGACCCTAGTCCTATCTGATGCATCGCCACCAACCATGTCTTCCCTTCTTATTGTAAGCAAGGATTCAAGCTCACAATCATCTTTGACAGGCAGTTTGGGAACAAGTGCTCGAGTTTCTCGAGCACTAAGGGAATCTGTGTCTTCTTTGCCTGTTGAAGGTCGAATGCTTTCTGTGGCGGATGTTCTACCATTGCCAGACACTGCTGCCATTGTTCAGTCTCTATACTCAGAACTAGAGTTTTGCAGACTTGAAAGTCTAGGGGAGTCTTCTGAAAAGGCATGTGGAAAACTTTGGGCTAGAGGTGACCTATCAACCCAACATATACTGCCTAGAAGAAGAATCGTCATTTTTAGTACGATGGGCATGATGGAAGTAGTTTTCAACAGGCCTGTGGATATTCTAAGAAGGTTGTTTGAGTCCAACTCTCCAAGATCAATCTTAGAAGATTTTTTCAACCGTTTTGGAGCTGGTGAAGCAGCTGCAATGTGTTTGATGCTAGCTGCAAGGATAGTTCATTCTGAAAGTCTTATAAGCAATGTTGTTGCCGAGAAGGCCGCTGAAGCTTTTGAGGACCCAAGGCTTGTTGGAATGCCACAACTTGAAGGTAGTAATGCATTGGCTAACACTAGAACTGCAGCAGGGGGATTCAGCATGGGGCAGGTTGTCCAGGAGGCTGAGCCTGTATTTTCTGGTGCACATGAAGGGCTGTGCTTGTGCTCATCAAGGTTGCTTTTTCCCATTTGGGAACTTCCTGTAATGGTCACAAAGGGGGGTGTAGGCTCATATGATTCCATGTCGGAAAATGGAGTCGTTGCATGCAGACTTTCTGCTGAGGCTATGCAAGTCCTAGAAAACAAGATTCGTTCCCTGGAGAAATTCTTAAGGTCTATAAGGAACCAGAGAAGGGGCCTTTATGGCTGTGTAGCTGGTTTTGGAGACTTGACTGGTTCTATTTTGTATGCAACTGGGTCAGAATTAGGTCGTGACAGGAGCATGGTTAGAAACTTATTCGGTGCTTACTCACGAAATGTTGAGTCTAATGGTGTTGGCACGTCAAATAAAAGACAGCGATTGCCATATACTCCTGCTGAATTGGCTGCAATGGAGGTGCAGTGAAGTAGCCTTATTCACTTCATATCTTTCATGCTTTCCTTTTTTCATTTTCTTTGCCAACTTACTGTTCTGATGTGCTACAGGTGAGGGCGATGGAATGTATAAGACAGTTGCTTCTTAGATCCGCCGAAGCCTTGTTTCTGCTCCAGCTTCTTTCTCAGCATCACGTGACACGCTTGGTTCAAGGGTTTGATGCTAGTCTATGGCAGGAATTGGTTCAGCTGACATTTTGTCAACTAGTTTGTTCTGAGGAGGGTGACCGGCTTGCTACAAGGCTAATTTCTTCTTTAATGGAGGTAATGGGTTTTTATTTAGAACCTGTAGAATTTCCATTTTATATGAGCTGTTAGTTAGACTATAAACTTGTTCTATGAGCCCAAGTGTTTCTAGTTTGCTTTGGTTTTATCTGTTATTGCTGTCCTCCATTCTAAATAATTAGCATTAACTGATGTCATTTATGTTATTCATTTCTCCAGTATTATACTGGCCCTGATGGCAGGGGAACAGTTGATGATATTAGTGCGAGATTACGAGAGGGATGCCCAAGTTATTTCAAAGAATCTGATTACAAATTCTTTTTAGCTGTGGAATATCTTGAAAGAGCTGCTGTAACTCCAGATTCTGAGGAGAAAGAGAATCTTGCGAGAGAAGCCTTCAATTTCTTGAGTAAAGTTCCAGAATCTGCAGATTTGCAAACTGTTTGCAAACGATTTGAGGACTTAAGGTCAATTATTGATGAAGTCCATGGCTAAATCTGATGCTGTTCACTTTGCATATGCCTGAATTAGATTGCCATATTTTTGTTTTTGCAGATTTTATGAAGCTGTGGTTCACTTACCTCTGCAGAAGGCACAGGCTCTTGACCCTGCCGGCGATGCCTCTAATGATCAAATTGATGCTGCAACCAGAGAACATGCACTTGCTCAGCGTGAACAGTGTTATGAGATAATAACTAGTGCCTTGCGTTCTCTGAAAGGTGACTCTCCACAGAGAGAATTTGGATCTCCTGTCAGGCCTGCTATGCGATCTAGCATTGATCATGTCTCAAGAGAAAAATACATAAGCCAGATTGTTCAGCTTGGTGTACAGTCGCCTGATAGATTATTTCATGAGTACCTCTACAGAACTATGATTGATTTGGGTCTTGAAGATGAGCTGTTGGAGTTTGGAGGTCCTGATTTGGTGCCTTTTCTTCAAAATGCTGGTCGTGAGCCCCTACAAGAGGTTTGGTTTATTTCAATTGTGGTTTTTGTTCCCTATTTGATTGTGCTTAAGAACAATATAAATGGTTAAATCAACTGAAGGTGTCATATTTAAATTAAAACTGCTGATTTTAAGCCGTACTAATTGGTTAATTACTTGAGATGTTAAGATTATATTTCATTAAAATCTGCACTGGTCGTGTTCTTACTTTAGAGCTATGTCTTGTAGGTTAGAGCTGTTTCTGGAATAACTTCAGCGAGTTCTCTGATGAGTCAAGCAGGAGCTGCTATCCCATCTAAAGAAGCTAAATACTTAGATCTTTTGGCACGATATTATGTCTTGAAACGACAGCATTTACTTGCAGCTCATGTATTGTTAAGGCTTGCTGAAAGACGGTCAATCGATGCAAAGGATGTTCCCACTCTTGATCAGAGGTATGCTGTTTATTTTCATACTTCTCCTACCATTCCAAATTTTCCAAGGACTTTGTGTTTTTCTGGGGCAAACAATATGCTTGGTTCGCAATTGTGACCAGCTTGGGAAGACCAATTTGACAACATCAACTCCAACTTGAACCAAACTTTTGGCATTTGTCATTCAGAATGCAACATATATATATAACCGGAAACTGAGTGAGTCAGATTGGGTTGGGGAATTTTATTACTATAACAGTTGCTTTTGTTCTGGCCTTATTTAACACATGTATAACCAGAAACCGATTGAGTCAGGTTGGGTTGGGGGATTTTATTGCTAAAACAGTTGCACCATCCGGACAGATTATTCCATTGCTTGAGTTATAATCACGGAAATAGATAAGTGGCATGTATATACTCATATACTGAGCATACATATCATTATCATAAGCTGAGATTTGATAGTGTTCAGACACTTAACTATACATGCTCTGGAGCTGAGTCGACTTCGGGATTTTCATTCTCCATTTCCAGTAATGGCATTTGGTCAAGTTAAACAATCCAAACCAAGTCGACATTATGTTATATATGGTTTAGTATTTGAGTTTCCATCTCTTCCTGTAGCATGGTTTTATCTAATAATTGTTTCCATTTTGTGAGCATCAGGCGTCAATACCTAAGTAATGCAGTTCTACAGGCCAGGAATGCAAGTAACAGTGATGGCCTTTTGGGTTCTACCCGGGGTGCTTTCGACAATGAATTGCTAGATTTACTGGAAGGGAAGCTTGCTGTTCTTCGGTTTCAAATAAAAATCAAAGAGGAACTGGAGGCCATGGCTTCTAGGTTAGAGCCACCGGTTGACATGTCTGAGTCTGCTCAAAATGGTTTGGCCCCTGATGTCAATTTTACAACTGATGCCAATTTGGCAAACAGTGCTAGAGAAAAGGCCAAAGAGCTATCATTAGATTTAAAGAGCATCACTCAACTATATAATGAATACGCAGTTCCATTTGAACTTTGGGAGGTATATACTTTCTTCTCCATTCTCACTTCAATCTATCATTGCATGATTATCTTGCAACATTAATTCTTTGTTCTTTTATTACTGTTGTCAGATTTGTCTGGAAATGCTGTATTTCGCAAATTATTCTGGTGATGCTGATAGTAGCATCGTAAGAGAAACCTGGGCTAGACTTATTGATCAAGCCCTTTCAAGAGGTGGCATTGCTGAAGCTTGTTCGGTACTGAAGAGGGTTGGATCCAATATATATCCTGGGGATGGAGCTGTTTTGCCTCTGGATAATCTCTGTCTTCACCTTGAGAAGGCTGCACTGGTACATTTTCCATTTTGGTTTATTTTCAAGACATTTATCTCATCAATGTTTAATGCAAACTAGTTGGTGTAGGTATAAATTTCTCAAATTTGGTTTATTTTGTTGCAAATATTGCTTGGAATGTGTATGGTTGCTTTCATTTCTCATATTTGTTTTTAATGATCACATGATTTTCTCTCCCTGAATATAAAAAATGTTTTGTAGGAGAGATTGGAATCTGGGGTTGAAGCTGTTGGAGATGAAGATGTAGCGAGGGCTCTCCTGGCTGCTTGCAAAGGGGCAGCTGAACCTGTATTGAACACTTATGATCAATTATTATCAAGCGGGGCTATTTTGCCATCGCCAAACCTCAGAATACGTCTTCTTCGATCTGTGCTTGCAGTGCTTCGGGAGTGGGCAATGTCTGTGTTTGCACAGAGAATGGGTACAAGTGCTACTGGAGCTTCTTTAATATTAGGTGGAACATTTTCACTGGAGCAAACAGCAATCATCAACCAAGGGACCCGTGATAAGATCACCAGTGCAGCAAACAGGTCAAATTCTTATATGCACGCTGTCTTTGTCACTGCAACTTTTTTTCTCTGAGATGTAATTCGATTAAATTTGTGTTAGCAGGTATATGACTGAGGTACGAAGATTGACTCTTCCTCAGAGCCGGACTGAGGCTGTTTACCGAGGATTTCGAGAACTCGAAGAGTCCCTAATAAACCCTTATTCCTTTGACCGATTTTGATTGTTTCTCTTTTCGTGTAATATTAGATTAATTTTTTTTTCCTCTTTTGTAGCATGAGTTTTGCGAATAAAAATCTTACAGGTTCAATGCTGGATGGTGTTCATGTAACATTAACGCTTGATAGTAAACCATTCAAATGTAATAGTCGTAGTTCTTGACGGAAAGCATACCGGTTTCATAGTTTGTTGAGGCCTTAATCATGACAAATGCTCTATCACTCATCACTCTCCAGTATCATTACAAGCCAGTTTTAAATTTGGAAACCGTCTGATTCATAACCTGATCTCCTTAGTCTTGTCCTTTAATGAGGTTCTTAGACGGTTCAATACTTTTGAAAGTTGTATATTTATTTGCAGTAAAGTACTTTTTTCAAAAAAGGAAAAAAAAAAAATTGTTACACATTGTTGTTGCCTGACATCGAGTGGTTTGAACACTAAGCATGTAATATTCAAATTCACTTCATTGAAGCATGGACATAGTGAAGAGAAAGAACATCTAGAATGACTTATATAAAGAAATTAGATTGTATTTAATTGATTGGAGCATAGAGATGAAAAAATTACCCATGGATACATAAAACCAGAGAGATCTGTAACATATAAATGGGAATGAAAACTATTAAATTGAGGTTGGAATTGGGATAGATACAATCTTTATATTTATTTGGATAATAGTAGATATTCAATAATATTGTTTAACTTCTTTTTTTTTTTTGAAAAGAATATTATAATTGATCTACTATTGAAATAATGTATTAAAATCATTATAAGTTATTTACTTCAATTACGGGAATTGTAATCAAAATCAATAGTATTCATATTAAGATGTTTAGTTTGATTTTAAATCGAAATTGATTAATTACAGGTTATAAAAATGTTCTTGATTAAAATTATATACTTTAAGGGTGAGAAAAAAAAACCACGACTTGACCTAACCCGATTCAAGGGTGTTCGGTTTGGCTCACGTGTTTTTTACAGGGTGTTCGGGTCTTCCTCTCCAGAACCAAATGTTTTTTCAGGTCAGTTCAGTTAAGATATCTAAAATTACTTGATATGAGAAACCAATCCAATAAAAGCACATGCATAAATTCGCATGTGCCCTATATAAAGGGCAACCCTAAATCCCTATTAGATCAGCCATTTTCTCATCTTCTTCATTGCTACGACCCTCCATTTTCTTCTTCTTGTTCGCATCGCAACCACCTAGCTTGTCATCTTCTTCTTTGCAGGACTTGATGACTTATGGTGCCAAAGTCATCGTCTCTAGTCAGTTGTTATATCTGCATTTTCACTTGTTCACAATATTGATAAAAGTTGTAAAAAATTGTGTTTTGTTGTTGCTTTTGGTTTTCTACTTGACTTTTGGGAAGCAATTTATGTTTTTGTTTGAACTGTGATTGGTCTTTTGGTTGTGTTGTGTAAGAGCTTAAGAGAATGGTTGAGTTTTTCGTTGTTACTTGGTAGTTGTTGTCATATGATTGAATTAGAGTTATTTAGGTTTCTGGGTTTAGGCCATAAGTAGATCTTGTTTCTTAGTTTGCGTTAAGGTCATGTCATTTGCAATATGAGAAACTAACTTGACTCGAATCGAACCAATGTTCAATTCTAGTCGGTTTTACCTCTCAATTACTCCACGTTCGATTCTCCATGTTGAGAATTGAACATAACTTGGTTCGATTTCAATAGGAACCAAACCAAACACCTTTTTGCCCACCCTTAAATTGTACCTCATAATCATTTTTTTAAAAGAAAAAATTATTTAACATTTTTATCTTCAATAAATATGTATTTTCATTATAATAATATTATGGTTATTAAAATATGTGTTTTAATAACTAGGATAAACTTTGTACAATTGAATGAATTGTAATTATTATTATTAATAAATACATGGATGGTAGAGTGACGGTGTTTTTTTAAAAAAAAATTAATAAAAAAAGGGATTTGAAGTGCACACATTTAAGCATTTTCATTCTCTAATCTTACAAGTAAATACACCTTTAGATTATAAATAAGTTAATTGATGATATAAGATGTAAGATGAACTTGGATAATTAACCAAGCTATCTCTAGCATTTTCCAAGTCCCCTATTTATAGAAAGTTTGTGGCTTTTAAATGGTCATGGATGATTGCATATCCAATTAAGGTTTTGGTTGAATTTGGTATACTAATTTTGACTAATTGGATTGCTCCATACTTTGTATTATCTTATTAATCAAATATGACACTATTTGGTTCAGAATTTATCTATAACCTGAACAACAAAGTTGTAGATTTTTGTCTTATCTTTCTATGATGATATGGCTTAAAGAAAGACCAAATTTTGTAGCCCAAGTTATGGCCCAAACTCCGAAGCCTGTTTAAATTTCATGGAATTTCAGTCCAGTCCATTTGAAGCCCTCATTTGAGCTTCAAAACGTCGAGATCTCATTGCCCACATGAAATGCAAACTTGTAGCCTTTTGAATAAGCTTTCCCAGTCCAAAAGATCACAATATTTGCATAAAAGTTATGCTTAATTTCTTCCACCTGTATCAAAACAATAATTTTAATAATTAAGAGTAAAGTGAAAATGTGCTTGAGTTATCGAAGTTAAATGACAATGAAATACTGGTTTTAACCTTTATTAAACAAACAATTTTAAGCGTTCATCACTAGGGACATTATCGATTTAATACATTTTCTTCTACCATAAGAATATCGTTTATTATTATTATTTTTTTGAAATGATGAATATCAATTATTAACTATGTAGAATTACCAAAAAAAAAAAAAAAAAAAAAAACTAGCCAATTGGAAAAGATCAAGACCATATGACATGGTGATAACTACCTTTAAAATTATGCAAGCACATTTTCTTGAAGAAAAAAAATATTACTAAAATCAAGATGGAAATATGTCTTGTCTTGAAACCACCAAGAAATTCATGTTGGCATCGAATTTTAACTATTCATGTTGGTATCGAATTTTAACTATGAACAAAATATCTATATTTATTTTTGCTATATAAAATATAGTAAAATAGAAAAATATCAAATTTATTAAATTGTATTTATCATCACAGCATGCACTTTATCATTTGTAATTTGTCATAGGTAAATTAATTTATTGTCAAAAGGTACTTTGTTAATACATTACTAATTGTTGTGGTTTATATTTTTAAACTTTAAAAAACAAATACTCATAATTTAATTAATTATTTATTATCTTTTGATATTCAATCGATATTGACATTTCCATCCTTACTAAAAACTTTTGAGAATTGAATTATGTGGATATCATATAGAACTACAAAGTTAAATTACTTGTGGAATGAGAACATAATTCTCACAAAAATAGAGAAATGATTTCAATAGCTTAAAATCATATTGTGTTTACTAGTAGGATTTAGGAATGAAAATGAAAAATTTGAATAATTATATAAGTTTACTTACTTTAAATTAATTCGTAATGAGAATAAAAAATTTAGGTCTCACACAAATTTAAGGTTATAAAATGGGATTACCATTCTTTTACTCTTCTTAGGATTTTTATTCTCATTTCTTTTTAAATATTAAAAGTCTTTTATACCTTTATTTAAAAAAAAATAAAAATTTGAAATTAAAAAAAAGATGAGAAAAACTTATTTTATATTTGTCAATGGTGTAGTTGATAACATTAAAATATTATTAAAAACCATTATTATTGTTAAAAAACCATAATATAATTATAAAAAATATATATTTCTTCATATAAAAAAAAACATAATTTTCTTTTAAAAATGCTAAAGGATTATATATTTTTAATCAAAGACATTTTTATAACTTGTTAATAATTACTCTAATTCCAAGTTAAAATAAACATCTCAAAAAAAAAAAAAAAAAAAATTATTGATTCCAATTGCGATTCCTACGATTGAATTAAACAACCTATTTGGATTGCGATATATCAATCCAATTTTAAGTCAATCCAGTTCCATATTATTTCGATTAAATTATTTCGATTTCAAGTCATTACGATTATGTGCAAGTAAACGCACTATCAATTTATTTCCATTTTTAACGCATAACATTAATAAACACTATATCAAAATTTTATAATTGGATTCCTTCATAGCACATCCTTGTGTAAATGTATTATGTATGTAACAAATATAAGGAATTATTTATTGTTTTGCAACTTAATAATTTTACTGAACATTTGTTAAATGTGTTTATGAGGATGTTTGTTCGAACCACTTAAATCTTCATTTAGTTAAGCACTTAAATTAAAGGGTTTTTAAGCTGTTTATTTGGGTGCTTTTTTGTTTTTGTTTTTGTTTTTAAATGTCATGTGATAATTGTGGATTTACCACCTCCACAAGCAAACCAATTTATTTAATCTTGTTTGGACGGTGCTTGTTGCCTATATATAGGCATGTATTTCATTTGAAAAGTAAGTAAAAAAATTTTTCTTCTCTCTCAATTAGGAGCAAAATAAAATCTCACATTCTTTCTCTTCTACTCTCTCATTTTATATTTGTTTGTTTATTATTATATCTTATGTGTATTATCCATATATTCTCCTACTTGTACTCATTCTTTTTTCCATTTTATTTATTGTGTAACATGTTATCAGAACGATAATTGAAAAGTTGAGCTTTGCCAATCCAATCTTTAGTTTGGAAGTATGACTCGATTATTATACTAACTTTATTTATTGTTATTATCATACAATATATATCTCACTACCTAACTTTATTTATTGTTGTTATCATATATTACATGTACAACTATGCCTACTAATTGATTTTATTGTTATCTTTAATTATTCTCATGCATGACTTTATCCATCATCTCTACATATATAACTCTATATGTGATTTTTATTATGTTTGTCTTTTTTTTTTTTATATATAAAACTAATTAATATATTTTGTGGTAAATATAGCTATTGAAAAATGTCAAACCTCAAAAACCTGCAATTTGTTGCTTCAATATCTCTAGGAAAAATTACCTTTCTTGGATCCTGGATGCTGAGATGCATTTGCAGACAATGTAGTTATAGGATAAAATTAAAGAGGGAAATGAAACAACTTTACAAATGAGGCGAAAGCTATTATATTTCTCCGACACCACCTATAAAAATCTTAAAACTGAGTACCTTATAGTAAAGGATTTAGCCTTGTGGAATAATTTAAAAGACAAGTTTGACTATTAGAGGGATGTATTCCTCCTAAAGGCTAAATATAAATGGATCTACTTGAGGTTATAAGACTTCAAAACAGTTGCTGAGTATAACTCTGTCCTATTCAAAATAATCTCACAATTAAAATTATGTGGTGAAACAGTAATTGAACAAGATATGTTAGAAAAAATGTTCTCGACATTTCATGCCTCAAATATGCTCTTACAACAACAATACTGAGAATGTTGATTCCAAAAATATTCAGAACTAATCTCATGCTTGTTTGTTGTAGAACAGAATAATAAACTATTAATGAAAAATCATGAGCTATGGCCAGTGGGTTTATTAGCACTCTTAAAAGTGAATGTCAACACATATAATGGGTATGAACGAGGATGTGGTCAAGGGCGTGGTTAAGGATATGAAAGAGGAGTTGGTTCTCACGGGTGTGGTGGTTATAAATTTTCAAGGCACCATAATGCCAATAATACATCCTAGAAATAAAATGTTTATATGGCTAAACAAGAAAATGTCAAAAACAAAAACATAGGAAATTAAAACCACTAAAAGGATTGAAAGTGCTGGTTTTAGGTGTGGTGCATCAAATCATTGGTCATGTACCTATCGTAAGCCCAAATATTTGGTAGAACTTTATCAAAGAATCCATAAAAGGGAAGAAGAAGGAGGTTGAAATCAACTTTGCAAAATTTGCCAGCCCAAAATATGCCACTCACTTTGATGTTGCAATTTTTTTAAAATGTAGGTGGATAGATTGACCTTCTCATGAATGGTGATGGTAAAGAGTAGACCAACTAGCATTAGTATCTGAAAACTGTTGTTTCTCTTTTGTTGTGTACTTCCTTTCATAATCACTCTTTTTGTGTAAAATAGTAATGAAAATGCCCATCCCAATTAAGACACAACAATCTCTGACTTTCTTTCGATTCTTTTTGTATCAAGTCAGATGTACTATTGTATTCATGTTTTTGCTTCTTTCAATTACTAATATGAATCTCATTTAAATGAAAATGATATGGACGGACCATCTATTCTCAAAGGAGAAAGCGAAGACATATGCTTGATTGATAGTGCAACCACACATTCTATTTTTCGTGATAAAAAATATTTCTTAAATTTGGTACAATATAAATCTAAGATAAACACTATATCATATATCAAGTCTTACAGACCTAATTAAAGGTCATGGGAAAGCCATAATCTTATTGGCAAATGAGACTAAAATATATATCCATGATGTATTATATTCAAATAATTCTAGAAGAAACTTGCTCAGTTTTAAAGATATACATTATAATTAATACCATATTGAGACTGTAAGTAAGCATAACATAGAGTATCTATGTATTACATCCATCATCTCATGATGGAAGATTATTTTAGAAAAATTCCATGCTCTTTCATCTAGCTTATACTATATAGTTATAACTCTCATTAAAACTTACATGATTATAAATCAGAAATTTTCAAACCCTGAAATCTTTCATCTATGGCATGATCGCCTTGGTTACCCAGAGTCTACTATGATACGTAGAATCATTGAAAATTCTAATAGACACCCATTAAAAAATTACAGGATTCTATTGTCTAATGAAAAAATTTGCATTGCTTTCTCATAAGGAAATTTTGTGATTAAACCATTCTTTTCCAAAATAAATTTTGAATCCCCCTTATTTTTATAAAGAATTCAACGGGACATATGTGGACCTATTCACCACCAAGTGGACCATTCACTATTTTATGATTTTAATTGATACATTCGCATAATGGTCACATGTTTATTTATTGTCAACTCATAATGTTGCTTTTGCTAGACTCCTTGCACAAATTATCAAACTACGAGCACAATTTTCAGATTATTCAATCAAAACATTTCGTTTAGATAATGTTAGTGAATTTACATCAAAGGCATTTAATGAATATTGCATGTCCATTGGAATTGACGTTTAGCATCCGGTTCCACATGTTTATACTCAAAATGGTTTGACGGAGTCATTTATCAAACACTTCCAAGTAATTGCTCGAATTTTACTTTTACGAACATAATTACCAATATTTATGTGGGGTCATGTCATACTACATGTTGCAGCATTAATTCGCCTACGACCTACTGCATATCATTAGTATTCCCCGTTATAACTTGTGCTTGGTCATCAACTCGATATATCTCACTTAAGAACATTTGGTTGTGCTATATATATACCTATTACACTCCCTTAAAGATCTAAGATAGGACCTTAATGTCGTTTGATGATTTATGTTGGATTTAATTCATATTTTATTATTAGATATCTTGAACCTTTGATGAGAGACCTTTTCACTGCATGTTTTACAGATTGTCATTTTAATGAAAATTTGTTCTTACAATTAGGAGAAAAGAAAACTTCTTCTATAGGAAAGCGTGAATTTTTATGAAATATGAGTATTTTGTCTCATTTAGACCTTCATACTAATCAATGTGAAAATGAAGTGTAAAAATAATGCAATTACACATATTGCTAATTGTTATGTGTATTTTCCGGATTCATTAAATGGGCTGGTAAAAGCCCAACTAAGACCCAGCATAGGCCTAATAAAGTCAATTCAATTAAGGCCCATTAGACAAGGCCCATATATCAACTCTAAGCCCAGCGAGCTCCACAACTCGCCCAGCAACCTTCTCAGCTCGCAGCAACGAGCTCGTCTCATAGTAAGATTATAGCTCGTTCCACTATTCACCATAAGCACAGCTCGCTGATTGTTCATCAGTGAGATCCAGCTCGAGATTGTCATATACAGTGAGTAGCTCGCCCAGTGGATAATTAATGCAATATCTTCTAGAACAGACAATTATCTAGTTTAATCATGATTCTCTCTCCAGAAACGGAAGTTAATTCAAATTCAAATTCAGTCAACATTATCTCGGATTTTATGGAGCAATTTCCTGATTTAATTCAAACATATTAGGAAGTGTAATTAATTCATGATTCTCTTTCTATTTTGTAGCTTCCCAATCTGTAACAACTATTTTCCTATAAATAGAGGTTAAAATCATTGTAAACGATACGATTGAATAATATACTGTCACTCTGCTGAATTTAAGAGAGACAGCCATGGACGTAGGCGCACTTGCTGAACCACGTTAAAAATTCTGTGTATTCTTGTTTGGTTTTTGGTTCTTTATTATTTTCTCCTCAATTTCTGTGTTTTTTTACATTGATTGCAGGTATTGGGTATTGATTACTCGTCGACTGAATTTCAACGTTGACATTTTGGCGCTAGAACGAGAGCTCAAACTGCAATCTTTTAGATGTCAATTTTGACAACATGGCAAGGACCAGACAAACCAAATATGTGGGCTCACAGGCTGACCAGGCAGAGAGCTAGCCCAATTACCATCAACATGATGCACAGCAGATGGAAGGCACACTCATACATGTAGTAGGAACGTCATATGGTCAGGTAGCTGGTGCTGCAGCAAACATACCGCTTTTGCCTCCTCGTCAACCAGTTCTAATTACCCTAGTAGTGGATGGGCAACAGGTGTGGTATCAGAGGCAAAAGGCGCTGGAGGATACGGTCAGATAGTTCACAGAGGTCGTCAATATGTTGGTGCAGGCTCAGGTACAGAACGTACCTAGGGTTGAGGTTCAGGCACCAAGGCATGTGCCTCAGTAGCATGAAGCAATGCAGATGCCCGAAAGGCCAGCAAGGGAAATCCCGAGACCGGAAAGCTCAGCTCGCTCCTCTAATGCGCGTTTGAGAGCTGGAGGACATTCTGTCCACGAAGAAAGAGAGATCGCAGGCCCAGGTAGCCTGGTGGTAAGGCCGAGCCAAGATGGACGCCAACGAGCAGAGGTTGGGCACGATAGAGTCAGAGCTGCAGCTCGGAATGTTGATGAGGTGAATGGGCGATATACGGAGTCCCATCAGCCTGGGGGTTGGCTTGAAGAGGTCGAGAGGTATGACCCAAAGCATCCGGCTCCAAGTCACGACCATAGGAGGAGATACGAGCTCCGAGATCCACAAGTAGAGAAACTCCTCCAGAGGGTCCAGCAGTTGGAAGCGCGACCCAAAGCCCCAGAGCAGTGTGGGCACTACGGAGAAAGGACCCCATTTACAAGGGAGATTGAGACACAGTCTCTCCCTCCGAGATTCAAGATGCCAAATATTCAGCAATACAACGGGGACAGTGACCCCTATGACCATCTCGATGCCTTTAACGTTCAGATGGACTTGCAAACAAGTAATTTCATGGTGAAATGCTGTGTATTCCCAGCTACTTTGAGGGATATTCCAAGAACATGGTTCAAGAATTTCCCAACTCGCAGCATAGGTAGTTGGGCAGAGCGGAATCCTACATCGCTCTTAAACGGAATCCCGCATCGCTTACGGTACTCTACTATTGCCAGTAATATTTATAAGGCATATCATAGGCTATAAAAATATTTCTAAACATTTTCTTTTCATCATAAAACTCACATTTTATACAAAATTTTGGAAATTTATGTAAATATGTTTTCATACGGAAATTCATTTATCATATAAAAATTAACTTTCAATTAATAACAATATGAATTTAAATTTAACATATAAAATCAATGTGAATAGAAATACAAACATTTCAAATTATTTTTGTTAGGATACTCACCTTATTCCCTATTTCGCCTTAAATCACAAAAGTCAACGGAAAGGTTCCCTCGCCTCCGCGTAACCTATATATTTTCACATTTTATTTTTAGGTTACGTCGCAACAAATGTAATTCGTTTGAATAATTCTATAATCATATATTAATATACCAATAATTCAAAACACCCTTTTTAATGTCGTATCAACGCCAATTCTTCGCGTTTATTATCCGTTTATCATTCTAATTATTTAAAAATGCAAAGGACGTCGTATGAAGCCTAAATTCATATTAACGAATCAAGTGACATTTTCGAATCAATAACTTCCTATGTTGGCTGAACCTAACTTATGTTGATATCATCAATCTTATTAAGTTCTTTTTTTTTTTTTTTTTAATCTAATTCTCATTCAAAAACATCAAAGAATTGTGTAAATTCCATTTAAAATTCATCAAGCATTACACTCGGGTAATTACGAAACGTTTAATCGCAAAATGACCATTTAACATTCAATGCTTTCTCTTTCAATTTCCATACCAATTCCATCATCCAAATGCTCCATAAAATCATACAAACAAATCAAAAATAATTTTCCATCATCAAAGCAATAGCTTGACCAAATATTCATCCTATAAATGTATCGGCTTTTGTTTTTCATTTCAACATCAAAATCTATCATTTCAATACATTTCCAAGCATGAAAACCATTGAAATAATTCAAATTCAAAAGGAACCAAATCAGACCCCTCTTGACCGAATGTAACATGCAGTCCCAATTCAACATTTTAAAGCATTTTATGTTGGGTTTTGTGCCCTAAGAGCTTGTAATTATGTAAACGGTTTTAATAAATAATAATAAAGTATTCATTTTATTCAATTTATATATTTTGCAAAAATTATATATGTCATGAGAAATATCTTTGATTACTGATGTATTTTCAAACTAAGTATATAAGTGTTATATACAAGCGGATTTAGTTTGAGAGAAGTAATCTAAAGAGTCCGTAGAAAGCAAACGAAGCTAGGTACTTTGTTTGTGGTAAATCTACAGTTGCGGTCCATTTTGTATTCGGTACAATAGTTTTATCTGAGACTATTCATGTAGTAACATGGAAATGGAGACACCTTATATAATAAAGATTATATAGGACTGGACCACGATAGACATGAGTCTCTAATTAATATCCGTTAAACTTAGAGATTTACATTTATCGACTAGATGATCATATATGAATTGATCTTAATCCTGAGTGTATTATGAACTCCTGCTTGTTGAGTTATGTCATTTGATTTACATGGGTGAGATCGATATAAATGCTTAATCAATAACTTCGTACTTTGGGGATATGATTTAGTAAGTAGCTGGGAATATTCTATATAATAGTGGAATCCACTCCTTCTTGCGAGAAGTAGAGAAATAGTTCTCTTAAGGGTTGATTCAGGTCTTGAACAATAAGAGCGCTTAACTTTCTGTTCATATGTAAACGGAAAGATAAATTCAATAAGTTGTTATAAATATATTGTTCATTAGAGAATCAATGGTATTTAAGGATCAAGATATAATTAGAGGGGTATAACGGACATTATGACCTAGCTCTAATTATGAACTATTTGTGGAGGGTCAAATCATATGTAGTGATTATATCAATGGACACTGAAAATTTCAGATTGTATAAAAACATCTATAGTTTTGAGAGTGCAATCTTAGGTTTTTAGTGGAGTAACTCTACGATTAATAATAGTGAATTATTTAATTAAAGAGTTTAATTAATAATTCCAATATTATTGGAGCTCAAAACTGTAGGTCCATCGGGTCCCCTTGATAGCTCATTTCATTATAAGAAACGTGTATATAGAATATTGTAATTGGATCATCCAATTATAGTTGTTACACAAGTAGCAAAATATGTGTTCACTTGGTATTTGAATAATATTGATTATTCAAATTATTAATTAGTTAATTATTAATTATGAATTAATAATTATTTAATTAATTTTATAAGATGTCTTGAATTCAATTCTTAGTTGTGACCGAGTATAAATTAATTATGAATTAATTATAGGTCACAAGTATGATTAAAAAATATAACATGAATTAATTTTGAATTAATTATGTTATATGGGCAAAAGTTTAATTTTAATAAACTTTGGGTTAAATATTAATTTTGATTATTTAAAGCCCTAATTGGTTGCCTATAAATAGAAAAGAAATAGTATTTTTTTCCTAACAGAAGTTATACTTAGGTTTTGTTTTACGTTCTTTAAAACAAAAACCTATTCTCACTTCTTACATATATTGTTTGTTCTTTTGAGAAAAGAAATCAATAGAAAGTGAACACAATTCTATATAATTGTGTCCACTCACTTGTTTCTTGGTGTAGAGACATATCAAGGAAGACAAGGTGGTGAGCAATCCACAGAGATCAATACAAAAGGTACAAGATTCGATCTTTAATTTAGTTTTATTATTTTATTTCATTGTTTTATGGATCTAGGGTTCTTGAGTTTTCTAAAAATTTTTAAAACTCAATGTTCCGTAAATCTTTATTTTATAAAAACAATTGTTGTTTTTTCCCTTCATTTTACACATCCAAATCATACCAAAACATATAGCAATGCAACTAAATTTCATTCAACTCACAATTTCTTCCTTTAGTCGAAACCATAACAACATGCATTTCAATTTTCTCACTTAATTTATCATCAAATCCACATGCATTTTAACATCCATACTAATAAGGTTTCAAATCCTAAAACCCAAGTATATTATCACAAAATCCATGTCTTCGACAAAAATCCATGAAAACAAAAACTTACCTCTTGGAATTTACTTAAAATATATGAGAATAGCTTCTAGCTCGTTCATAACCCTTTGCATGTGTTGGATTCACCCAAACATAGCTCTAAAATTACTCAGACCTGCTACTGCCATGATCTTCCTTCTCTCAACTGAGAGCTCCTCTCTTTCTCTTCTCAATTTGCTCAAAAAACAACTCTCAAAATCATCAACTTGTAGCTGTCTTCCTTGGTTGTTCTCGACAGAACACAACTCACTCTCTTGCTCTTCTCTCGGTCTAAAAACACCCTTTAAAAACTGAACTGCCTTCTCTTTGTTGACCGAATGGAGAGCTTGTGCCTTGCTTCTTGCATGTAATGAAATCACTCAAAATTCTATCCAAACTCTTCGTGATTAGCTACTGTCGTTCTTGGTTTCTTCCTCTTGGTCAAGCTCTCCTCTCCTCATCTCAAAACCGAACACAAATGCTTCTTGTTTGATTTTTCCTTCAAGTGACCAAGTGAAGCTTGCTGTTTGTTTGCTTTTCTTTCACTTTATATAGACATAACAATCACTTGCCACTTGTTAATCTTTTGCCTTAATCACCATACACTTGTCTTTTGATCATTGGCTAATCCTCTACTAACATGCCATTTGGATTTCCACTAACATGCCTTCTTTTGTAAATTTTCAATCCCTAAAATATTCTTTTCGTATTCGAAATCGCCTCGGATCCACCTGAAAATTTTATTAGGATCAAATTTCACATTTGGAACCTTCATTAGTATTCGATTATTTATCCAAATCCATCCATATTAAGTTATTTTATGATTTCGAAATTAAAAACCATCTTCGGACCCATCCAAAAATTCTACAAAAATTAATTATACATCTGGATTTGAATACTTTAATAATTCTATTATTCCATAAATGAGGGCAAAATTTTAATAGATTACCCATATGTCGGAATAGCATGTTACACTATATGTCTATGTGTGTTTATAAGAAAATCATGATCGAGATTCGTTATTATAACAGTATGTATCAATGACATGAATTTAATTAAGACTCATGAAGTGTTCTTAAGAACTGCTGAATATTTGAAAAAAAAATTTGAGATGAAAGACTTGGGGTGAACAAAATATTGTCTTAGCCTGGAGATTAAACATAAATCACATGAAGTACTTATCCATCAAAAAATATATATTAAAGAAATCCTAAAATGTTTCAATATAGATAAAACTCATCTCTTGATTACTCCTATGGTTATTCAGTCTCTTGAACCTAAAAAGAATCCATTTTGACCTAAAGAAAATAATGAATAGGTACTTAGTCCAATAGTACCACATCTGAGTGCAATTAGTGTTTTATTATATATTTAGCATAGTGTACTAAATCTAATATTGCTTTTTCAGTAAATTTATTTGGCAAGTTTACCTTTAAACCAACACTGCATCACTAGAATGGAATCAAACTTTTTTTTCTTTATTTTTGTGAAACAAAAGATTTGAGGTTATTCTATTCAAAATCTATTAATGGTACAGGTTTAATTGGTTATATTGACACAGAATATCTTTTTGTTTCACACAAGCCATGTTCACAGACTTGATATGTTTTTACATACAATGACACAATAATCTCTTGGCATTCCACAAAACATACTCTTGTTATTACATCTTCTAATCATTTTGATATTCTAGCATTTCATAAGGCAAATCGAAAATATGTATGGTTGATATAAGTCATTCATCATATACAAAATACTTGTGGATTCTTTCAAACCACAAAAGGGCCAACGATAATTCATGAAGATAATACAACTTGTATTGCTCAAGTCAAAAGATGATACATCAAGGGAGATAGAATCAAGCATATCTCATTAGTGTTCTTTTATACTCACGAGTTTTAAGAGAGTAAACAAATTAATGTGAAACATGTATGCTCTATAGACAATCTAGCAAATTTATTTATGAAAACTCTACCAACATCAACATTTAAAAAATTAGTATATGGCATCGACATGTGTCAACTCTCCAAGTTAGATAGTTAACTTAGAAGAAGTTTCATCAAGGGGAGCACATCATCTTTCTTCAGGGGGAGCTATCATCTCTTTTTTATTTTTATATACTACACTTTTTTTTCCCTTTTGGTTAGGTTTTATTCCATTGAGTTTTACTGCTAAGGTTTTTAATGAATAGTTTATCTTAAAAGGTGTAAATCCAAGAGAGAGTGTCATGTGATAATTGTAGATTTACCACCTCCACAAGCAAACCAATTTTTTTAATCTTGTTTGGATGGTGTTTGTTGCCTATATATAGGCATGTATTTCATTTGAAAACTAAGTAAAAAAAAATTTCTTCTCTCTTAATTAAGAGCAAAATAAAATCTCACATTCTTTCTCTTTTACTCTCTCATTTTATATTTGTTTATGTGTGTTATCTATATATTCTCCTACTTCTACTCATTCTTTATTTCATTTTATTTATTTTATAACCAAAAAAATAAAAAACTTAATCTTAATTTAAGTTAAGACCATGTTAAATTAAAAAGAACTTTTTTTTTTTACTTTTCATTTAATTGTTGGGTCATAATTAACAAGTTCGAACTAACTTTTTTTTTTTTTTTTTAAATAAAGTAATGCTTAGCTTTCCAAAAATTTTATTCAAATTCATATTGAAATGATGTGATATGTGAATTCTTAAGATTCTATTAATTATCACATTATCCCATGATTTATAATATTTTGAAAACTCACATGACACATCATTTAAGTAAAATTTTTGAGAAGCCTAGCATTACTTTTTATTATTATTATTATTATATATAATATTGTGTAATCAAGTTATTAACAAAACACCTTATTTACCAAAACATTTCAAATTTAATCAAACCCATACCTAATCCTAACTTTAATCTAACCTAAATTGAAATTCACATAGGTGGAGACATTACAACTGTCGCCTTTCTTAATTATAACTAGAAAAGACTGATTAGCCTCTTCTTTGCATCTAACAAGAAGAGTCTCACTGACCTCTCCATGATTGATAGGAAGAGACCACAACCTCCTACCATTCGTTTTAATGTAAGAGGCTATGTCTCCTTCAATGTCAATGACAAAGGATGGTGACCTTCATGAAAAAGGCCTTCAACTTTTGCTGTCACTTTTTGAAGAGGTTAAACTATATTTCTAGAATAATTGATGACTACATTCTTCTTTGTTAACTTTTTTTTTTTAATGAAAATGTCATTTTTTATTTAAAAAAATATTATTTTGAATAAAATATTGAATTACTTTTATTATTTAATTATTTTGAATAAAATAATTCAAATAATAAATTATTATAAAATGAAAATACTTAAGATATGGGGTATAATAGTAAAAAATAAATAATTTAACATTTGAGTTACGGTATTAAACAAAAACATAATTAAAGAATCTTAAACATTAAGAACTATAAAATACTTTTTTAAATTAAGAACTATAAAGATTTAAGAAAAGAAAAACACCTCTTAGTTTTTCCTTACTTAATTTAATGGGAAATTTGTAAAATATTCCCCTAAAGCTTGACTAATTTCAAAAACAACTTTTTAATTTAGAATTTAGATTAAAACCCCTTACTATATGTCAAAACCATATTATACTTTCAAAAATTAATTGAAAACCCCTCTAATTGTGTACTAAAAGCCCCCCATAAGGGTAGTTTCATCTAAATTGAAAATCGTAAGTTATTTTTTAAAAAGATCAAACCTTAAGAGGTTTTTAACAAATCTCCCGAATTTAATTAAGCAAACACTTTTGACTTTTCATGAAACTAAAAATTCTTAAATAGTCTCCTATACTTTGCCTTGGTGTTTGGTAGCACACCCAAGTTTATTGCGAACTTGGGTTTGACACCCATGTATTGCAACCTTATAGTGGCTGCCTTCTCATTTTATGTTTGAGTCATTCTTCCATTGTTGTGTAGGCTAATCTCTCCTGTATAAGAGTTATTTTTCAGATTATTTTTCGGGTTGTGCCACTAGTGTCTCTTTCCACATAATCTAGGTAGTCCTCTAAATAAGTTCTAATGGCAAAAAAAAAAAAAAAGGTCTTAAATTAATTACCTAATACATAATTTTAAAATTAATTTATTACTAAAATACCCATATTCTTGAAAAATACCCAATCATAGAGTTGGCAATCAAATCAAATATTAAACTCAATTTTTTGGAATATCAATATATTTTAAAGAGTAATATTAGACTTTTTAAATATTTTATTCAAATTTATGCTTAAATGATATGATATGTGAATTATCAAAATCTCATTAATTATAATATCATCTTATGATTTATAAGATTTTGATAACTCACGTATCATATAATTAAGACATGGATTTACGCAATATATTTGGTAAGCCTAGCATTACTCTATTTTAAAATATTTGGATTTAAAAAAAAAAAAAAATGAAAAGTACTATTATGAACCAAAAAACTAGGGGAAGATACAATGAATATTGGCATTACATCAAGGAAGAGCCTTTGGAAAGGACAAGGCTAAGGTCGCAAGCGAATAAGCTAGGCGGTTCCCATTTTTGGAATGGCTTGGCACTTACGAATACTTACAACATTACAAAGAGCCTTAATATCAGAAACAAGAGGGTGTGCTTCTCCCATAGTAACATCGATAGCATTAATAGCAGAAGTAGCACCTACAACGTCAACTTCAACAAAGTCAATTTTCATATTCAAAGAAGAAGCTACTAATAATGTTTCACGAAGTGTAGTTAGCTCACCTATCTCTGGCATGAGAGCATCTTTGCAAGGCTTAGCCATCGCCACCACAATCTTCCCCGCAATATCACAAACAACAATGCCCAGACTTGTCTTGGAAAGAGACATCTGATTCAGCTTTAGAGTACCAAAAGGAGGAGGAGACCACATCGAAGAGGAAGAAGAGGCAGCATGGACAGATTTAACAAGAATCACAACCTTTATTGCCTGGAACTCCGAGAGGAAGTCCAATGCCTTATTGAAGACTGCCTTGGGGTCCTTTTTACTGAGGAGAACACAGCTAGAATTACTAGCATTCTAGATGCTCTATAAAATCATACAGATTTCAGAAAGCAATCCTTGGTCATGATCCTGTCAGACCCCAAACAAAATATGGAACACATCAAAGAATCTGAATCTATCAAGGAAGGAAATTCTATTAAAGAGACTCCAAACTTGGTAAGCTTCCTGGTACCAGAAAAGAATATGCGCCCCATTTTCGACATCAGCTTTGCACAGATCGCATCGATCATCATTTAAAATTTTTCGTCGCACCAAGTTAATCTTGGTAGGAAGTGATGAGCCTTGACTCCTATTCTTCAAGCGATCAGCCCGGCACCCCACGGTAGCCTTTCAGTCGAAATCTTCTATGACTGAAAAGCTTTCGTGAAGCTAAGTCTTTTTAAAATTTTATTATGAAAATCCCTTTTTAAAGTTTATTTTTTAGTGGAATTTGGGTGACAACTTTTTCAATTTAAAATTTACACTTATAAACAGAATTTTATAAAAAATTTTATAGCACAACAGCTGTTTTTCTGAAAATACCACTCTGTAAAATCACATTTAAAATACCTATACACTTCAAAATCATTTATTTTCTCAACTATTAGGCCTTAGACCCCTTTTTTCCACAATCCATAACCATTTACAACCATGTATCAATTTTAAAAACAATTTCATTTCTCAAAACATAATATGCATGAATATATACATAAATCAAAAGAAGAGTATATTTACATACAAAATATTTCACATGATTTAAAACATACTATCATACATGTATTGCTAAAAGAATCACAACTGCACTTGACGAAAATCGATCTACTCCTGATGCGAAGTCTCGGCTGTTGGAGCGTCTGCACCTGTACCTGATCCTGGGAGGTTTTTATTTAAAAATAATAAACTAAAGGTGAGCAAAATAGGTTCAGTGAGTGTCAGGTATTCCTCCCTAAAACATTTTTGTAATTTCATTTCATAACTAAAGTCATGCTGTAGAATTTAAATAAATATTTCGAGAACCATACGTAATGTAAAACACGAATAATCATTTATAACAATATATGCATTATAAACTATGTTTGTAATAATAGATTGAAAAACAATCTTTCTAATATCCATATTTTTCTTCAAATGCATTTCAAATAACAAAATGTGAGTAACACAATATTTTACACAGTTTCATTCACTTTTCTAATCATTAAAATATATCAGTGATGACGATTTAGATTTTCGAAAAGCTTTTATATAAAACATGTCAATCATTGTCATTTTTTTCAATCAATATAGTATTCTAAAATAAATGTATGACCGAGCGGAATCCTACATCGTCTCAACCATATGTGTCCGGTATTACGTAGCAGAATCCTACATCGCTACGGAGCGGAATCCTACATCGTCTTAGGTAGTAAGCTAGCTTAAAAAGTACCTTGTGGGGAGTGAAATCCTACATCGCCTCTCAAACGGAATCTTATATCGCCTTTGGATACTCTACCAATATCGAAAATCACAGAATATATACCATATGCTATAAATCATTTTAAATACATGTTTCTTATTTCAAAGTTCACATTTCATAAAAATTTTTAGTAGTTCATGCAATTTTATTCTCATTTGAAAAGCTTATTTTTCATATAAAAATTAATTTACAATCATTAAAAACATGAATATATATTAACATACAAATTCAATGTAACTACAAATAATCTCATCTCAAAATATTTTTGTTAGGACACTCACCTAGATTCCTATCTCGCTTTTTACTCTAACCAACGGGATATTTCACTTTGCCTCCGAATAATCTACACATTTCCACAATCTAATTTCAGACTACGCTACGATTAATATAATTCGCATGTACATATATTTACGCATCAACCAACGAAATAGTTAACCAATCAAGTATCTCGAAACACTCTACTTTAATTCGTTTTAGTTTCGATTACTCGCGTTTAATATTCGTTCGCAATTTTAATTATTTAAACGCTATAAATATTTCAATTTGAGATTAAATTCACGCAAACGAACTTAAACGAAAATTTCGAACTAACATTTCCTTACTTGATTGAATTCCATACATAGCCTTATCATAATTCTTTTTACGTTTTCACATCAATTTACATTCGAACATACCAAAAATCAACGCAAATCTCATTTATATCTATTAAATATTGTTTCTGAGCGATTACGATATATTAAATCGCGAAGTAATCAATTAATATTCAACGATTTCTGTTTCGATTTCCACACTAATTCTAACATTCAAAAGTTCCCTAAAATTTCATCAACCAATTAAAATAATTTTTAAATGACCAAAATACCCCTTCATGGTTGAAACTAGAATATATGCATTTTCATTTTCGAAATCAATCCAACACCAAAATCATCCACAAACCAACATCCGCACTAACGAGGTGGAAATTCCTAAAGTCCAATCATGCATTCACGAAATCCTTTTCGAAAACTTAAAATTTTTTTTCAAAAACTAAAGTTTACCTTCCGAAATCGTTAGAAACACTTCCTAAACGACTTCAAGCTTCCTACATATGCCTTATTTCTTTAAAATACTATCATCCTCCATTTCACAAGGTTCGGACTTCACTCCCCCTTCATGACCGCGAATCACCTTGCCTACTTTACTTGATTTCTTGCTTGACTAGCTTGTGTTGATGCTAGCTCCTTAGATCTTTGATAACTTCCTTCAAAACCAAGAGATTGAGTGAGAAAGAGTGTGAAATCGCGAGCTAGAGAGAAAAGAAAATCAAGAGAGAGATATTTACCATGAAGAATATGAGCTCATGAGATCAGCAAAAATGGAGGAAGAAAAAGCTTGGAGTGTTCGGGTAAGAGAAAAAGATGAGAGGGAGATCGTGAACAAAGAGAGAAAAATGAATGAGAGAAATGAGAGAATGTGTATGTGCTCGGGTAAGGGAAAAAAATCAAAGAATGAGTGAAAAAAAATACATTGACCGAATGAGTGGTTGATATTTTATCTTGCTTTTTATTTTTTTTTTCTTTTTTTCAATTCATAATTTTACTAATTTGATTATTAACTCAACACCTTATTCTTGTCATTTCATCTCATTTAATCTCCATCCGCTTATAATCTATTTCACTCATACGCTTTACAAGTATCATCCAAACACGATCTCCTTACTGCTTGAATTATTTCATTATTCCAAGCTCCTAAAATGCGCTTTTCGTATTCGTAATCCTCTCGGGTTTATCTGAAAATTTTATTAAAGTCTATTTTCAAATTCAAAAACTTCGTTAATATTATACTAATTATCCGGGTCCATTCATTTTAATAAATTTTAGGATTTCGAAATCATAAACCTACCCCGAACCCATCCGAAAATTTTTACGAAAAATTAATTACTTATCCCGATTTGAATATTTTAATAATTTTATTATTCCGTAAATAACGAATAAATTTAAGGGGTTACCTGGATGCCGGGAGAACATGTTACAGGAAGGGCATCCAAACACGCTCTCCACACAAAAATTTTAACTTTGGAGGGAATGTTGAGATTCCAAAAATACTTCCACCATTTTTGCACAAGATTAGGGGAGCTTGAAGATGTTTTATCAGCTCTTAAGTCATCCAAAGCCACTTTATACCAACTCTTCATTGAATACATTCATTTTTTATCGAAAAATCACATTTTCTGATCTGGGATATTCTTATAGCTTAGAGGGATGGAGATGATGATCTCTTTATCCATTGGGAGCAATAACTCTTCCAGTTTTTGGTAGTCCCACTATCTACTAATTGGGTTAATCAGCTCCTCCACCAAGATGTCTTTGTGCAAACAAGGAGTGATCACCCTGAAAGAGAAGGGTCTCAGAACCCACTAATCAAAAAACACTTTAATATTCTTTCCAGTACTGACATGCCAAATCCAACCCTTGAGAAGTAACTCTCTACCCTACAGTAAGCTTCTCCAAGCATAAGAGGTCTCATTTTTTAACTTAACCTATAAGAAATCTGAGTTAGGAAAATATTTTGCCTTAATGACACAAGTAGCAAACGACTCCGGGTGAAGAGCTTGTTTAGCAAGTAAGGATTGATTGAACAAAGTCAAGCTACAGAAACCCAATCCTTCTTCCGATTTGGGCAGGCATAGCTTTGCCAACTCACCTAACTTACTTTACGTTTATCATCTTTCGTTCCCCACCAGAAGTTTGCGGCTAAGAAGCTCAAATCCTTACACAGACCGCTCGAGAATTGGAAGATATTCATAATATATGTAGGAATGGCTTGCATAACAACCTTGATAAGAATCTCTTTACCGCCTTGGGATAATATATGACTCTTCCAACTCTTAAGTCTTTTCCATACCTTTACTTTGATATCATTAAACGTTTTCTTCTTATTTCTACTCACCAGAGAAGGTAACCCTAAATAAACATCGTGAGAGGTACCCTTACTAATACCCAACCAAGTATGAAATTCTTCCTTTTGTTGACCAGAGAGATTAGGACTAAAGTAGATGGCAGATTTGTCTAGGTTGACCAGTTGACCTGAACCCCTTTCATAAACCTTTAAAACCTCATTTATTAATTTATAATTAGAGGCTGAGGCCCGATAAAAGAGGACACTGTCGTCTGTAAACAAAAGATGACTAATAAGGGGCAAGCTTTGCCTCACCTGATTCCTAACCCTCTACCATTCATCTCCGCCTTTCGAATACCACCTGACAGGGTTTTAGTGCAAAGCAAGAATAAATACGGAGAAAGTAGACCCTACTGCTTAAGTCTCCTTGAAGATTTGATACATCCCACCTTATAACCGTTTAGGATAAAAGATAGTTTTAAGGTAGAAATACAGTTCACCACTAACTTTATCTAGTGAACCGAGAAGTCTAACTTCTTCATTATCGTTTTTAAAAATGACCACTCCACTCTGTCATAGGCTTTGCTGAGATCGAGTTTAATTGCCATCAAACCTCTTTTGCCTTTCTTCCTCCTATTAATGGAATGCAAAAGCTCAAAGGAAATTAGAACATTATAAAAAATCTGTCTATCTAGCATAAAGGCAGATTGATTAAACGAGATTAGGTCTAGTAGAACTTCTTTCAGACGTTGGACGAGAACTTTAATAACCACCTTATAGATCACTGATGTGAGGCTAATGGGTTAAAGGTCATTCAGCTTTTCTAGATTCTTACATTTAGGGATCAGAATTACATTTGTAGAGTTAAAGGCTTTTATTGAGGACTCCCTTTTTAGAATTTTTAAACAAACCCCAATGATCTTACTGTCCATAATCTCTTATATTTTCTGGTGGAAGATGGCCTGAAAACCAGCTAGTCCAGGAGCTCGATTCGAACAGAGACTAAATAAGGCTGCTCTAATTTCCTCTGTAGTGAAAGAGAGACACAGCTTGCCATGTTGCCTCTCATTCAGTCTATTATCCATTCCGACAATCGCTTTTGAGATATCAAATGGAGAGAGGGAGAAAGAGGAAAACAAGAATTGAAAATACTTACAAGTGGTCCTACCAATATCTTCCATAGTCTCAGCAATCTGCCCATTCTCGTCTACTAATCTGAGAATCAAATTTTTCTTTTTTCTAGCATTGGCTCGGGCATGAAAAACCTTATGTTTCGCTCACCAACTGAAAGCCAGTCAGTTTGAGCACACTGATGCTAATACAACTCTTCTTTAGCTAAGAGATTCTCTTACTCTTTCTCCTACTTATTTTTTTCCTGCATAACACCCACCATAGAGGAAGATTTGTATAAATATTCAATTATATTCTATTTGGAAGTGATTTTCTTCTTAATGGAGCCAAAGCGTTCTCTGCTTCATTCAAATAAGCCCGTGGCGTAGCGAGATAGTTTAGAGAATAATTTCTCACCCAAGGAGGCTCTACCCCATCTTTCCCAAATTAATTTCACCATGCTGAAACAATCATCTTCTTTGAGCCAAAATGGTTCAAACTTGAAGCTTTTGTTAGACGAGATTTCACGTTTGAAACCTCTTTCGAAATTCAGAATTATTGGTCTATGGTCAGAATTATTAAACCTCAAGTTTTCAACAATCGCGTTCATGAAAGTATCCCTCCAAGTTGGATCAGCTAGAAACCTGTTAAGACGTTCTTGAAAATTTGCATTTCCATCTCTACGATTGTTCTAAGTGAAATGAGGGCCTGAGTAACCCAAGTCAATAAGATCACAATCCTCTAAAGCCATCCTAAACACTAACATCCCATGAATATCCTTTTCGAGCCCTCCTTGCTTTTCATTATTGTAAAGGATTTCATTTATATCGCTTCCTACAAGCCACATGAGGTTATCCACATCTCTTAATCTTTTTAAAAGCTTCCACGAGTCATTTCTCTTGGACTAATTAGGATTCCCGTAAAATCCTATAAATCTCCATAATAAACAGTCTTTCATTTTTATTCTAACATCGATGTGGGCCGATGAAAACGAGAGGATAGAAACATCAATTTCTTTACTCTAAAAAAGACCTAAAGCTCCACTTTTACTAACTCTACTAACCAAGAAAGCACTTTTGAAACCTAGTCTTTCTCGAACCTTACCATCAACTCTGGCATGGATATTTGTTTCGCACAAAAAGACTAAACTCGAGGAATGTTGGCAAATCATCCTTTTCAGGGCTATGAATGTGCGGGGATTTCCTAGACTGCATACATTCCAACATAAGACGTTTATGGAGATCGGCGGGCCTAGGCTATAAGCTCCACCATTATAGGGGAAAACATCACCACTCCTTCCTTGAAAACTTTATTCTTTTTAATACCATTCTCAAAACCATTATCAAACACTAACTTCTTACATTTATCTCCTACAGAGACACATACCTCATATATACACTTCCTTTTAGAATTTGAAATAAGATAGTGGTCACAATAAGGGGATGTGGTATCTTTATTAATAATTTTGGAGAAACATTGCTATTTTTGGTACCTCTCCTCACAAATTATTTAGCAAACAACATCTTTCTCATTGAGCTGCCAACTTTTCTAATAAGCGGGACACCTCCAGCAGCTTTATTCCACTTTTTGGTATTTCTCCTAATTGCGCTCACATGCATTGTTGTAGCCTCTGTAGTAATGACTTCAGTTGACTGGCTTGAATTCATCAAAAGCACAAGTTGAACATCCATATCTGATCCCATTACAATATCTTTGATTTCTCTGTTCTATCTAGTGCTATTTGTGACATGCTGGACATTCTCCTTGTTGAAAGTAACTAATTGATTACTAGAGTATTGGTTATTAATACTTTCCTCCATTTCTTTAGGTGTGGGCTCTAAACTGGATTTCCCCACATTGATCTCAGTAGAAGGGGAACTTTTATTGGAGACTTTATACCCGTTTTCATGTGCTTGATCTTTAACATTTATACCCTGGTTGCGTGTTTTTGGGGCCCTCATTTGGATATCTTTCACTGTTAAAACACTTTTTAAACCTTTGTCCTGATCCACCTTTATAGTATTTTCATTGGTATTAACCTTTTTGGCCTCGCTAATAGAGTCACCTAAAAGGAAGATGCCCTCCTTCAAGAAGTTCCCTTCCTATAAAGACACCCTTAACCATGATTCATACTTCAGTGTTTTTCATTGCTTGGCGTCCTCTTTTGCTTCTTCAGCTAAGCAATCTTTACTACTATGGCTTATACGTCCACAAGTGAAACAAAATTCAGGCATTCTTTCATATTTTACATCTACCCAAGTTGTCTTTTTGGATTTACTAGCATTGATCAATAAACCTCTCCTTAAGGGTTTGTTAATATCTATTGTCACCCTAACCCTAAGGAATTTTCCCCTATATTTTTTAGGGTTGTTTGGAAGGCCCCTTAGATCCCCAATCTGCTTCGTCAGAATACCAATAATGACTCTATTCATGCATATAAGTAGGACGTTATAGATTTGAACCCACAAATCTGTTCGGTCAAATCTAAGCTTAGAAACATCTCCAAACCCAATTAGGATTTCAAGGGCTATGAGACTATGATCGAAATGCCAAGGACCCTTATTCAAAATCAGGTTACGATATTCCTTCCTTTAGAAATAGAACATGAACAGGTTATATCCAATCGATTCTAACTCCACCTTTCCGATCATCTTCCATAGTTGTTCGATTGTTGTTTTGAAGGTCTCTCTGTTGACTCTCTTGTTAACTAGTACTTTCCCCACCAAACAGTGATCCACTTCCTCAAGATTAAACTTACTTTCTTCACCTTCAATCGTGCACACATTTCCTTTTTCCTCAGTTAGTGATAGGCCTTGACAGAGTCTTGTAATGTTGTTTGCCTCCATTGGAAGAAAGAAAAGAGAGCAAAAATAGTCAAGCGCAAACCCTAGAAGAAAAAACCCCACATTCTAATTAGAAGAGACCCATTACCCAGAGGACCTAGCTACTTTTACAGTAATTCTCACACGAGAGAATCACGAGAAGACCATCTGTTAAAATATTTGGATTTTGGATTGGATTCGCTCTAAAAATTTTTCAAATCAAATATTTTAAAATTTAGTCTCCCAATTTAGTTTGATTATCAAAGTTACATTGATAATCGATGCAATTTTGATTTAAATTAACCATAGAAAAAGAACTACACTAGTGATCTTATAAAAGTAAAAAACTGCACCCAAAACTACTGCAATAAGATCTTCTTACAAAGTGCCTTCTAAAAGGAAAAAAAAATTAGAAAAATTTACCAAGTCAATTCCACAAACATTAAAAGTCATTTGTCTTTTTAAAAAAATGCATCAAATATTTCCATTAGATATTACATTTGAGAGAGTTTTTTTGGTCTCATTATCCATCTATTTTATGTAGCAAGAAATTCAAGTTAAAAATATTTGTATGCACTTTGTGATCGTCACCATAAAACATTTGTTTGACTCTTTTTTCTCTTAAATTTTACAATTAAGAAGAAAGAGAGTGTGATGCATCCTCATATTTACAACTTATGGGAATATGCGAAAAATGCTAATTAGGATTTTTAGGAGAAAAACTCATCTCAACATTTTTTAACAATATATATATATATATATATATTTACCATATCAGCTCATTTGATAATTGCATTAAAGAGATTATTTTTATTTTATTATTATCCATTTGAATAAAATTTCTTTTATGGTAAGAAATTTTATTCAAATGGATAATTACATAAAAAATAGTCTAATATTTAAATTTTGAATACATATATATAAATATAATGCTTTTATAATCAATATATCCTAACTTTAAAAAGTTATGATGAATTAATCAAATTAATCTATTACATTTGCTCTTCTAAAATAAATTCTCTCTCCTATTTAATTCAAATGGAATATATGAATTTAATTATTTCGTTCTAACTTTTTAAAGTTTGGACATTCTAATTATAAAAGCAATATATATATTTATATATACATATATATATAGGCAGGATCAGGGAACACGAAATGGTATAGATTAGTTATTAATTTTGAATTGGTACACTTTGCCCTACTTTATCTCTACATTTAAACTAAATAAAAAATTTATTAATTCAATTTTCGTTTAATCATTTTTCTTTATTTAGTTAACCAAATCATGCAAATAATATCTTGATTCAAAGTTTTCAACATAAATTTTCAAATAAGATTCATATTACATAGGTTTAAACAAACATATTATTCAAAATATCTCAAAATAAAAAATCAATTAAAAGATAAATAATAGAGGAAAGAGAAAATAGAAAAGAACATAAATGAAGAGAGAGAAATGAGTGCAAATGCAATTATTTGATATAATACAACTTTCCAATAACTCTCCAATTCTTCAAAAAAAAAAAAAAAAAATTAAATCTATGTCATTAATTTTCTTTCAATCTAATGTTTGAAAAATTGTGTTAAAATTTGTTCCCTCGATGCTGCCATATATATATATGTTAGATAAAGAGTGATGCTAGAAAACGAAAGCTAAGAAAGTATAAAAGGGGATGTTAGATAAAGAAACTATATATTAGATAAAGAGTGATGTTAGAAAACTAAAGCTAAGAAAGTATAAAAGACATATACAATCTTCTAATAAGAAGTCGAAAGGATCGATTTATATAAGTAATATTATATTATCTAAAAATTTATTTAAAATTATTATTCAAATGATTTGATAAGTTTATATATAATTATTGCATCATTAATGTATTATTATAAAATGGATGTGTTTGCTATACACAAGTTGACAAAAAAAATTTGGGCAAAGTTTTTTAAACAATAGCATTATTCTTCATGTGGTCATGCAATAAGAAGATAAGAAAGGGCAATAAATTGAAAAGGGCCTTTTGGTAATTTCAGAGCATCTTGATCCTACTGTTAAGAACTCAACATGTAGTACCAGTATAAGATTAAACACGAAACCCCCCAAAATTAGAAACAATAACCAAAAAAAAAAAAAACTGCGTGATTTTGGAAACTCAAAAAAGGAAATTAAAAAATGAAAAAAAATTAGGTCATATTTATTCGATTGAAATCGAGAAAAATCCATCACCGATTCGAGATTCAATTTCCAAAATTTACCAGATCTGGATTCCAATTAGAGAGAGAGAGACATGTTCGTATTCGAAGAAGAAAAGATTCGAAAACGACTTTGATTTCGAATCGTCGTGGAGACAAAACAAAAAAATAAAAAAGAGGTTTTGTGTTTTTAGGGTTTGCGATGGCCGATGCGCTCTCCGTCGTTCCGGCTGGTGTTATTCGTAATTTGGCCGATAAGCTTTACGAAAAGCGGAAGAATGCGGCTCTGGAGGTCCAATTCGTGCTTTTTTAAGGGTTTCAAAGCGTTTTGTTGTTGTTGTTGTGGTGTTGATGTGGTTTTTGGTTTTGTGTGTAGGTTGAGGGCATAGTGAAGCAGCTGGCGGTGGCCGGGGATCATGAGAAGATATCGGCGGTCATCAATTTGCTGACGAATGAGTTCACCTACTCTCCGCAAGCCAATCACCGCAAGGTTTTGATTTTTCGATGTTACTGATTTTTTGTTAGTTGATATGTGTTTAGGGAAACGTTGATTGACTTGAAAAAATTGGTGTTGTCTAGGGAGGATTGATAGGATTAGCTGCTGCCACTGTTGGGTTGACTACAGAAGCCGCCCAGCATCTCGAGGTATATTTTTGTTCGTCTAGTTAATTTTAGACTCATATTTGCAGATCGAATAGCTTGTATGAAAAATATTAGCTTTTAATAACTGTTGTCTGTAGATAATGGTATAATTTATAATTCGTCTTTGGAATTTTGAATCTGAACTAGTTGATTTGGATGGAGGAGTTTCCTATTTCATTTCTTGGTCTAGGGCATTCCTGGAACTGAATAATATCCAGTAAAAGCTTTTAGGATTTATGTTTGATCTTATTGAGTGATTGACTAGTTAATCTGTTTCGTTTCATCCTGGACGTACTTTGGTGTTTCAATTTACCCTTTATGGTTATGGAGATAGCTGGGTAACTCCATTTTAAGTTCCCTGGTATTGTAGTAATGTCTGTCTCATCTTTTCTTAAAGCTATAGGAACTTAATTTTTTGGAAATATGTTGGTTTGTTTTATGTGTATTACAAGACTAAGGTGCCCCAGTCTTGGCCAATGATACTTGTAGGCTTTGTTCACAAATGAAAATTACAATTGTAGACAGTTGTAAATGAAATGAAATAGTAGTTCATTAACTTAAGTTTTGATGTACCATTTCCATTTTAAATGATTTGGGAATATCCATAATTGGTGGTTCTTGGAGCAATTGATTCTCCATATGAGTGGTATATTCTTTTTGGATATGTTTATAAAAGGAAATTATTATTTTTTGTTTGGTGCTTTCATAGGTTTTAAAAATGGAATGTGCAATATCGTAGACGTCAGTATGAGGGGATGGAAGGAGGACTTCTTTTTCGCTCTCTTAATGCCCCTTGCTTTTTCTCCTTGTCTTTGAGGTGGGATAGGGTGCTAGGTATTGTGAGGGGTGTCTGTGGGTCTGGGTGTTAGGTCAGATCTAATCGACATTATCGCGTATCTATAACTGTTCATTTGTCTAGGAAATATGATCATTGTGTACTCTGAGAAAGTGGAGTTATTTGTTATGCTTTCGGTTTCTCCACTGAAATGTTCGCTGTGGTCTTATATTGAGAAAAACTAATAACTGGCTGTCTTGTATGAAGATGCTTGTCTTCAATATTTTAAAGCACACTGCATACTGAAAGTCTTCTTCTACATGCAGAGTTTCTGCCCCCCTTGCCGGCTCTGCATCCCCCCATACACCCCACCCCCACCCCCCCCCCCCCCCCCCCCCCCCCCCCCCCCTCCTCTCTTCTCTGTTCTTTGTTACTGTCAACAAGATTGGTTTTTTCGCGTGATCCAATTTTCCAGAAAATTTTCCATCATTCTTGCTTCTTTGTTAATATCTCCCTGTTACTTACTATGGTGTTCAAGTGATTTGATTTTTTTTTTCCGATGCTGTTTTACAGCAAATTGTGCCACCTGTGCTTCATTCTTTTTCTGATCAAGATAGCAGAGTCCGTTATTATGCCTGTGAAGCTCTGTATAATATTGCAAAGGTAAGAGCAGATTGGTTGTTTTAGTTTTTTATTTTCCTGAATCAATACCAAGGTTGATATGTTAGCTTTTGCTGCTGCACAGGTTGTAAGAGGAGATTTTATCATATTCTTCAATCAAATTTTTGATGCATTATGTAAGCTTTCAGCAGATTCAGATGCCAATGTCCAAAGTGCTGCTCATCTTTTAGATCGGCTTGTAAAGGTGAATACTTCCTTCTTCCCACAAATGGTGGCCTTTTTGTTGTAATTGTCTGAAATTAGGAATTCCTTTCGTCTTGGATCAATACTTAGATTTTACTATGTGAAACAGGACATTGTCACTGAAAGTGATCAGTTCAGGTGTGCAATCTCCAGTCCCATCTCGGAAGCTCTTATATTTAGATTCAAAAACTGGAACAAGAGTCCTTCACTTGTTTTTATGATTTAACTTTGTTGTTTTTTTGCCTTTTTGCCACCTCAGCATTGAAGAATTTATACCCTTGTTAAGAGAGCGCATGAATGTTCTAAATCCTTATGTGCGACAGTTTTTGGTAGGGTGGATCACTGTTTTGGACAGTGTTCCAGATATTGACATGCTGGGTTTTCTTCCTGATTTTCTTGATGGTAAATAATATTCATTATCTTTTTTTTTTTTTTTTTTTTTTTGGAGAGAATCTCATTATCTGGATATTGATCTGTATTTTATTATTTTTTTATATCTTTTTTTTTTTTTTTTTTTGGTGAAGTGTTCTTCTGGTCTTTATAAACTCAGAAAAGTGTCTATGAATTTCAGGTTTGTTTAATATGTTGAGTGATAATAGTCATGAAATACGACAACAAGCTGATTCAGCTCTTTCGGAGTTTCTTCAAGAGATTAAGAACTCTCCAGTAAGAATTCTTCTAACTTCAATCTTCTGATTGACTGTAAAAATTGGGATAGTTATTTTGCTCTTGAAAAATGTTTTCTGAGTTTTATCCCTTTTTCCCTATCATTTTAGGGAATCATTGGATCGTTGCATTTGATTTTTTAATTAAAATTGAGAATAACTTTACCACACATCATTTGCATAAAGTATTTTATCATGAAAACAAATTCTTTTATTCATTTGTAATTTTCTGACTCGAGCAGTGCTACTCTTGAAGTCTGTAGATTATGGTCGCATGGCTGAAATACTGGTGCAGAGGGCAGGTTCGCCAGATGAGTTTACCCGGTTAACGGCTATCACTTGGGTAAAGTAAAATACACTTATTTGCTATTTTTATTTTTATTTTTATTTTATTTTTTTTAAATATATTTCTCAACCATGATTTCTGGATATTAATAAGTTGAATTTTGCTTCTGTTTTATTCCCTCTTGTTTATTGTAACTTCATCTTACACTAATAGTTAAATTCTTCAAATTGATTGAACAGATAAATGAGTTTGTAAAACTTGGTGGGGACCAGCTTGTTCCTTACTATGCTGATATTTTGGGAGCCATTCTGCCCTGCATATCTGATAAAGAAGAAAAAATCAGAGTGGTAAGTTAATTTAAGTAGTCATCTCCTAATAATTATATAGAATTATTTGTTGTGCTCTTGAGCATCTTGGGAAATGAAATTTTCATTTGTTTGTTTACACATAAGGTTGCTCGTGAAACAAATGAAGAGCTTCGAGCGATCCAGGCTGATCCAGCAGAAGGATTTGATGTAGGAGCAATCCTCTCAATTGCTAGAAGGTGTAGTCTGTAGGCTGGGAAAAAAGCTAGGTTTTAGATTTTATTAGTAGTTTGCACTTAAAGGGTATACATAGTGCTTCTCTCTTTGAAATTCGTTAGGAAACATTCTTACAAGGGCCCCTTGTGCAAGTGTTATGATTTTTAATTACAAAACATTACCGTGAGTGATTACCGATTCTTTTTACTGTTCAGGCAACTATCTAGTGAATGGGAGGCCACTCGTATTGAAGCATTGCACTGGATATCAAACCTTTTAAGCAGACACCGGACTGAGGTAACTGGGCATTTATCGTGAATCGTTTGCAGACTTGGTTGTGTGCATGTTTTCCTGTTTTTTGCTGCATCCTTAAAAATAATATGGTTTGAACCCTGAACCTCTTTTGAGAGTTTAAGTACTTCGAACTCTTAAATAGCTTCAGACTCTGGTATAGGAAATCCCAGGCTTTGATATATTGAAGTGAGTCGTGATACAATGGTGGCTTATTTAAAAAAGAAAGAAATTGTGTTTCCTTTTCCTCGGGTATAAAGTTCCTATGAAACAGATCTTGATGTAATCCTTACTTTTTCAAACTGTGCAAAAATGAGAACCTTATAAACATTTATTGGTATGATATGCTTGCAAAGAGGTCGATGGAATCTCTTTCTTTTTGTTCAATTGTACCCTTTGTTATGACAAGTGTACTCATTTTCTTACCTGATGTATGTCCTACATGCAACACTCTGTTGTGATGACAGTTTGTGAGATTTTAGCATGGACATTTTCTGTCAACTTTGCAGAATAGATAATGTTATGCAGAAAAATTAGGAGAAAATGTATTGCTGAGATTGTTACTTCCAATTAGCAATGAGCCCATCACTATTAGTCTGGGATGTGCAAGAAACCTGGCTGAACTTAGAAATTGATCTGAAATTGGCTAGTTTTGCTCTGTTGGGGTAGTTAGTGTTCTGTTTGGTTTTGGTTTGAAGGTGGTTTGAACATCATAAAACCTGTATACACTCAGACTCAGTTTGGTCTATTATGCCTGGTAAATTGAAAAATATATTGGTTATGCCATACTTGGTTCCGTTTTATGTATGAAAGTTGTGTTGATATTAAACTATAAGACCATAACATAGTATTTTGTATATTTTGTTATTCATTATACAATATCAATTCAGTTGACAACTTGACATTTTATTATACCATAAAATCTTACATATACCTGAACTGAACTGACATTCGCAGTTTAGTTGTGGTCAATTTCTTGATGTGTTTTCAGCTTTTGATTCTGGCCTAACTGAATTATTTTTCGATTCATATTGTTGTCAGAAATGACCTGACCTGACAGCTCATGTTGCTGTTCTTGGTTCATTAGCCTTTTTCTTTTTTTTTTTTTTTTTTTTTTAAGTTTTTTATGTGGATTTCATTTTCTACTTCTGGGAAGTAGCCTTGTTTTTATGTGGATAACATTTGATTTTTAGATTTCTTCATGAAACAGGTCTTAAGTTTTTTGAATGACATATTTGACACCCTATTAAAAGCATTATCTGATCCTTCCGATGAGGTAAATTTGTTCTCTTGTAATTAATTGTTTCGTTTTAGTGATTATTTTTGGACATGTTTATATGCCTATATATGTTTATATTTCATTGGTTGTTAGGGGTGTGGGCAATTTGTTATTTTAATGTATATTATTGAGCATTATTATTTATCATATATTTAAAATGACATAGAAAATCTGTAATTTTCTCCAGGTAGTGCTTCTCGTTCTTGAGGTTCATGCATGCATTGCACAAGATCTGCAACACTTTCGACAGCTTGTCGTTTTCTTAGTGCATAATTTTCGGGTTGACAATTCTCTTCTGGAGAAGTGAGCTTTTTTCTTTCATCTTGTCCTTTAAAAAGAAAAAAAAATTGTTATAGGTTTGCTGGCATTTTATGCTAGCTGATTTTCTATCTATTTAACTGTGCTTTCTTTTGTAAATTGGTCTCTTTTTTCTCAGGCGTGGTGCTTTGATAATCCGCAGACTGTGTGTACTTTTAGATGCTGAAAGGGTCTACCGAGAACTCTCTATGATACTTGAAGGAGAAGCAGATCTGGAGTTTGCATGTACTATGGTTCAGGTTGTTCATGATTTGAGAACTTATATAAGGCACTAATGCAGGAATGACCTAATTAAACTAATATTTTGTTGGGCATAATTTATCTGATAGAGGAGTGCAACTTTGGAAGTGCTTGTAATGTTTGACATATTTGAGATGTATCATTTACAAAATTAATCTTGAAACAGTTTCAAAAACATCAGTCTATTGTCAGTCTTTTGATTAAAGTAATATGTTCTAAAGTTGTATATTAATTATAACCGATTTAGTGTCTTTTATTTCTCATTTCAGGCTTTGAATTTGATTCTACTCACCTCCTCCGAATTATCGGAGCTTCGAGATCTTTTAAAACTATCACTAGTTAACCCTGCTGGAAAAGACTTGTTTGTTTCTCTGTATGCATCATGGTGCCATTCACCCATGGCAATTATAAGTCTTTGCTTGTTAGCACAGGTAAGAATATAGAAGCTTTGTATGGTTATCCATTTTGTTTTCTATTCCTCTTCCCCTGGAAAATCATTTGCACGTTTTCATGGTCATTTGTGCAATCTTGATGACAATATTGTATTCTTGTTTGGCAGACGTACCAACATGCAAGTGTTGTGATTCAGTCACTGGTGGAAGAAGATATTAATGTCAAGTTTTTGGTCCAGCTGGATAAATTGATTCGCTTGCTTGAAACTCCAATATTTGCTTATCTTAGACTGCAGGTGTTTTAAGATGAAGATAATTGTTCTATATCACTGACTATTTGGTCTTACTTTTGTCTTGTACATGTTTAATTGTGAGGGGGATTTTTTTTTTCCTTTACCTCTCTTGTTGATATTTTACTACTTATTTTGTAGGAGTTTCTGAAGTAGAGTCCTACATTGAACATTTTCCTATTATATAATGTTCTTTTGAAATTGTCTAATTTTCCTAATTGACTCGCCAAGATAGTTTTTATGATGTAGGCTTTGGGAACTCTTTATTGGTCATTGTGGGAAACTGTTTAATTTTATTGGCTTATAATAGAGGGAAATCTTCCCACAGGAGGCTTCAGGAATTTGTTTTAGTAGATAGATGAGTTAGTGTTGTAGTCTTGTAGATGACATAGTTCTTCTGATCAAGACCTGTTACAATGTACATAATTTTTTATGCCTAGATAGTTTAAAAGTGTGTTTTGTGCCTTCGTTAATTTTGGAAGATTGTTAATGTTGGAGATGGAGGTACTTGACAATGGATTTATCAGCTTTTAGTCGACATTATTTTCTGTTTTTCATATCAAAGGACAGAGTTCCTGTAGCACTTCCTTTAGATTTCATTGAGGCCAATTGAGCATTGAAGTGAATTTTGGGGCTTTTTTTTATTTTTTTGATATTTTACTTCTAGGAGGCTCTTTTAAGAAAGAACTGCAGAATCAATAGATTGGAGTACATAACAATTTGACTTTCGATGGTTTAGGATTTTGACCTGAAAAAAAATTCATAAGTTCTGTGATGGAAAATTAGCCTCCATGTTATCATTTTATAAGTCTATATTAGTTTAGTTTTTTAACTTTAATACTCAAAACTTCTATTGCATTAGTCCTCTTAGTCCTTATAATGGAAAGAGCAAATGGGTTGAGAGTTAAATCATGTTTGGATATTGGAATAAGAAATTTAGGTAGATATAGGTTCACCTTATCATTTTTATAATGGACATGTTCACTGAAATGGGGAAGGCTTTCAAATTGACAAGACATTTGTTCCCCCTGTTTTTCTTGTAATAAAGCCCTTGTAAGTGGGTAATGTGGTTTATGCAGCCTACATGCTAATGCCTGGACATTTATGTTATATGCAACTGTTTTCATCTCACAGTTTTGTGTAATCATTCGATAAATAGATTATTTGTGGCTTCCTTGACTGTATTGCTACATTTTTTTTTTCCTTTTTTGGTTGGTTTTTTGCAACATTGTTAATAATTGCTACATTTATGTGATGGTTAAGCTGTTGTTTGATTCCTTATATTATCTTCTTGGTTTAGGATATGTACTGAGTAGCTTTGCTTTTTGTGACATGCAGCTTCTTGAACCTGGAAGATATACATGGTTATTGAAAGCCTTGTATGGTCTGCTGATGTTACTTCCGCAGGTATCATTTGCTGCTTCCTAATTAGTCAAATCTTGCCTTGATACCTGGTTGACGTATCTTCAGTTTTATTTTATCTATCTTTTTCATTGTTAGTTTAAAATGCATTTTGTGATTTCTTCTTGGAGTCCTTAACTTCATGGGTAACCATGGATGTGATTTATTTATGCAGCAAAGTGCAGCATTTAAGATATTGCGAACTCGTTTGAAAACTGTACCTGCATACTCCTTTAATAGTGAGCAAGTCAAGCGAACATCTTCAGGAAACCCTTACTCTCAGATGCTACATAATGTGGCCAGTGGATCACAGTTCATCGAAGATGGTGACGTCAACTCAGACACGGGAAGTTCACATAGTGGGATTAATTTTACTTCAAGGCTACAGCAGTTTGAGCAGATGCAGCGCCAGCATCGTATGCATGCCAAAGCACAGGCACATTCACGGAACAGTTCCACTTCATTATCAAAGGTTACTTATCTTCTCATTGATATTATCACTGTAACCTTTGAGATTAGTTAATTGTTTATTGACGTTATTCCCGATTAATCCTAGTTTGCTTCTGAGTAAATGTGGAAGAAAAGAAATGATAAGATTAAAATTGAGCACATTTGTTAATGTAACTTTTCCCTATTAGGTAAAGTGTTTTACTTGGGAAAAGGTGGCAGGAGTGTTAGATGCTTCCACTTTAGTAAGAGAACAAGCATGACTAATATTACTTTTAGGCTGGAGAAGCTGTATAAGAAGCTTTAGAGCACATGGGGTATTAGTAAGAACAAATATAAAATAGTATGCTTTACTAGGAATTTGATTTGTCATTGGAAATCAATTGAGTTGTTGTTGCCTGCTCATATTTGCATTGAAGGCATTTTCTTGGGTTTACACTCTGTCTGGAATGATATTACATATATTTTCATCTCCCATATTTTGAATTTGGCTTGATTTCAGTGACTGGCCATGAGATTTGACTTATCTACAGTTGGATGCTCCACCTAGACAAGAAATTAGGCAAAGATATATGTATTGGTGAGGATTTTAATAAATTTTATGGAACTTTTGGGAAGGTCTCTGCCCTGAGTTCTGACAAGTATCAAAATCAGTAGGGTTTTGTAATTCACTTAACTTCCCCAGACATTAATGACTTTTTTTTTTTTTTTTTTTGGGGTTCTGTTTTGTAATTTCTGCTCTCCCATTGCCCAATTGTCTCTGATATGTTTTGGGATTACAATGCCACCTTCTGAATGTGCAGGAGGTACAAAGACCACAAGAACCGCAGCGACCTTTGCCTCCATCAGACATAGGTAGGCCATCTTCGAGATTATCCAGGAAAGGACCGGGGCAGTTACAACTTTAGTGTACAATTGATGCTGAATGCTGCCAATTGAAGCTGGCTGTGCACAGATCTCTCCAGGTATTCATGGCAACCGAGATCTGGTATAAATTGTAAAATTGTATATCTTAGTAGATTGTTTTTGTGGAACTTAATGGAGGTTGGGATGGTGAAAATTGGGTTTTGAATTTAAGGTACGCTTGGGGTGTCCCTGAGCTAATTCTTTTCCTTTGTAATTGGTACAACATGCCCATGTGGTTATGTTATTTTTTATTGGAAACCATCATGGGCTAGAGGGAGATACATAATTTAGAAATGCAGTTTGTTGTTTATTTTTTTCTTTTTTTTTTCCCTCTGTTCATCTGTTACAACAATTATATAAAATAAGGAATCGTCTAATTCATGTACACATTGACCTTGGAAAAATTATGCTTCTTTTATTGATTTGTTCGTGTTCCACCAAGCGTTTTTTTTTTTTTTGTGCGCACATCATGTATTCTGATGTCAGATTGTTAGTCAATTATCCCTCACTCTCCTCCCTCCACTTAGCCCTCGTATTTGTTTAGAATTTCTTTAGTTGACGGATAAGATATCATGTCGAGGTGATATGTTGTCTATGTTTATTCACAAAATACACGTTGCTGGATTGGGATGAGAGATTCCACAATATATTAAGAGGTTCATTAATTAAATTGGAAGTAGAGATGCCAATGGGGGAAATGGGGGTGGAGGTGGATTCCCCATTCTCATCCCTACTCTTCAACTCCTTCACCCCACCTGAATCCTCATTTGAGGGAAATGGGGCTGGGGAAATTTGGGATGGTTCCTTTATCCTCCTTTCCCTAATTTTTCCCTTTATCATTTCCCCCACTTGACATAATTTTTTTGTTGAATGTATAATTCATAACATAACTTCATTTTTTGACAAATAAAAATCACAATATCTATAACACAAAAATAAGGGTGTGTGGTGGCTGCGGCTAACTGAAATGTATAAAAGTCAATGTATCATGTATGATAGATTAGTGATTAGGGTTTATAAGCGTTTAATAAATTATATTTAAGAAATTATTAAAGTTAATTTCTTTATTAAAATTTAAGCATAAATATTTTATATTTATATATTATAATTTGTAAATGGGGGAAATGGAGATTGAGGTGGCTTCTTCTGTCTCTATCCTCATTTGGATTTTGGGGTGTACTTTCACTCTATCCCCAAGCCAATCCCCAAAAATTCTCCCAAGTGAGGAAGAAGATTTGAAGATTTAGAGGCTCATTGACACTCTTAATTGGAATACAATAGCTCTCATAAAAGACTTTTACTTTGATATATATATTAATTTTAATTTTAATTTTTAATTTAAATAGTCTTAAAACAATGATTTTTGGTCTTGTTATCAAATCATTATTTCAAGTTTTTATAGTATCCATTATGGGTTTTGAACAAGAATAGCTCTATACATAAATTGAAAACAAAAATAGATTCCAACTTTTAGAAAAGAAACAAGCGAAGACACAAAGATAAGTAAAGAACACGTCAACACCGAGATGGATGAGAGAAAAAGATTGCTTCAATGACAACAAACTGGTCTATTTTCAAGTAGCATTGACAAAAGTAAAAACCATTAATAGAAGCGAAAAAGAGGGAAATAATGTAAAAATGGAGGTCGACATTTTGAAACTATGATAAAATTTTGTTCTTCTCATTGACACGAAATTTATTATATATTAGGAGTCCAAATCTAGTATTATTTGCCTCTCATAGGCTTACAAAAAATGTCCAATATTAATCCCAAAAGATAGATTCTAAACCGAAAAAATGGATACAAAATAAAGAAACTAATTACCAAACATCCCTATTCTTGTTTCGATCGGGCAATGAGTTTTCGCCTCCATCCCCAATTCTCAAAAAGCTTCAGAAATCCTCCCTAAATAAGGATGGAGATTTGGGGACCCGGACCCCATTGATGTCCCTAAACTGATACGATAATATAAAAAGTCAGTTACTTAATCAGTTAAGGAACAAAATTTAGAAAACAAGTTAAGAGAGTTGTCCAACCTACAAAGAAAATAAATGCTTGTCGCACGGTAGCAATACTGTATGATCTTTTTTGGAATTTTTGGCCTCACATGTTTGATTGTCGGTTTGTCCCAACTTGAGAAATGTAAGCAGAAAAGATAACTGAGACAGGCAGTTTTGGATACAGCTTACTTATTTGAACCACCACAGTGAATTAATTTATACAAAAATCTACATTTCAACTTTCAGTTTTGTTTACATATAAACCAAAAGAGAAGCACCGATTCTCCTTGTAAAACAAACCTTGAAAGTTAAAAACTCAAAAACGTGACATATATATATAATGCCTGAATTCTATTGACTAACCAACTTTCCATAGAGCAACAACCTCAAAGAGATCAGCCTTCTCCTATCTTGGGACTACATGGATTTATAGAGCATACATCTGTTCCATTTCAGAATTATATTCATCACGATCTGATACATTTGCTGAGTGTGACCAAGAGAATGACTTGCTTCCGCCTGCCCTTTTAATACGTCTCTGAGAGTTGTAGCGGAAATACCCAAAACGTTGTCGAAAAACAAAGTAGCACATACTTGCAAGTGTCCCCACAAGAATAGGTGCTCCCATTAGGGTTATAGTAATGCCCATCCATGAATGTCCCTTTCCCACGACCACAAAGGCTATCGAAAGAAATGCACCGCAAGTGCAAGCACATGCAGCCCACATTAGCTTGTTAACTACAGACACTACCTGCTTCTGAGCCCTTGTGTCCCAAGCCACCAAAGTGATCTGAACCACAACAACAGCTAGAGATATGAACAGTGATGTGGCATTTAAGAGGCAGAACACTTGGAAACCTATTTGGTCAGCAATGTTAGCCTTCCCTGTTTCCGGTTCTTGCATAACATATTGGCCAGGCAAGTTGAATATTGCCAGGAAAGCTATAGAGGCAAAAAGCACAGCAACAACTGTCACGGAATTGGTGGTATTCTGGACAGCTTCTCTGTGAAGTTTCTTTAGTTCCTTGGCAAGACCAGTAACTCGTCGATTGGTTGTTTTGTTTTGCAAAAGTTGTGCACTCACTTCATGCTTAATATCACTAACAGTCCTCTTAAGTTCCATTGCTTCATCCACCTGACCAACATACCTAGCGTGCTTGGCACCAGCCTCTGCCAGAGATTCCTTAATTTCCAATGTAGACTGTCCATATGGGAGTTTATCTGCCAAATCCATTGCTGTTTCCCGCTGATTATTAATGCCATTCACATCAACTGATGTATAACTAAGCAATAGGCTTACTACCTGAAATATAGAACAAGAGTCAGCAGTGGGGGAGAATAAAACCTTGAGTAACATCAACAATTATTTTTCCTCAAAGCTTTACCTCAACAAAGGAAACAACAAAGATATGCACTAGTGACATTCTAATCATGCATTAGCTTCTTAAATTAAATTTTATTCATGTGGAATCCGGAATACACTTTTAAAGATCTAGTTGCATACTTTAATTAGCTAGAGGCACCGTTGTCTGATTCGGGAAATTTTTGAGGTTTACAGTTCAGAAAATACTAAAATTCTGGAAAACTTGTCACCTGTTAAAATAGACTACTGTACCAAGCATATCGCATGTTGTTAATCATGCATCTTTCTCTATAATCTAGAAAATTCAGATGTCCCTCTACTGTGGTACCACAAAACAAGGGAGAAGAATCCATGCCAAGTAGTGTTATTGCTGCTAGACAATACCAACGAAGTAGGTACATAAATCAGAAAATCCAGGTTTTATGGTATGAGACTTGAGTTTAGTTTTATATCTAGTACTGACATGATAAAAATTCTGTGAGATAATAGAACAAGTAAAATAATTATTGATGAAAATTTCATGAAAAAACAGAACATCAATCTAATATACCAGTGAACGACATTTCCTTGTAGCTATATGCACGGCTGTATTACCCTTCCTGTCACGTTCATTTAGTATCGAGTGATCAACAATTAATATTTCCTCTACTACGGAAGGACACTGACCCTTTACAGCCATATGGAGTGCAGTTTGTCCTTTCCTGTCTTTAATGCTGACAATCCCTGGATCTTGGTCTATAAGAGTTTTCACCATAGCAATGAGGCCATACCTTGCAGCTGTGTGCAAAGCAGTTTTACCATTTTTTCTAACAATTCTTATGCAGCTAACATCAACATCCAAGATGGCATTCACCACATCCAAATGATCCTTCACAGCCGCTGAATAAAGTGGGCTAGTATTTGAAGAGTCACACACCTTACAAAGCTCAGGCCAAATGCTCAAAAGTTCTTTCACAATCCCTGAAGAAAAAGAACGGTCAATGCCATATCAAGTTAAAAGCCTGTCAAGGTCAGAACAATGAAGTATTGGAGTCAAGATGTACTCTACAATCTACATAACTTAACGTTTTTAGATAGAACAGCCCTGTATGGCCAAATCCGTGATGAAGAGCTCATAATTCTCCAATTAACTATCATACAAGTCTCTAAGAAGAAAAGTATTGTTTCTACCATAAAATAAGCAACATTGTCATTTAGTATTGTGTCAATATAATGATCAGTCACACCAATTTTGGAAAGCATAAAATTACAGGTGAATCCTCATACCTAATTACAGAAAAAGAAATATTAGGGAATATATATGGAGTAAATATGAAGTTGAAGCTAGAAAGATGATCCTAAGCCACATAAATTTTACAATTGCAAGGTTCAATTTCACAAGTTCAATATTGTTAATTATAGACAAAATTTTATGCTTTTCTTACAAAAACAAAAAGAACCAACTAAAAGCAACAAATTAATGCATCCATTAATTCAATCCATTAAAACCAAAGCACCGAAAAGCAATTCCAGTTTACAACTAAACTAGCTTCCTGTCCTAGAATTTAATGATAAGCAACTAAATTACTCCAATCTAAACATACCCTTTTAAGGAATTGAGAAAAGCAGACACAACCAAATAGAAAATCAGAAACCAATACTCATCATACCCAAGTGGCCTTTCTTAGCAGCAACATGAAAGGCATTCATGTCAGACTTGGACCTGATTTTGACAACATCAATATCACAAAACTTGAGCAAGTAAGTGAAGACCTCCTGCATGTTCTCATCAGCAGCGATGTAGAGGGCAGTCTCTCCTGCATCTGTCTGCATAGCCATCAGATCAGAGACCAAAGAGGAGCCATCAGAAGCCTCATCTCTGGTCCCCTCATCAACAATCTGTTTAATGGATTCAAGGTCCCCCGATCGGACGGCTGAGAAGAAGCGCTGGTGGGTGAAGAACCTGAGTGGCTTGGAATCCATCACGAAACAGTTTGATTGAATTGTCTTTGCTGATCACTTCCACTTCAGTGTTGTTTTTCCATATGCAACAAAGGGTGTGGTTTCGTGAAGAGAGACGGCTTGACTTGAATGTGCAAAGGATTGGTGATGAGGTTCTTCTTCCCCGTTAAAGGTGGGTTCCTTTGTTGGTTGGATGGAATTGTAAATTGATTAATTTTCTTGAGTGGCCTTTAATTTTCGTCAAAGGATCCCATTAAAAAATGGGGTCTACTCTCTTTGACAGCCAAAATCATGTGCCAGTCGACTGTTCAAGTTCTATTTAAGTGGGGTGTGTGCTTATCAACTCACTGCCTATTGACTTCTCATTTGTCAACCACATTACTATCCAAACTTACTTTTATTTTCGAGAACCCTTTTCTTTCTCTAGAAAACGTAGAGAATTTAAATGATGAGATTGTAGGCTGGGAGAGGTTTCTAGGATCCGTTTCGTCAATTGGACTGCCTAATCGTTCATAAGGTCGATTGTAAGACCGATCATATGGTCGATGCCTCTTTTGTCGATCATATCTTCTATTGGTATATGAGTTTGTTCTATTGGAGCTATTTGAACTTGTTTGGTTATCTAATCGACCAAATTTGTTTTCTCTATTAGCACTCGATTCCTTTAGTTGATGATTAGCAACATCTTCCTCCCACTTGATTTGTGTCCACGCTTTTACAAGCATGTCCTCCATAGTCTAGGGAGGATACTTTGCTGACTCCTTATAAAGATCAGAGTTATGGAGCAGTCCCTTTTTGGAGGTTGAAATTGTAGTCAATACGTAACAATTCGAGATTAAGACCTTCTTGAGATGCTTTCTCGATCGTTGTACAATTGAGTAGAGGTTTTCATATTGTTTTTCCAGTTTTCTGCTATTTACAAACTGCACGAATGACTCAATATTGTTTTTCAGTAAATTGGTAAACCATTGCAACACTAGCCTCACTAGACTTGATACTAACCCTTTGCACATAACAACTTCTTTGAGGTCGTAAGGGATGACTACTGCAAACTGCTACTTGTATTGAGCGATGTGGTCGTTGGGGTCAGTCGTCTTATCATACATTTTCATGTTAGGCATAATGAACTTTTTGGGCATTTCCACCAGCACAACTGAATCAACGAATGGAGATATGCAAAACTTGTTACGATGTTTTTCTAGATGAGCACTGACATAGAGATTCGGTTAATCCTGGCTTCGATCTTCACGAATCTCTTGGTGAACTCATTTAACACCAGAGCGGTCTATCTCAGGTTTCCAGCTTTATGTTGCGTGGTGTTATTGCATTTACTGCTTCTGATTGTATTGTTTGATTTGGCTCAACATTGGGCTATCTAGCTGTGTAAACCCTTTTTTCGTAATTTTGTATTTCTTAGTAATAATAATTTAACTTATAGGATGATAATATTAAATTT
>CM034474.1:15494537-15769537 GCA_019925255.1 Litchi chinensis | reverse complement strand
ACAAGTTTATGTTCTTGATTTAAATAAAGTCAAACTTTGAAATTACATGCACGCTCATGACATCTTAGTTCAATCCATTTCCACCACCAAACAACATACAATATATCATTATCAAACATCACGTCTAATTGTAAAAGAACTGACTTTTGCCATATTATAATCATTAGCTATTACAGTAATTTAACTTGTTAAGAATTTTTGGTTTCTTTCACCTTTTTTCAAGCTAGAGAAAATGATGGGATGTACTCTTAGCTTGTCTCGAAATTGATGAAAAGGAAGTTTTGATAATGGTTTTGTGAAGATATCTGCAATCTGATGAGAGGATAGAATGTATCGAGTTATTAAAGCACCAATTGCTACTTTTTCATGCACAAAGTGATAATCAATCTCTATGTGTTTTACATGTGCATGAAAGACTGGATTTATTATCATGAAGTGTGCACTCTTGTTGTTATAGAATAATTGAGGCAGTTCATGAAGTTTAATTTCGATATCTCTAAGTAGGAAGGTTATGCAAACTAGTTCTACTGTTGTAGATGCCATTGATCTATATTCTGCTTCAGAGCTTGATTGTGAAATTGTTGGTTCCTCTTTTGATAACCAAGAGATGCAGTTAGCTCATAGATAGACGTAATATCCAGTAGTGCTTCCTTTAGTGTTAGGACACCCTGCCTAATTTGCATCACATAACCTATATAACTTTAGTGGACTTTTGGTAAGACATTTTATTCCAAAGTGCATTATTCCTTTAAGAAAGCGGAGTATCCTTTTTTCTACTTTCATGTCTCTTTCTATTGGATCTTGAAGTTTTTGGCATATTTATTGACAACTTGAACTATGTGAGGATGGCTATAGGTCAAGTATTAAAAGGTACCTACTAAACTTTGATATTGTTTTGCTTTAATAACTTAGAGTCTTGAGGTGTCAATTGTGGTTTTAAGGCCATTGGTGTGTTGTAGTGCACACTTTCTAGTAGCTTTGCACGATTGAGAAGATCTTTGGTGCATTTGCTTTGTGAGAGGGTAATGCCTCCTAGAAAGTGTTGTACTTCTAGGCCAAGAAGTAATATAGTTCCCCTAGATCCTTTAGCACAAATTCTAAGCTAAGTTTGTTGATGAGATTCTATATAGATTCCTCATTGTTTCCTGTAAGCACAATATCATCAACATAAATTAGCATGAGTATAGTGATATCATTTTTGTGTAGAATAAACAACGATGGGTTTACCATACTACAAACAAAACCAATGTGAATTAGAAATTATGATAATTGATCAAACCAAGAACGTGGTGCTTGTTTGAGTCCATAAAGGGATTTATGTAGTTTGCACACAAAGTTGGGAGTTTTGGATCTTTAAATCAGGGCAGTTATTCTATGTACACAATTTTCTTTAAGTGACCATGAAGGAAAGCATTCTTAACATCGAGTTGTCTCATTTTCCAATTTGATGTGATAGTAACAATAAGTACCAAGTGAATGGTTGTAGCTCTTACAATCGGACTATAAGTCTCTTCATAATCTAAGCCTTTCCCCTGTGTGTACCCTTGTACAATTAGGCGAGCTTTATATTGTTCTATTGATCCATCCTCTTTGAATTTATTACGAAAAATCCATTTTGAACCAACTACATTGGTGTTTGCTAGTCTAAGCACTAGAGTCCATATGTGATTTTCATATAAGGCTTGAATCTCTTGTTTCATTACTTCTTGCCAATAAGGAAGAGATAGAGCACTTTTGTATGATTTTGGAACAGTTGTATCATTAGTTGAGATCAATGTTGTATGAGTCTTTTTGTCTCGAAGTTGTTGAATTTCTTTTACAAGATTTGGATCTAGTTTAGGATGTCTTTTCAGCATCAATCGAGTGACCATATGTGTGTCTTTCAAATTTTGACTTAGATCTGCACTAGAACCATTAAGATCAATGATTAGTTTGTCATTTAAATCAAGTAAATCATTGATAAATTGATGGTCTAGTAACTTAGAGTTGTTGTCAATGTAAGTTAGAGGTTTTTTACATGATGGATCAAACTCATGGAATTTAGTTGCAAGCTGAAGTTTTGAGTCATTTTATGAAGTGTCTAGTGAGTTCGATGAGATATCACTTGGTTGAGTAGGTGATGTTGGGTTTTCTGGTTAGGTTGAAAGACCTAGTTGGACATTGTTATTTTTAACAATGTTATGTTTTCTGGTTGGTTGAAGCACCTAGTTGCACATCATTCTTCTATGACACTACACCATTTTCTTATAGATTAGTGATGTTGTTTTCATTACATATGATACAAGATCTCCCTTTTTGAATCTAAGCATCACTTTCTTGACTTTTATTGGACTATTGTGTGTCCCTTTTTTGAATTATAGAGTTAATGGTGATTTCCTTGATAATCCATTCATCAAAATCTAGGAATGTTGTAATCTCTAAATTTTCTTGAAAAATTGACTCTTCATGAGGAGTGATAGGAAAGACATTTTCATCAAAAACAACATGTCGTGAAAGGTAAATTTTATTAGTTAAAAGAATAATACATCTATAACCCTTATGAATAGGGTTGTATCCTAGAAAAATACAAGGATATGTCTTCTTTGCAAATTTATTTTGCCAATAATCTCTCAAATATGGAAAACATTTGCATCCAAAGATTCTCAAACTCCTATAGCCTAGGTTACGGTTAAACAATTCAAAAAACAGTGTTTCCATGTTGAGAGTTGTGGATGGCATGCAATTTATCAAAAATACTGCTATGAGAAAAGCATCAACCTAATATTTTAAAGGAAGGTTTGCTTGAAATAATAAAGTAAGGTCTGTTTCTATAATGTGATGATGTTTTCTTTAGGCCTGTTTCTAAATGTGATGTTGTTTCCTTTCGGCTACACCATTTTGCTCGAGAGTATTTGGACAAGATAATTGGTGATGAATGCTACAATGAATTAAATGGTTTTCAAACTCAATTGATGTAAATTCACTTCCACCATCACTTTGAAAAATTTTAATTTTCTTTTCAAATTGATTTTCAACTTGTTTTTGAAACTTTAGAAAAATTTCAAAGAAATTGGCTTTTCTCTTTAAAGGAAAAAAAAAAAAAAAAAAAAACCCATGTGTATAGAGTGCAGTCATCAACAACAACAACATAGTATTTAAATTGTTAACAAGATAAAATTGATGTCGAACCCATAAATCACAATGCAATTTATCTAAAGGAAAATTTGAGATATTATTGGATGAAATGAATGGAATTTTGCAGCTTTTTCCCATTTGATAGCTAATACAAACTGATTTTGGTTTTTCCCAACTAGAAACACCAATTAAATTCTTTGAATGCAAAAACTTTAAAAATTTTTAATGGGGATGTCCCATTCTCTTGCGCCAAATGCTTTGAGTACTTGTTTCTTGAAAATAGACAAAGCTTGGTTCTTAGTTTTATCTAGTGAGTACAATCCTCCATGCTTGCGACCTTTAGCAATTATTTGGCCCTATTGAGACTTAACGAAAAAATTGTTAGTGGTAAACTCAACAGTGCAAGCATCATCACAAGCTAATTGTCTCACAGAGATTAGGTTCTTTTTAATTTTTGGGACAATTAAAAAATTTTTAAGATCTAGTACTCCATTTTTAATTTCAATTTTTCCTTCACCAATACGAGAAATATTTAAACTTTCACCATTGCCAAAAAAGAAATTGTTTCATTACCTATATAACGCATAACCTTAGAGAGTTTACCTAGATCTTTCAACATATGTATGGTTGCTCTAAAGTTAGCATATAAATTTGGATCATTGTCACTTTTCAAGTTCATTGTAGCTAGTGCTTTCTGAAGGTGGTCCTCTAGTTAGAAGAAGTGATCAAACTAATTCCAACACTCATGGGTAGTATAATTGAACTTTCCACATATTTGGCAAATCACTGTACTTTCTTTTTCTTGTTGATGATCAATTTGACCACTGCTCTTCCAATTTAAGTTGTTTCCATTAGTATTGTTTATTCTCTGCTCATTATTGCTTCCATGGTGATTTGGGTGTTAAGGACGATTAGAGTCATGCCTTGCGGCTGGATTAAATCTTCTTTGTCAGGGAACTAAACCTGCCTATGTCGTGACCCCTTCCCCATCTTCTATGTTCAACAAAGGCTTGGTCATGGCATGGCATGCTTCCTTTTTCTTCATCATTGCAATTAAGCATCTATTCACGAGCTTGCAAAGATATCACAAATTGGTTATACATAGGAAAAGGTGGCTTAGTGAGCATAGCCATCCAAAAATCCTTGTATCTATGTCTAAGGCCCCTAGCTAGTTGGAACACCTTGCTAGTGTCATCTATAGGCTTTTTGATTGTTGCAAGACCATCATAGAGAATTTTCAATTTCTTAAGGTATTCATCAAGAGAAAAATTACCCTTTTTTAGAGACATCAATGTTTTGTTTAATTTTTTTTTTTCAATAGTAGTGGGAAGAATTCACTCTTCAATAGATTTCCATACCTAGTAAGTTGATTTTATATAATCTAAAGTAACCAATACCTTTGACTAAATATTTCTTGATAGCCAAGCTGTCAACAAGTTGTTGTTCTTTGCCTATTGGATGTAATTCAAATTTGGCTCACTCTTTTATCATCCTTTGTTATCTCCTTCATTGATTCATTGCCTTCGACCAAATGGTGTGTCATGTCAATACTTTAAATCCATGGCTCCATTTGTGATCACCAAAAAGAGGTAGTTAGAGCTGTCTAGTTTTAAGGAGATAAGATAGGAACATTGGTAGAGAGTTTGGAGAGTAAGTTTAGGCTCAGTGGTGGTTTTGGTGATAATAGCAGAAGACATAGCCGGAATTGAAATTGAAGAGGCCATGGGAATTGAATCTTTTTTTTTTTTTTTATCTATTGAATGGCTTTGATACCATAAGCATATTCAAAGAAAAATTAAAATTCACATTCCCTTGATTGTATGGATAGTACAAATGAGTATATATAGCACTATTCACACAAGAGATCAGCATAAATAAAAAAAGGTAGCAACTTGATATGAGGAGGAAATTCTTCCTAATGGTTAAGAGGTAATTTAGGAGTAGTGTTAGGAGAGAATCTGTTTTGGTTTATTCTTTGAGATATGGCAGCACATTCAATTGCATTGATTGTAAAAGAATTGACTTTTGTCATAGTATAATCATTAGCTCCTACGGTAATTTAACTTGCTGAGAATGTTTGGTTTCTTTTAATGTCATTGTCCAACTATTTTACTCATATAACAATATAACTAGAATGATACAGTTGTCACAAACCAATAATTCATGTTAAAGGAGATCTCAAAATAACGATAATAAAAATAAATTTATAGTAGACGGGATAAAAGTATTTTATTGATAAATCTCTTATATTTATATTAATGACTTCATATTTATAAGATTATAAATTCTTGTTATATGCTACATTTATTTCATCCCGTAATATAGTAATAATTTTTGAAAAAATAGAAAATATAAAAATTTAGTAAATATAAATATCAGAAAACTTTATTAAATATAAGTTTATTTTGTGACCTTTAATAACAAAGAAAGTTAAAAACAAAAACTATATCTAATCTATAATACATTTAATAATATCAAGGTGTAATTTTATTGATTAAAAAAAGGAATTATAAAAACGAAAAAAATGGGAAATAATTTTAGTATAATCAATTTAAATTGATAACATTATTGTTTGTTGAATTGATTAAAATTGTATACTAAAATAAAATTATTAGAATTAAAACAGGTTAAGAAAAATGATAATAACTCATGAAAGTAATGAAAATTAAAGTTACCAATAAACAAAAGGCAAATGACAGGAAAAAAAGAAATTAAAGAAACAATGAAAACAAAAACAACAATAGGGATAGTAGTGGCCTACCATCAACCTCCCTTCCGTAAATGCCAACTCCTTCAACCTATCCTTTTTCACTCCCAAACCCTCACACAACAACTCCATCAATAGCTCTCCAAGCTTTCTCACATGTTCATTCCACTCCACCACCTCTCTTCTACATATTTCAGGAATTTCATCAAGTGCAGACAGAGTAGGAACTAGCCTTACCTGCAGTGTGTCCCTGGAAAGTGCAAGGTTATGCCATTAAAATATTAATTGCTCAACAAAAATTTATATAGAGAATAAATTTTTTAAATTTCTTAATTACCTCCAACTAGCAGCTTTAGATTGAAACAAATCAACGTTAGAAAAATACGTTACACTCCGGATATCTCTAGTGTACAGCCGTGCCTTGATATCTTCTGGTTGTTCATGAAACCCTTTGATGGCTCCAATCATACGCTCCATAACCTCCACTTCAATCCCGTGATTAGTAATCTGAAAAAAACCCAGCTCACGCGAGGCACATGCAATCTTTTCCACAATCACGGATCGAAGGTCAGAGTCATTAGCGCCGGACAAATCGATAGTTGGTATAACATCAGGGCTAGGTCGCGCGGGGGAGTTGGATCTGAAGTCGGACAGTTTGTCAGGTGGGTGGATGAAGAAGTGGGGGATGGTGGTGGTGCCTGAGTCCACTAAACCTTTGACTCCGGTTTTGGTCTCTTCAAACTGCTTAATTTGTTTGGCTTTGTCATGTGGCTCCGCACTTTTCATGGTTGCTGCTGCCATTTTTGGCGATGGGGCTCCGGCTGGTTACAATAAGGTACAGCGAGAACAGGAGACACTATTGACAGAGTGCGTGACCGCAGTAGCATTATAGACAAAGAGTGTGCCATAATTTCACGCATAGTTGTTGCACGGAGAATACGTGGTGGCCTAGTATCCATACATGGCATGAAATAATTTGGGATGTCAAAAATATCCACGGGTGTGGGGGCCCTATGGGATCGGCCCGGTGTGAAATGAGTCCGGTATTTTTTTTTTTGTTGACATGAAGAATGAGTCCGCCGCTTGATCAAATTAAGGAGGCGTTTTCAATTTAATCTTATAAATTTTTTTTTAAAACTTTAAGTATAATCAACTTAAACTTTTAAAATATCCAAATAAATTTAATTATATTAAAACAAATCATTAACTTTTCAACAATTATTTAATTGATATATAGAATTTGGTTGATTTAAAAAAATGGTTTGTGAATAAAAAAAACCTACTATATATCATGTCCTATCCAATAGATTTCATATAGATTTCTGACAAAATCTGTAAAGCAAAAAACTATGGACTCCATTACAATGTTCCATTAATATATATATTTATCAAACTCCATTACACTTTAAATTGAATACATCCCTAAGTATCTTAAATTTTGTTAGAAATCTTGAGAAATGATTTTTTTTAGGTTGTATACATGAAATTTTAATGTATACCTACACCAAAAATATTTGTTTCTTAATTTACCTGTTAACTCATATCATATGGTTATACACTTCTCAGTCCATCTTAATGGTAGGGGTTTAATTTTCACTATGTACATTTTACAAGTATGTATGAGAGTAATTTTCTTTCCTCTTAATATCGAGAGTAGTTTTATCCCATTATAAGAATAGATATCCAAGTCATGTGATTATACAATTCCCTATTCATCATAATGGTAAGGTTTTACGTTTCGCCATGCACATTTTATAAACATGTATTAGTAGGTTACAACCAGCAGCGCAACTGGCAATGAGACAACAAGTTCATTAAAATAGTGCAACGAAACGAGACATTTTGAAGATTTACAAAAAGCATTGGTTACCACCGCCAATTGCAACTAGCAATAGAAGCCAAAAACATCCTTTCCAGCCTATTTCATGCCCTAATTTTGAGAGGTTACGAAAAGCTTCGTCTTCTTTAAAGTGTGGGAGTTTTGAGAGGGTAGAGGATGGAGCCCTAGTACTCCTCCTCCAACCCTTGATGTTTAACCTTTCTTTACCTCCATTCATCTTCCAAACCTCAACCACAAACATCATTCACCTGTTTCCTGGAGAGAAGCTTCGCAAGATGGGATAAGAGGGTGCAAAGGTTTGAGCTCAAGAGAGAGGAACTCTATGGATACGAACTTAGAGAATCCTTATGGAGATTCATGGGTTGTACCTTTAACTTTTTTTTCTTTTTCTTTTTTTTTTGTAGTATCTCTATTTGTTATGTAAATATTGTATATTCTTGGTGTTGGGATGATGATAGGTCTTAATAAAATGAGATAGACTTTATTATTATTGCTTGAAGTTTGCTTGTATATGTTGAGGTACTTAATGCTTGGTCACCATATGCATGATTTGAAGTTGTGCATGGAAACCAAGAGGAGAAGCACACAACATGTTCGATAAAATGCCTACCCTAGGTTTAGGAGAGGAATAATATGGGACTATGGGTAGATAATGAGTTGCTCAAAGTGACGGACAAACATTCTTATCAACATAGACCAATTCATTTAGGTAGTAAATATATTATCTTAAACTTAATGAACAGTTATCTATTTGATAGCCATCTAAAATTAAGTGTCGTTAGATGAGAGTATGTTCAGTGCATACTCAAGAGAAATGTATCAAGAGGGTTAGTGATAAACTAGCAACTACACCACCATTACATCTTCAATGACATGATGATCTATGTCTATATATAGTTAATTGGAAATCGTAATTCTAGCACTTTACATTTTGTTTATTTTCATCTATTACTAGTATGGTAATCGATTCACACATCCCTACGGGGATGATCTTACAACCGTTATACAACATATATTTGATTCATGTGCTTGCGAGGTTTATTGCTTAAAATATGTACTGAAAAGAAACTAAGTGGTGCAACCTTCTCTTTTCATTTGATAGGGTCTCACAATCCCTTCATTAAGAGGCAACCAGAACCTCTTTTTCACAATTATGTGAAGAATTAGATTAATTTGACCAAAGCAAATTTTAGTCATACAGTAATAACTAAACACACAAATACAGGATAGGACACTGTAGATAACACGAGTTACATAGTCAAATAAAGGACTATGAGCTTCTCGAAAACTCATCTTATTACCATGCTTAACTTACATATTACTGAATATAAAATCTTAAATTTCACGAAAAGGTCCCAACCAATTACAACAAGGTTTGCCCATAATTGATGTTCATCCAATTTAATCTCTGTCTGAGAGCCTATAATGATTAATCAACGATCTGTCATCTGCCTCCTTTGTGTGCCACCTCTGGTAATAGTCCATATATGTGAATTGTCGAAAAAGAGCTGGCTTCTCTGGTGATATAAGCTCCGGCAAGGGTCCATACAAGCTTTCTTTCTCACTTGCGTGGTGAAAAATAACTATTGAAACTCTTGGTTCGTGAGATGAACTAACTAACAGTCTATGTTCCATGCTTTTATATTGGTCATTAGACAAAATCTGAAGGACAAAGATAATAGGTCAAGCTTTACTTGAACTTAAACAAATATATTCGACAAGCAATTAAATTTTATAAGAATGATAAACTGTAATGCATCAAGAAGTTTGATATGCTGTTGGAAATTATTTCAATTTTAAAGCAGTATTATGTGTATCTGATTTGTTTTGATACCAAAACTTGAGATTATGCAACCTTACCGAAATGAAGAATTGATTTTAGATTTTCAGATTGTATTTAACAGTAAGTAGTTATAAGAAAATGAAATAATTTTTTGTTCCAGTGAATTTTTTCAAAAAGAAAATCCCAATATTATAAAGATCACATCCTAATTTCAGTCCATAATGCATTTAAAGAAAATAAAAAATGTCACAAAAATTTGATAAAATTATTAAGGTTGCCATACAACTTCATATATTGACATTCACATGTGCCATTTAATGTTAATCATAAAGGTGCATGCTATTTAAGAAATGAATATTGAACAAATAACAGAAAACCCTAGCCCTCTAAGGTATGCATAAAATTAAACGGAAACACATTTACCCTTTCAATACATAATACCCCCACTACATTAGTCAAATTCTGTTAAGGATGGCCAAAATAATTTGACTTAAGGATAATTTCATCTTTTATATTTTTTTATTTTTTGAAAAATTTAAAATTATAAAAAATAAATAAGAATTTAAAATAATTAAACAATTAAAAAAAATCTCAACCATCAGGGATTAATTTAAAAATAAAATGTAATATTTATTTTTTTTTTAAAAAAAAATAACTTTTAAAATTTTTGCAAAAATAAAAACAATGGATTTCCATTGTCCATATCTAAGATGGGCAGTGGAGATCAAAAATAAAAATAAAAATAAAAAAATCTGAAAAAAAAAAATTATGGATATCATAATCTTAAATTAAATCTCCATCATCCATCTTAACGGTACAGATCCGATTGGATCTCCACAAGTCTATCATCATCAACCTTAACAAATCATCATCATCATCATCAACCTCATATCATCCACTCCACCCTTAACCCAACATTATCAACATTAACCAATCTCCATCATCAACCTCAAGCCATAATCACCATCATCATCATCAACCTTTGCCATGAAGAAGAGTTTCTACATCTAGGTTCGATTGGAACCTAGATAAACATCATCTGGTAACCCACCACCATCATCAACAAAAAGTAATAACAATAATAATATAATTGAAGAGACAGATCGGCAAAGGAAGGAGAGACATATCAAAGAAGAGGAATAGAGAGAGAAAAGAAAAGAAAGAAATGGAGGAGACGAGAGAGAAGGGGGGAAGATAAACATGGATAAGTGGAGGACTTTAAAAATATATATATGTTTTTTGTGTTGCTGATGATAAAAAGGATGGTGATAATGAGATGAAGTTGATGAATGAACAGGAGAAGAAAATAAGTCGGTGTATGTGTCTGATGTTTGATGTCTATCTGGTCAAACCAGATGAAATTATTATTATTTGTTGGATGTATCCCATCCGACGATGGAAGTTTAATATGAAATTCATCATATATTTTTTTAAATTATTTTTTTTATCTTATTCATAGATAAAATGGTTATTTGATCAAAAATTTTAGTCCACTGTTAAAATTAACAAAAGTTGATTGACAGTGTTAGGGCTTGGTGTAACAAAATGGTAAATATGTTTCCACTTGGTTTTAGGCATATCTTAGGGGATCTTATGCAATATGTTCTATGAATATTAATAAATATAAGTTGAACGTGAATTTATAAAATCCAACACAATAGTTTGATGCCGTCTCATATGTGAGTCTTCACCAAAAAGTCAAAACGTAAAATTATTCACCTGAAGTATGTCTCCAACGTTAACAACAAGAGCTCCAGGAACATATTTAACATCCACCCACTCTTGCCCATGCTTAACCTGAAGGCGGCCATTTTGATGGGGTAGCAAAATCGTCAATGCTCAGGATCTGTATGACACTTAATCCCCATCGTCAAATCAGGCTGTGGACAGTAGGGATAGTAGTTGCCCACCATTATTGGCGCTTCTGTAAATGACAACTCCTTCAGCCTTCCCTTCTCCACTCCCAAACCTTCACACAACGGCTTCATCAACACCTCTACAAGCTTTTTCGCGTGTTGACCCCACCTCAGCATCACATCTCTTATTATTTCAGGAATTTCATCCAGCTCTGGGAGAGTAGGACCCATCCTCAAATAGAATGCGTCGCTGAAATTAAAATTATGCAATTTATAAATTTGTCAATGCTTTATAATTAAAAATAAAACGTATACATACATACATATACATATATATGTACGTAGGTACGTATGTATATTTTGAGAAGTTTTAGTTAATTTACTTCCAATTAGCAGCTTTAGAGTGGAACAATCGATATTAGTCATGAAAGCAAAGCCAGAGCTCAAATCCCTACGGTACAGCCGAGCCTTGATCTCTGCCGGTTGTTCATGAAAGTCTTTGACGGCTCCAATCACACGCTCCAGAAACTCTGGTTCAATTCCGTGATTGATAATCTGAAAAAATCCCATTTCACGCGAAGCACATGCAACTTTTTCCACAATGGTGGAACGAAGGTCAGAGGTAAGGCCAGATAAATCAATAGTTTGAATGACTCCAGGATCAGGGAGGGTGGTATTGGGCATGGGTTTGATGCCTGATAGTGTTTCGGGTGGGTGGACGAAGAAGCGGGGAATGGTGGTGATACCTGAGTCGACTAAACATTTGATACCGATTTTGGCGTCGTCGAACTCCTTGATATCTTTGGTTCGGTCATAGGTTTCTGTGTTTTCGACTGGTGGCGCCATTATTAGGTTGTCTTTGTGTTTTTGAATTTGCGGTTATTTCTGTGATTTGCTTTGAAATGAAGATTGTTATGACGATATTTATAGGCGGAAAGTGTGTGCATGTGAACATGTAATCGGACTAAAATAATTTCAATTATCTGTTGCCACTTGCCAGCTACCATCAGTTTGTCTTTTGTGAAAAATACCAAAATAACCATTTAAATAACATAAAATACATTTATATCTCCTAACTTTTAAAAAATTCTATTGTAACCTCTCAAACAAACAATTTGCATCCTATACCCAAGATACCCAAATTGCCCCTAACTTAAGATTATGAAATTGCCACTCCATTTCAAAATTCAAAAAAAAAAAAGGGAAAACCAAAATTACGAAACTGCCCTTAATATATAAGATTTTCCAATCGGTGTGAAATGGAAGAGAAACGCAACCCAACGACCGTCCATTTGCACCACTGTTTGTCAAGCCACGCACCCTGACGACCAGTTTGCACAGTGGCTGACTATCTCAAGTCGTCACTGTCGTTTTGTAACCATTGTACACCACCGACGAGCACGTCCTCTTACTCCATTGGTGAAGGTACGTCGATTCGACATACCTTGGCAAAATTTTGTGACTTTTTGAATTTCTTGTCATTTGTAGAGTTGATTTATATTTTTATACGTTGGACATTGATGATTATGGTGAGATTGTGTTGTATTTGGTTAGGATGCGGTTAGATTTGTACCGAATATACAGATTTAGTAGAGTTCATATTGTGAGAAGTCAATCGATTTATATATGGAAATATAGACCAACGTCGATTTATGAAGACCAACAAATGCCGAATCGGCTTATGTTGGATACCTTATATCGACGTCATCTTAAGTTGACAAACAAAAACCAATCAGCTTTATAAAGTTGCTGTTGATGGTTAGGGTCAGGTTATGTTGTATTTTGTTTAGGATGTGGTCAGAATTGAATTGAAAATGTAGGTTTGGTTGAGTGATCGGCTTGTGTTTGGAAATATAGGCTGACGTCGGTTCAAGTTGACAAACAAATGCCAATTCGACTTATGTTTGGAAACGTAGGCCGACGTCAATTTAAGTGAACAAACAAATGCTTATTCGGTTTAGGTCTAGTAACGTAGGCCAACGTCGGTTCAAATATATCAACATATTCCAATTCGGCTTACGTTGCACAACTTAGCTCGATGTTGGTTTATGTTTGGTATCATAGACCGATGTCGGTTTATGTACATTAACATAGACCAATCAGTTTATTTTGCCAGTTTATTTGATTTATTTATTTTTATTTTTTTTCTTTCTTACAGATGCAATTTAATTATAGGTACCCGGTACAGCATGTTCCAGAAGGAACAAATGGGAGTACACATAATAATATGAAGCCTATTGGTTATCTAAATGGATTTTTTTTCATAGAGACAGCTTCTAAACAGGTTTAAAGCAAAGAGTTCTATCGCGTATTTTATAAAACAATGGGGTCAACAGCTGCTAATCACTCCCCTTATGTTGACCATTCTTGCTAAAGAGTTAGTAGATTATCCTAAATCACGCCCTGATGAGATGTGGTTCGAAATTGGGGGAATGTCATATAGGTTTGGAAAGTAGGAGTTCTTACTAGTGACAGGACTTCAGTTTGGGTATCTTGACTTACATGTCCTTAAGTGGAAGTAAACAAACGAGGATAGTCTCCTGTGGCGACTTTTTAAAGGAATATCCCCGAGATTGGCTAAAATTATGTAAATGTTAAGGGTCTGAGGGAAGGATATAAGCGATGAGGACATCTTGAAGTTGACTAATATAGTCATCGCTTACGATTTATTCTACGGCTATGATGATCGGTCTAGGGTAGGCGGTTATCTATAGATCTTGATAAAGGATCTTAATAGGTGGAATAAGTTCTCCTTTAGTACAGTCGCCTACAGTAGGCTTATAGAGGGCCTTCATCGGGCGCTTGGTGAGGATCGGTTTATGATTAGACGTAATATTAATTTGTATGACTTTATTTGGGTATTTCAAGTATGATATTTAATATATTCTCTTCATAAATAATAAAAATTATTTTGTGTTTATATATATACTAACTAATTGTTTATCAATTTTTTGTTTAATCCAATGAAAATTACAGTGGTGGTTGGTGGAAATGTTCCTGTGGTTGGAAAATAGAGTAGGAAAGAGAGTCATAGACGACGATATGGTGCTGCCAAGGTGTGTGAATTGGATGTGTAATAGCAGAAAGCAAATAAGGTGGTCTAATGAACTTATTCGTGTAAGTATCTAAACCAACCTACTTTTGTTTCCATTTATTGACTATTATTGTTTGTAATTATAATATTAAGTATATTATATATATTGTGCAGTTAATATGAGAGAGTAGTACCCTTGATCCCACTGATGCAGAGAAAGAAAAGATTATTGGAAGTCTTTCAACCCTATGCATTTGGTTAGAGAAAATGCCTATAAAATAGGCGGTGGAGGGGGTGTTGATGAAGCTACAGATGATGATTCAAATAATGAAAAGAGTGAGAGAGAGTTAAATAGAGAGGAAGAGGATGAAAAGGAGTCAAATAGGGAGGAGGAGGGTGAGAAGGAGTCGACTAGGGAAGAGGAGGAATAAGAGCAACATCATTGTCACATCTCAAACCCACGAGTTGACTCAAAGAGTACATATTCAGAGGTAAGGACAAAAAGAACACATGAGTTTAGACGAGGTGAGGATCAGCACAATGACACTATAATCCCACGGGGTCGCAACATGACCCCTAGACCTTCTCAGTGTTAGGTGCGAACTTTGTATGATCATATTATTGTATTTTATTCTTACATGACTATCCATTTAATTATTATATTGTTATTTAATTAATTTTGCAGGAACCTTAGACAAAGGTGGGCAAGATTATGGCCTTGTTAGAGTATATTTTGAAAACACAATAGAAGCAAAATGAGAGGTTAAGTAGGATTGAAAGGATATTGAAAATCTGTGTGCCTTCGAATGGTAGGAATGACCCGAATGATGATGATGATGATGACGATGACAATGATGATGATATTAAGAGCTCTATCAGGAATGAGCACATCCATTGCTCTTTACCACCAAAAAGAGCATCACCATCACCAAAAAGACAATGATCAATAGATGCTTCATTACCCTATCAGAACCCACCGCAGCAGGATGAGAGTGACCAGGTAAATTTATAATTTATTTTGTGTTTTAGTTTAGTTTGTCAAATCATCATAAACTTATAATTACAACTTTTGATTTTTTGCAGATTGTAGAGATCCAAGGGGTAGGAGATCGCAGTTGTTGGGGGAGGTCGATCAGACACTTCCCTGTGAGGACTTATCAGCCCATCAAGATCCACCATAGCAGTATGAGTGTGATCAGGTAAATTTTGTGTTTGTTTTGCAATTTAGTTTAGTTTTGTTAATCATTATAAACTTGTAATTACAACTTTTAATTTTTTGTAGATTGTAAAGGTTCAGGAGTTAGGATCGTAGCTGCTGGGGGAGGTCGAGGTCTCACTGCCCTATGAGGACCTGTCACTCCATCATGACCCACCATTTCAGGGGAAACCGTCACGGCCTAAACGAAAGATTAAACCATCGGTATCTCTATTGTCACCATACACAGATCCTGAACGTGTGAAAAAGAAAAAAAAAAGTGTCAAATGAGTAGGTGGTGGAAACTGTACTGTTAAGGGATGACATGGTTGAAAATATGTACAAACAGTACAAAGCTTCCTCTTCTTTAGATCTCAAGTATTAATAAAAATATTTATTATCTTTGTTTAATTCAATTACTAATATAATATAACTAACTTTTAATTTTTGTTTTGATTTTAGGCGTTACATCGACGGTTATCCGCTAGCATTAACCCAAAAGACTTTCGTACCATTGAAAATGAGGATAGTTGGTTGGCATTAGAGCATATCGACAGTTATTTACAGTGCCTACGGATCAAAAAAAGCGAGTGGTGGGATAAGGCTCATGATGAGAGATAAACAGTGCATGGATCAACCTTTTTTGTGAGTGTTTACATTTCATAATTGCTCAAATATTTTTTCATCTTTTTCATATTTGTTAAGTAGTAAATAATTTTATTACTTGCAGACGGACTTGACAATAGTTATGAATAAGGAATATGTCAGTAAAGGAAAGACATTTGATTCCGCTACAGTTGTGATCTCCCTACACTGGATAAGATTTGCTAGCGGTTTGGAAGACACTAAAATCCCTTGGTGGTCTGTTCATAATGTAAGTGTCGTTGTACGGATAAAAATTATTATTTGATTGTTCAAATTAGAACTATATCACTAACGTTCTTAACATGCAGCTGTTGTTCCCGTGTAGTCTACATCAGACCCATTGGATAGTTTGTAAGGTGTGCCTAAGAGAGCAGAAGATTGTCATATATGATCCAACTATGGATACAGAGTTTGTCCACAAGAGAAATGCTATTAAGTCGTTGGTCTTCTATATACCGTTGATCTTACAGTCAATTGATTACTATGAAAAGACCAACACAGAAATGCCACCTATAGAAAAAATATAGGATGTGGAGCGTGTGGATAAACGGAATGTGCCTCAGCAACCTAATGGGTAAATATCTTTTCTTTAATCATATATTTAGATAATCATGTTTTAATGAATTATCTAACCCAAATCTGTGCGTAATACAGGAGCAGTTGCGGGGCATATTGTGCAATGTACATTCATGACATCTTATGCTCTCTAAAGAGTGAACGAAAATCTATCCAAAGCAAGGAAAACGTCTGTCGAATAAGGGTGCAAATAGCATCGGATATATATATGTATTCCACCCCAAGGTACAGGGTAGATGAATGGGGGCGATGGATATTAGATGTAGATAGTAATGTTGTATATGATTGATGTGAATATTTGATTACATTTGATTTATTCATTCATTATTTAGTAAATATTTTTTAAAATATTGTGTGGTAGTATAGAGGTGAATTAAGAGACCGAGTCTCTAAAAGAAATAGTCGAAGTGTTATTTTTTATGCAGGTTTACTCCTCAGTTTGTGAAAAAATAAAGGAGACTTTGTCAAATTTTTTAAAATTATTTCCTTAAACAAAAAAAATCAAGTTAAGTGACACAATGAAAGCTGGTGTTAGTTTACGTATAAATACATATACCGTGCCAAGTTCAATGAGATGAAGTAGATCGATTTCAGGGATCGGGTTGAGCATGCAATCAAAAATCGATATCGATTTTAATGTGGAAACAAAATCGGACGTCGGTTTTTATCAACTATTGCATACTGATTTTCAAATTTTCCTACTTAAAATTCATAATTTTTGTCCATTTTTTTGGTTTCCATTGATCAAAAAGGCCTACAAACTATAAATTTCATATTATGTATAACTATAACGTAGGAATGGAGACAAACATGAGCCATTGTAGCTTAAGTTATAATGTGTACTTTGACCTAATGACATCTCACAATCCAATATGATCAATATAGTAAATATTGCAATATATTTCCTTCATTCAATTAAACTAACATAATTTAAAGCCAATGGGAAGCATTTTTGGCCCACCACAACACAAGAAAATAGTCAAATTTTTTTAAAAAAAAATCGAGTTTCCAAGCGTTGCTGAAACCGACGTTGGTGTTTATGGCGCCATAAACATCGACATCGAGTTACGACGTGCTACTGGGCCTGACATCGGTTTTTGTCAATTATTGCATACTGATTTTCAAATTTTCAACTTAAAATTCATAATTTTTGTCCATTTTTTTTGTTTCCATTAATCAAAAAGGCCCACAAACTATAAATTTCATATTATATATAAGTACAACGTAGGAATGGAGACAAACATGAACTATTGTAGTTTGAGTTATAATATATACTTTGACCTAACAATATCTCACAATCTAATGCGATCAATATAGTAAATATTTCAATATATTTCTTTCATTAAATTAAATTAACAGAATTTAAAGTCAATGAGGAGCATTTTTAGACCACCACAACATTACAAAGTGGTAAAACTTAAAAAAAAAAAAAAAAATGAAATCGATTTTCCTGGTATTGCTCACACCGACGTCGGTGTTTATGGCGTCATAAACACCGACATTGGTTTAAGACGTGTCACTGGGCCCGAAGTCAGTTTGATTGCGGGCTACTTGAAAACCAATGTCGGATATTATGAAGAAAAACTGACGTCGGTATAAGTTCCCCACTAAAAACCAACGTTGACCAAATCCAGACGTAGCTCGACGTCAATTTAAGTTGTCTATAAAAACCGACGTCGGTTCCAATAAACAAAAATGATTTTTTTTCTTTTTTTTTTTAATTATTAAGTTTTCTTTTTCTTTTTCATTTATTTTCTAAAGTTTTCGTCATTTGCTTTCTCATTTTTTATGTTTTCAATGAAAAATTGATGTCGAGACTATTACTCGATTTTTTTACCCTAAACCAAAATAGCACAACAAATTTCAAATTTTAACAAAACTCTTCTATTTTGTTTTTATATTAGAGATGATATGATCGAACCTACAATATCATATTAATGATTATAAATATACCACTACGACTACCGCAAAAACAGAAACAGACTTCGTTTTTATATCAAATTTTGACAAACAAAAACGATAAACCATAAACATCATGTCTATTCATTACAAATTTTCATGATTACCACCATTTCCATCATCGATGTCCCGTGTTTCTAGTCACACCACAAAGGCTGCATTTTCGGGAGGTTTTAGCACATCTAATGGGGGCGGCATTCGTTCGAGCCTCTGTATCATCTTCTATCATGCTCCCAGTAGATCTAGCAGTGGCAGTGGAGCTAGTTCCAGCCTCTTCCAGCAACTTCTGTGCTGGTCCCAACATCTTCAACAGCTTTTGCACTTATCTCAGCACGTCCAGCATGACCTACGCTTGTCCCTTCAATGGTAGGGTTAGGAAAATGAAGACAATTGTGTCCCCTTTCACCATATTTTCCACATTTTTTCTTTCGACGACTTTTTTCAGCTGAAGGAATTCGTACCTCTTTCGATCTATCTGCTTGTCGTCTTTCTTCGGATGGTAATACAATTATACTTTTGACTTCTGATGGAACATGTCAATCTTTTGGGCTAGGAACAGTATTGATTGGACGTGCATATGCAGCTTCTAACCATTCTTTGCTATAATAATTATGACAAAGTGTATAATAATGAACACCGTTGACCCTAATATATATGACAAAGGTAGAAGGTTATCGAATGACATTAAATAAAAAAAACACACACAATAATAAAGTATACTTACGATACCTGGCAACAAAATTGTATGATGACATGGCAACTAATCTAGATCCCAATGTCGACAAGTGCATGTCCGCTCAAAAGGCTGAACAAAGTCATAACCTAGTTCATGTATGACTCTGAACTGAATCGACTGTTGAATGGTAAATACCAAAGCACTCGTCGATTCATTGGTCATCGAGTTCACATGATCCTCTACAGTTTTGGTAACCGAAGTTCTGAGTTTCTCAACATGAACATGTCTATCATTATACTACTTTTGCAGCATATGTCTTAGATATTCATGTGCGGTTGTTATTGGAAGCCGATGTGCTTTCATCATACATTTGTTCAACGACTCTGCAATGTTAGTAGTCATCATGTCATATCTTTTTTTAGAAGAATATGCACATGACCATTTTGTCACTCCAATATTAACCAATTTTTCATGCATTTATGGACATACCCATTGAATTTGTTTCAAATAACTATCACAATCTGGCCTTGTATAACAATATGTTGTAAAGTAAAACATATCCTCCATATCTTTTTGCTTTCTAAAGTGTTTTTTTAGGTTTTGCTTCAAGTGGAAGAAATAAAACACGTGTGGAACTTCTGGAAAAACATAACTCATCGCATTCGCAATGCTTTTATGACGATCGAATATAATAATCAAATCCAATGACAAATGTTGTCTCCCACCGATAATCTCTCTCAATCTACTTAAGAACCATGTCCATGAATTATCCGACTCTCCATCACCAAATCCAAAAGCGATACAATAAATCATCTCTTCCTCATATTTGCATGCAGTAACAAAAATCACTTCTTTATATTCACCTTTCAAATGAGTGACATCAATCGCAATAACTGGTCTGGTGTAAGATCAAAAACCTTTAATTGAGGCTTCAAGTGTAGCAAACGAATATAAGAACCGGTTGTTTTCGTCCATCTCAATTGCAGTCACTATATCAGGGTTTGTTTCCTTTAACATATGAAAATATTAAGGAAGCTACTGAAATGACTCATCTGCTTTTCCATATGCTAGTTTCTTTGTATATTGTAAAGACTTCTAAGCTTTAGTGTACATGATCTACACACCATATTACTTCAACATTTCTACAATCAAAAGCTGAGGTGTTATACTATCAAGACTCACTTTTTTCTGATACAATGTTACTACGACAACAATCTTCACACTGTGTCTATATGACTCGTAAGCGTCTTAACAATATGTGTGCTCCGACACATACTTGTACACATATTGCATAGAACCATCCTTTCTACATCTTGCATGAACTTCAAAGCTGCAGCTTAAATTCTTACAACCAGCCTCATATGGAACCGTGTATGAGTGTCTGACTTATATTAATACTTGGAATTAAGCACACATTTTCCAACGGCTACATTCAGTTCATATTTACTATTAAAAAATGCACATTTATACAATATATCACGTCGGATAAAGGTCGACATGGCAATTGATGTAGCCTCAATTTCACACTGATCTACACCAGGAACAATCCAGTATGGTTGTAAATGATTGGTTTCAAATTGTGAATCCGAAAATCTAACTTTTAGATACTCCATGGTCTCTATATCAACTCCAATTTCAATGTCATCACCTAAAGCTTCCTCATTATCATCTCCATTGTTTGATGTCTCATCACCATTACTATCTGCATCCTGATCTTCATCATCATAATCATTTTCGCCAAAATCAAAGTCATACATTGGATTTTCTATAGATGTAAATACAGCGATAAAAGTTGAAACTTGATTGCTACCATTAGAAGAAATAAAACAATTTTGACCTTCACCTATAATCGAACTTGCAATTCTATCCGCAGGTGTCTCCACATGTCCTGGATCTGATATTGCGTTAATGGTAAATTGAGGGACAGTAGAGCTAATACCTCTAGAATCTCTAATAATCTTATCAACATAAATCTCTCTATAATCAGTTTTTTTGTCTAAAATCATACCTTGGACACTGAGATTAGTGGTGATAGGTACCTTCACTGTGGGCATTCCCCTAGCTCGGAGTAAATAATGCAAACAAATATCTCATATTCTTTTATCAATGTTAATCACTGTGTAAACAAATTCCACCAATCGAGAAAATTTGATATTCTTAGGAGCCCCCATCATGAATGTCTCACCTCCAATATAGTTATTCTCATTCCACTTTTCGTTATATTTGTCTATTATCGACACTTTACCCATTCCCATAAAATTTAAAGTATAAAATAAATTAGTGTAACACATACTCTCGTCATATTAAAATTTAATATCTAATTTCATATTGCCAAATTCATAAAAATCCAATCAAATATAATCACATCTAATCAATACCAAACATACACAACAGAAGGAATAAAAAAAAAAAGAAAAAACCAACAAAAGCCATTCACATAACCCGAATCGAATTATGTGTATCTATAAAACTCGATTCGGTTTTATGGATACACATAACCCGATTCGGGTTTTATAATTTCACATAACTCGATTTGGGTTTTGTGTTTTTACATAACTAGATTCAAGTTTTGTGTATATAGATAACCCGATTTGGGTTACGTGTATACATAAAACTCGACGAGATACAGAAAAACACAGTTCATTTTTTCTCTTCGTTTATACAGATTTCACTGACATAAGGTTAAATCATAACCAAAAGTCACTTTTATAACCTAAAACTAAGCAATGTGAATAAAATAAATTGAAAATCAACCAACAACAATCACATACCTTAAAACTTGAAGAAAAACTTGAATGTGGAGTTTGTTAGAGACAAAGAATCTTGAATGTGGGTTTTTAGGAGTCAAAGAACTTTTAATGGGTGCACAAAATAATCTTGAATGGATGAGAAAAAAAAAGCGTAGAGAATGAGAGAGGTGAGAAGCTTTTCAAAGAGAAAAGGGAAGAAGAAGAAGAAAAAAGGGTAATTTTGTAATTTCAGTAAGGTTATAATGGGAATTTTAAAGTGAAAAATACTTAAAGGTAATTTGAGTAATGTGGGTATACATAGTAATTAGTTTGTTTGAGAGGTTAAAAAGGAATTTTTATAAAAAACGGGTTAAAATGTATTTTTCCTTTTATTGTGGACTAAATTTAAAAAACACTCTTATCTTTTTGTGTTTTTGCCAAATGACTTGGCATTAATAATTTAATATTGATAAGAACAAATATTGATAAGAGCAATGATCGGTTGAGTGGAGATAAATGTTTACTACGTGGCTAGTCAGAGTGGGTTCACTTATCTAGAGTTATCAATCTAGTGTTGATAAGCTTTGTCCGCAAAATAATTGCAATGAAGATCAGTGATAGGTTGATTGGAGATAAATGTTTATTACGTGGCTAGGCAGAGTGGGTCCACTTATCTAGTGTTATGTCAGTTGTTTTTTTAATTTAAAATATGCTGTAGATAAGCCGATCGTCATTTCAATTATGTTGTAGAGAAAGCTTATCAAAACATGTACGGTGAATATGTATTACACCAGGAAATAACATGAAAGCGTGAGTCAGTTTTCGACTCAACAGATAGATCTAAAACTTATCAAATAATGGGTTTTCATGACGCTACATGGTACGAGGATAAATCAATCAAATTATATCATTACATTCTCTTTTTTATTTAATTCAAATATAATAAATAAATTTAATTTATTCGTCCTAACTTTTTAAGTTATGAGACACTAATGGTAAAATTATCATATATACACATACCTAGACATTTATATCAAGGATATTTTATAATGAAGTAAAATAAAATAAAATATTATTGATAAAAACAGTTATAACTTATATGTGATTTTTTTTTATGAATTTTATTATGTAAAATAATTTATGTACAACAACAATAATTTATATCAATAATTATGAATAAATCAACACTTATTAAGATTAAACAACATTATACGTTTTACTCTCATAATATTGAGAAATATTTACTCCTACAATAAATAGATAGAAAACTCTTTATATATGTTGGTAAATACACATTATAGAACTCAAATTCTTAATTCACAAATGCAAAAGAAGAGTGTATTAACTACTTAAACCATAAATCAAGATGCAATTTACATTTAATTAAATATATTCTTACTTTTAAAATTTGGACATAATAAACGTGTATAATTTGTGAGAAAAAAATACTTAGTGTTAATTATGTAATTAGTAATAGTTGTCTAATAAAAGCATTTGAAGTCATAGTATGCCAAATTTGAACAACAACTTCGTTGGTAACTAGGTGTAAGACCCCAATCCAAATAGACTCAAGAGATTAACTGAAATCTAGTTTATTATTATTAAATTGGCCTAACCCAAGTTTTAGAAATAAAAATGATATATGGACAAATATCCTCTTGATGAACATTTAAAAAAAATAATAAAAAAAGTTGGACGTGAAAAGAAAAAGACTATAGAAAAAGGTGTGGAGTAAAATATTAAAAAAACAAAAAAAAAAAAAAAAAAGTCAAAAAGTTGGGACATTTTGATAGTCGTGCATGGTAAAAGAAAGTGAGAGATAAATGTCAATATTTTAAACAAAAATGGATAAGTTCTGTGCATTTGAATCTTGATGAGAGTTATGGTGCATTTACTTCATTTAAAGGAATTGAAATTATCTAAAATCGGAATAATTTGAAATTAAAATGATATATTGGAATCAGAATAAATTATTTACTTTAACTACAGGAATCAGAATCGGAATCAATAGTATTCCTATTGATTTGTTTACTTTATTTTGGAATCAAAATAGATTAATTATAAGTTACAAAAATACCCATAATTAAAATTATTAATTAATTATAATAGTGTGCATTTTTTTATTTTAATGTGTAGTTTTTTTTTTTAATATCAAATAAAAAACTGCATATTATAAAAAAAAGTACATATTATTTTAATAGTTTACTAACTTAGTGTGTAATTTTTTATTATAATATACAGTTTTTTTTAATATCAAATGAAAAACTGCTTATTATAATTATAAAAAAATCTGTATATTATTTTAATAGTCCCTTATTATAATTAAGAAATTGGTGATGAAAAACCAATGATGTGTAGTTTTTTATTATAATATGCAGTTTTATTTTTTAATATCAAATAAAATAGTTTTCTTTTTATTTTTATTTTTTAAAGAATGGTATAAGAAACATTTTATCTTGATAAAGAGAATGAGAATGAGATTTTCAAATGGGATGGGGGGCTCCCATTCCATAACCCCAAATTAATGCGAGGCCTACACTTTCATTCCCAATACATAATGAATTTTAAGTAAATAAACACTATTAATTAATCTTATTCTCTATTTTCATTCCTCAATCCATGAAGTAAACACACTATTAGTGGATTGGCTTGAGAAATAAAGAGGAGAAAATGAGAATATATGGCATTGATACGATGAATCAAAAGGAAAAGGAAAAATAAAGCAAAAGAGACAAAATGAAATGTTTAATTAAGAATGACAGAGAGAGAGAGAGAGAGCAAGTGGCAAAAGTTTTAAATAAAAATAATAGTTATTTATTGCATATAAGACAAAAGACTGGGTGTATAAAAGTAAAGGCAAATGGTTTCATGTAGGTAGGAAAAGAAATGAATGGCATATTGTTTAAGAAAACAAAAATGAAATTGGAGAACAAGACAAAATAAGTGAGTGATAGTCAACAAACGTAGTAAACAAAGTTTGAATAATAAAATGGTGACTAACTATCATACAAACATCAAAAGGTGTTCGTATCATACATATAAGGCAAAAGGAGGTCATCCAGCCGTTGGATGATAAAGAATTGCATCCAACAATTAGGATGGTTGGAAAAAAAAAAAAAAAAGGATGGGAATGTGCTACCGGCTTAGTGGGTACACAAGAGAGAAAAAGTGAATTAAAAAGAAAAAAAATGATTCAATTATCTCTCTCTCTCTTCCATTTCCTTTCTCTCTCAACCAAATCTCTGTCTTAACCAAATCTCTCTTTCTCTATTTTTGGTTTCATCGGTGGAACCCATTTGGATTTTGGTGGTGGTGGTGGTAGTGGTGGGTCGATGGTTTCTGGTTCATGTTGGTGGCCATCTGAATGTGTTTGATGGGTGAGTGTGATGGGTGTTTGATGTTAATAGTGGTGGTAGTGGTGGTGGTGATGGGTGGTTTTGGCGGGTGGGTGGTTATTAGGTATGATGGATGCGGTTGATGAGTGGCTGTGGATAGGTGTTTGATGTGGTCACTGTCCATGGTTGCTGTCAATGGGTGGTTTCATCATCATCTTATTCTCTTCTTCTTCCTCTTCTTCTCTTCTTTTTCTTCTCTTCTTCTTCATATATTCGAACCCATATTTCTGGGTTCAATTAAAAATTAGGTTCATAATCAATTCGATTCAAAAATCAAATCCATAATTGAATCTAGTTTCTGGATTCGATTTTTCAATCGAACCCAAAAACTGGGTTCAAATTGAAACCAAAAAATTCGTTCAATTCTAAAGCTAGATGGGTTTTTTTTTTAATTTTTTTTTCCAGTTTGGTTGATGTGTTTGTGTTTTATGTAGATTTTAGTGATTTTTGATGATTTTCATCTAGGTTTGGTGATGTTTGATGATTTTGGTAATTGTGGGCGAATGGTTTCTGGATGTTCAAAGTGTTGTCAGCGAGTGTAATGGGTGTTCGCTGTTGGTGGCCGTCCGGGTCTGGTGGGTGATACATTCCTTTTGACGGTATCAGCTTGACTGCAGTGATGAAGCATACAACTTATGTTTGTAGGTTTGTTTGCTTTTTTGGTTTTGTGGTTGCAAGTATAGAAAAAGAAGAGAGGAACCACAGAGGTTGTAATACCTCATCAATGAAACCAGATTACAGAGGGGAAATAAGGAAACTCAGATGTGTGAGAGTCAACAATTGAAAAAAATTCTCAGAAAGACCAATGGTGTGAATCATCGCAAAATTACATCTAAAATTAATGGATTTTTGGTTATCAAGGTGGAGGTATCTCAATATTTTATCTTCAATTTTTACTTTGATAACGGTGAGGATGATAGATATGGTAGAATCACTTACTTTGATAATTTTGTGGATGGTGTGCTTAGTGTTTGTCACTCTAGAGATGTTCAAAATTTTTATCTAGACTATACTATGGTTAGTGATGGTTAATTGTCTTGTGGTGCTCCATATATATCATTTGTAGTAGAACACAACGTTTGCAATCTTAATGTTAAAGCTGATATTGATGGGGATGGAGTATGGGCTGTCAAGTTGCCACAAAGCCTTCTAACTTGTGGTAGTTTGGTGAAGTTAAGCATACCGCGTGATTTTGTACTTTATATTCGTAAGTCTACAGTGTGTTTTCCTAGCTTGAAAAAACTTTGTATAAGCATTAAACGTCCATATGGCGGCCTAATGAAGAAGTTGTCTAGGAGTTGTCTAGTACTTAAAGATTTATCGATATATGGATCGAGGTTTGATAGCAAACATGTGTTGACATTTGATGTTGAGGTGCCGGTTCTTAAAATGTTAAGAACAGTTAGGTATGGGTTATTGTTTTTCTGAAGGTCCTTTTAAGCGCAAATTTGTAGTTATAGCCCATATTTTTGAATACTTGCATATTCAAGATTTTACGGCAACAAGGGTTTCGGTGAATGAAAGACCTTTCTTGAATGTTGCATCTCTAGATTTGGCTTTATTTTCCTCACTGAGGTATGAAGTTGAAGGCAATTGTGTCATGGAACTCCTTAGAGGAATCAGTTGTACAAATACTCTATCATTGACTTCCCACACAATGAATGTAACATCACTTCCTTATCATTCATATTGATTATGCATATATTATCGTTCTTTGATTGTTTTTTGAAGACTTATATTGGATTGTTACAACTCTCTCCATTTTAGTTTATAGGCCTGTGTTTCAATGATAATGTGCCTACCTTTCCGAATTTGATTCATTTGGAATTAAGCATCATGGCTTGCTTTGACTGGACGCTTTTTCTACACTTTCTTGAAAGTTCACCTAATCTCGAAGTCCTTATCTTGCAGATGGTGAGTTGAAGAGTAATTAACATGTATGTCTAATTGATATCTTTTGTTTATAACAGTAGTATTATGTTCTTCTCTGTATCTAGACCATCAAAAAGGTTCAACTGTGAGTGGTTTGGCTCAGTTTAAACCAAAGAGTGTGCCATCTTGTTTGAGATCACATGTTAAGGTGATTGAGATTAGAAACATGAAGGTGAATGGTCAAGTATTTGTTGAGTCACAGTGAAGTCTGGAAGAAGCTTGTAGTGGATTTTGCTAATTATAAATCAAGGAAAAGTCTTCAAAAAAAAATTCTCAATGGCTTGAGGAGCTTTGATGTTTGTGAAACTGAATTTATTTGACATGTTTGTTGACGAATCTTCACGTTTTTACTTTTTAATTTATAAAACAACATGTTAGTGGATCTTTAGTTTAGTGATAAACTCCTATGTTCGTTACATTATAATATTTCTGAACAAGTCATTGGATACCAAGCCTAAAGGCTTTCTTATTGACAATATCCAACTTCAAAGAGAATGTGATGTTATTAAAATAAGCTTTAAATTTTATTAAAGGTTAAAATTGTAGATTAAAAAACGTTTAACTTGATTTAAATGGAGTTACATGTTAATTCAAAATTATATGAAAAATTCATATTACGTTGCATATTTATTTATTTTTTAATAAGTGATAAATTTATTTATACATGATAATAAAACAAAGTATCAAATACTAATATGCGAAAGCTCTAAAATTTCATTGAAGTATACTTAATCAAAAACTCTTATATTAAGATATTAGGTGTTAAAATAATGTTAAATTGTATATATAATGACATTTGCCTACGTGTCACATCCAATGACGGTGTTTGTTTATGTGTGACGTCTCATAACGGCATTTGTCCCATAAAGGCATTTACGAAGAAAATCATTAGAAAAAAGGGACCAATAATAGTGTTTGTCTACGTGTCATGCCCCATTTGTTACACGATAAGTTGGTAAATTATAAATTGAAATGAAATATATAAAATTTCATAGAACCCATTGAAGTCTACTAAAATTTTATGTTTTAATTTTAAATACAATTGAAGTCTGCTTAAAAACTAAATATAAGAATATAGTGTCATAATCTCACAAACATGGTTAGAGAAGTGAGATTTGATTCAAGAGGAAGAACTCAATCATTTTTACAGTGTTTTGCAAACTAATAGTTTTATATATTTATTAAACATCATAACGGTAATGATGTAAATACCTAATTAAATCCTAATAAAAAAATCCTTGAAATTATATTAAAATTAGGTGTAAATATTTTAATGTATTTTTAAGATATAAATTTAATAAACTTATTTTCTTCAAAAATATAATTAAATAATATTTTAATCTAATTTAATTATTCTTTTAAAAAAATCCAATTTCAGCTATTATATTTTACTATATTTTAAAATTGAAAATTAAAATTAAATTGAATTACACTAGTATGGGTGCGTGAATACACTAAAATAGTGGTTGTGTGGCCACACCTTTGTTGGAGCGCGATTGCGCATCCATGATCAATGCAAGGTTTGCACTATTATGGGTGTGCGGCCGCGCTGAAATAATGGTACAGCTGTGCACCAACATTGAAAAACTCCTAATGCCTTAGGCAACCATGATGGGAGAGTTTTCTGTCACTCTTAAGTGTGACGAAAGACTCTCCCATCACGCTTGGACATGACGATGGGTTATCCGATCACGTTTGTGTGTGACATGAAGCAAGCGTGATTAGATGCACTGATATGGGTGGGCGGTCACGCTAAAACAGTGGTACAGTCGCACACACTAACACTAGGATCAATGAAAAACTTACACTGATATGGGTGCGTGGCCACGCTAAAACAGTGGTACGGCTGCACACTAACATTGAAGTAAGTACTCAACCGCACCAAGATATGAGTGTAGCCGTGCAGCTATGATCAATGAAAAACTTATACCGGTATGGATGCGTGGCCATACTAAAACAGTGGTATGGCTGCACACTAACACTGGGATCAATGAAAAGTTGGCACTAGTATGGGTGCACGGCCACGCTGAAATAATGTTGCGGTCGCACATCAACACTAGTGTTGATGTGTGGCCATACCATGATCTGAGTGCAGCATCACACCCATGATCAATGAAGAAAAAGAAGAGAAGAAGAAGAAGACAAAGAGAGAGAGAGAGGAAGGAGAGAAACGATGGACAGTGATGAGCTTTTATAAATAGAGATCCAACTCTTCAAATTGGATCTCTACCGTCCATCTAATGAGATGGATGGTGAGATGGACGGTGCAGATCTAATTTGTAGATTGGATCTCCATCCATTTTTTTAATTTTTTTGGTTTTTCAAATATTAAAGTTTTTTTTTTATTTTTTTAGTTTTCAAAAATTAATCACCACCATCCATCAATAATGATGGACGGTGCGAATCTCATTTATTTTATTTTATTATTTTTTAAATTTAATTATTTTAAAATTTAAAAATTATTGTTAATTATTTTTAGACTTTGAGTTTTTTTTTTTTTAATTAAATCTCAACCGTTTATTTTTGAGATGGATAGTTGAGATTTTTTAAAAGTTTAATTTTTTTTCTTACAAAATAAAATCACAAATTAATTAGTCAAGGGTATTCTCATCTTTTTGTTTTATTTTGTCATTTTTCAGTTATCTCAAACAGTTAACATAATCAAACAGTTAGTCAGGGGAGGTTATTATTATAAAAAGTAAAAATGGTTTTCGATTGTAATAAACTACATGTTCAGAGGCCTCTCAGTAATTCTCTCAAAATTTTTTTACTTAAATTTATTTTTACTTTTTTTTTATTTTAATTACAAATAACGGTATCTCAAAAAAACCAAAAAAAAAATGGCAAATAGTCATTTAATGCTTCGGCCGTGATAGGAGAGCCTTCTGTCACAGTTGCTCATGACAGAAAAGCTTGGCATCATGCCCATGGCAAGCGTCACGCTTGAGCGTGATGGGAGAGCCTTCCATCACGCGTAACCGTGACAAGAAGTTCTCTTATCATGCCAATGCATTTTTGTTTAATTTGAACAACTATAAACATAGCGCTAAAAGTTAAACTTGTTAATTACACAACTTTGATGATGGTGGGATCAAGTTGACGTTACGTACTTGTTAAAATGGACGTTAGAGTTGTTCCCGTAACAACTTTGACATCATGCTGATGTCATACATATATTTTGTTCAATTTAAACAACTTCAGACATTGTGCTAAACGTCTAACTTATTAATTGAACAACTTTAATGTTGGTGGGAACAAGTTGATGTTACGTACTTGTTAAAATGGACGTTAAAGTTGTTTTGGGAACAACTCTGATGTCATGCTGATGTCATACATCCTTTGTGTTCCATTTTAATAACTTCAGACGTTGTGCTAAACATCCAACTTGTTAACTGAACAATTTTGACGTTGGTGGGAACAAGTTGACGTTATATACTTGTTAAAATGAACGTTGGAGTTATTCAGAGAACAACTTTGACATCATGTTGATGTCATACATCCTTTTTGTTCTATTTTAACAACTTCAAACGTTGTGCTAAACGTGCAAACTTATTAACTGAACAACTTTAACGTTGGTGGGAACAAGTTGACATTACGTACTTATTAAAATGGACGTTGGAGTTGTTCAGGGAATAACTCTGACGTCATCCTAATGTCATACATCCTTTTTGTTCCATTCTGATGTCATATATCCTTTTTGTTCCATTTTGATGTCATACATCCTTTTTGTTCCATTTTAACAACTTCAAATGTTGTGCTAAATGTCTAACTTGTTAACTGAACAACTTTACATTGCTGGAAATAAGTTGACGTTACGTACTTGTTAAAATAGACGTTGTAGTTGTTCAGGGAACAACTTTGACGTCATACTGAAGTCATACATCCTTTTTGTTTCATTTTAACAACTTTAGACGTTGTGCTAAACGTCCAACTTATTAACTGAACAACTTTGGCGTTGGTGGTAACAAGTCGACGTTACGTACTTATTAAAATGAATGTTGGAGTTATTTGGGGAACAATTCTGACGTCATGCTGATATCATAGTTTAATACACTGACTATGATAGGAGAGCCTTATGTTACAGTTGGCCGTGATAGAGAAGCCTTCCATCACGCCCAACCATGACAACAAGCTCTCTTATCACGTTAATGCATTTTTGTTTAATTGGAACAACTTCAAACATTACACTAAACGTTAAACTTGTTAATTAACAACTTTGACGTTGGTGGGAACAAGTTGACGTTACGTACTTGTTAAAATGGATGTTAGAGTTGTTCGGGAAATAACTCTGATATCATGCTGATGTCATACATCAATTTTGGTCAATTTTAACAACTTCAGACGTTGTACTAAATGTCCAACTTGTTAACTTAACAACTTTGACGTTGGTAAGAACAAGTTGACGTTACTTACTTGTTAAAATGGACATTGGAGTTGTTCAAGGAACAACTCTAACGTCATGCTGATTTCATACATCCTTTTTATTCCATTTTAACAACTTCAGATGTTGTGCCAAACGTCCAACTTGTTAACTGAACAACTTTAACATTGGTGGGAACAAGTCGACGTTACGTACTTATTAAAATGGACGTTGGAGTTGTTCGAGGAACAATTCTGACGTCATGCTGATGTCATAATTTAATACACCGACCGTGATAGGAGAGCTTTATGCCACAGTTGGCTAAGATAGAGAAGCCTTCTGTCACGCCCAAGCATGACAACAAGCTCCCTTATCACGCCAATGTGTTTTTGTTTAATTGGAATAACTTCAGACGCTACACTAAACGTTAAACTTGTTAATTTAACAACTTTAACGTTGGTAGGAACAACTTGACGTTACGTATTTGTTAACATGGACGTTAGAGTTGTTCGGGAAACAACTCTAACGTCATGCTGATGTCATATATCCACTTTGGTCAATTTTAACAACTTCAAACATTGTGCTAAACGTCTAACTTGTTAACTTAACAACTTTGACATTGGTAAGAACAAGTTGACGTTACGTACTTGTTAAAATGGAAGTTGGAGTTGTTCAGGGAACAGCTCTGACGTCATGCTAATGTCATACATCCTTTTAGTTCCTTTTTACCAACTTCAGACATTGTGATAAACGTCCAACTTGTTAACTAAACAACTTTGACGTTAGTGGGAACAAGTCAACGTTACATACTTGTTAAAATGAACTTTGGAGTTGTTCGGGGAACAATTCTGATGTCATGCTGATGTCATAATTTAATACATTGACCGTGATAGGAGAGCCTCATGTCACCGTTGGCCGTGATAAAGAAGCCTTCCATCACACGCAAGCATGACAAGAAGCTCTTTTATCACGCCAATGCGTTTTTGTTTAATTGGAGCAACTTCAAACGTTGTACTAAATGCTAAACTTGTTAATTTAACAACTTTGACGTTGGTGGGAACAACTTGACGTTATGTACTTGTTAAAATGGACGTTGGAGTTGTTTGGGGAACAACTCTGACATCATGCTAATGTCATACATCCATTTTGTTTAATTCAAACAACTTTAGATGTTGTGCTAAATATCCAACTTGTTAATAAAACAACTTCGACATTGGTGGGAATAAGTTGACGTTACGTACTTGTTAAAAAGGACATTGGAGTTGTTCAGGGAACAAAATTGACGTTATGTTGATGTCATAATTTAATACTCTGACCATGATGAGAGAGTCTTCTGTCACGGTTTTTCGTGATAGAAGAGCCTTCCGTCATGCCCAAGCGTGACAAGAAGCTTTCCTATCATGCCAATAATTACAAATAATAATATAATATAATATTTTATAATAAATTATTATATTTATAATTATTTTAATTATAATATAATAAAATTAATAATAACTTAAAATACTTATAATATCATTATAATATTATATTTTATTGTAAAATATTATATTAATATATTATTTAATTAATAAATTATTATTTTAATATTATTTATTATAAAATTAATATATTAAATATACAGCAACTGGTTGAAACTGGTTGCTGTAGGTTTCATGAACACACATTGGCTATCAGCTGGTAGCCAAAGTGTGTTCGTATGGTACAAACAAATTTTTTGTTTGTACCATAGCCACTCTCAATAAAATGATAGAGACAAAAGTTGGTTTAGTGTATATATATGTACACATTGAACGGCCGCAAGCAAATATTGTACTGAATTGGTAGAAAAAAATAGAAAATTAGTTTATATTTGTTTATTAATGAGACGTGAGGTAGTGTATATTTGTTTGTTAATGAGACGTGAGGCAGTGTATATTTGTTTATTAATGAGATTTTAAAATATTTTTTATAAACTTACAAAAGAATGCAAAAATAAAATAAAATAATTTTATTTTTTTTACTTCTCTTGAAATGGATGGCTAAGAATAACCTTTTAACACTTTATTCTTCAACTACCCCAAGGCATCTTTTCAGACGAAAAAAGATATGCCAAACCAAGATGCTTTTAATCATTTTGTTGATCAACCTTCACTTGTTAACAATAAAAACGCAGCAAATGATTAAAGTTCAAAAAATTATTTAATTAGTACAAGGATTACGATAATTTGAATAAAAAGTAAAACTATATCAATATCATCTAGGACATTTTAAATATAACAGCTCAGAATGCATAAATTAATACAATATATAAATTGAAAAAGACAACAATAAAGGAGGAAATAAACAAGCAACAAAGTGTAAAAACAATCAAATAGTTTTCGTGTGATGTTTTACTTTATAAGCTCATGAAACTTCTAATGAAACTCATTTATTATGAAATTCATATTGGAACTATTTTTAGTTCACATAGCAACAATAGTTCATGAAAATAGCTCGCGTCCCATTGTTCTAATGTAAATTAATAATAACTCATGGGAATACTAAAAGAGTTTAATCAAATTTTCTAATACTATCTTTCAAACTCGTTCTTTTTAGTACTAGGAAAAAGAAAAATCCCTATATTAAAAAAAAATGTAATAACACATTTTGAAAGTTTCATCACCTAGACATGCAGTGGGCTCAGTGGCAAATCCAGAAATCTATATGAAGGTGAGCATTTTTATATAATAATTATAATATCAAAATATTAAGCCATATGAAATTTTCTTTGTAATGTTTGCTTAAATTGCTAAAAAGACATTATATGAAATAAAAATAGTTAAAATGCATAACCATTAAAGGATGTGTAATTTTATCCCTTATAAGATTATAAACAGAATATCTTAAAATAACATTCTTAATACAAGTATAAAAGCAAAAACATATCAATTATGAGTTGATTGTACACTAGCTAGCTCCATTTTTCTTAGAGAAAAAAATTCACATTTCATATTATTAAAAAAATAAATAAATAAAAATTTAATTTAAAGACATGTCTCCTTTATAATGAGAGTTGTTATTCAAATTCCAAATAAATATATATATAATCAATCTACCTATATTTATTATTAAAGTTACTAATCAAACTATATTTGGAGTCTTTTACCTAATAAATATATATGATTCATAACAAGGTAAAATAAAAATAAAAGATAATTACAAATTATAATTCATGTGAGTTTTTTTATTTATGAATTTTATCATATAAAATAGTTTATGTAAAATAAAAATAATTCAGACTAATAATCGTGAGTAAATCAAGACCTATAAAGATTAAACAACATTGTACATTTTATTCTTTAGTTTGTATAAACATGATATAATATGTGATAAAAAAAAATAATTTGAAATGAGTATAATAATTTGTGAAATCAAAATGTTTCAAATTTGAAGATCAGTTTTAAATAATGGGAAAAAAAAAAAAACAAGTTTTGATCAGGAAACATATTGAAACTTAATGGAAAAAAAAAATGAGAAAAAGTAACATGTTTTAATAGGAAGAATGATTGAACCATTGTGGATAGAAGGAAAAAAAAAATCCATGCCATAAAAACAAAAAAAGAAAAAAAAACCACATACACATTTATGAGACAAAACAACAATTATGAGTGAATAAAAGAAAAAAAAAATTACGAGACAAAGGGAATCGAACTAGAGACCATGGTAGAAAGGTAGACATGCAAAACCACCAAAGCCTCTCTCTTTTTGTGCTTCTGTTTGACATTTTTAAAATAATATACTAAATGACTACAAGGAGAAAAAAGCAAAATCTTTTGGTTCATGCTCGGTATCGAACTATGGTGGCAACGAGAGAGAAGCGCACGCCTCAACCGTCAGCACTATTCTACACTAATGTAATATTATGACATTATATTTATATATTTATATACCTAATGATTAATATAGTAAATTTAATTAATTTTTAAAAAATTTCAAGGGGACCATGTGTTCCCCCTAGCCTAATGATGGGACGGCCCCTGGGTGAGCTAGATAAGAGAAAGTAAGAAGAGAAGGGATAATCAAATGTACTAACACATTTTGTAAATTTTATTAAATATAATAAATAAATTATAATATTTAGTACTAATGCCACTTTTGTAATAACCTTTTTTCTTCTTTTTTTTTTTTCCAAATATGGTCCAACCCTCTATTGTGTAGGCCTTGATATAAGCTTTTGAGAGTTCTAATAAATTTTTATTATGTTACAATTTTGATAAGACTTTTAAGACTATAATCAATAATTGAGATGCTTTTCAAGATTACTTTTATATAGCCACTTTTGTAATTTTTTTTTCCTTTTCCAGTGTGGTCCAACCATCCTTTGTGTAGGTCTTGATAGAAGTGTTTTTTTTTTTTTTTTTTTAATAAATACATTATATTACATTACAATACAATACTGAAACTGACCTAGAGAACAATCGAGACCTAAACTGGAATGAACATTGATGGCACAATCAGGAGAACAGCTCCCATATGGGAGGGGACGACGTACACATGGGTAGGGAATAACCTTACAAAGGAAAGGGAAATCAACAAGAGAAAAGCCTAAGATTGTAGGGTCTTAAACCCACCACTTAACAAAGGGGAAGGCGTGCAGTTTAAAGGGCTCCACCACTGAGCCACTGCACGTTTTTTACGGCCTTGATAGAAGCTTTTGAGAGTCCTGATAAATTTTTATCATGTTACAACCTTGACAAGACTTTTAAAACTTTAATCGATAATCGAGATGTTTTTCAAGATTGCTTTTATATAGCCACTTCTGTAATAGCTTTTTTTTTTCCAACGTGGTCCAACCCTCTTTTGTGTAGGCCTTGATTGAAGTTTTTTTTTTTTTTTTTTTTAATATAATGCATTATATCACATTACAATACAACACTTGGATTGATCTAGAGAACAATTGAGACCTAAATTGGAATAAAAACTGGTGGCATGACCCGAAGAACGACTCCTATATAAGAAAAGACAATTCACACATAGGTGGAGAACAACCTTCACAAAGGAGGAGAAAAGCAACAAAAAGAAATCCTAAAGTTGTGGGGTATCAAACCCACCACTTAACAAAGGGATAGATATGCAATTTAAATGGCTCCACCACTAAGCCATTGGACGTTTTTAATAGCCTTAATAGAAGCTTTTGAGAGTCTTGATAAATTTTTATCATGTTACAACCTTGACAAGACTTTTAATGACAGGACCCAAACCAGACTTTCTCTAGGCTTTTGTCTGAAAGATCCTGCCGGGCACTTCAACGGATTTTTCTAACCCGACTCGTCGGATTGAAGGAACCCGAGAAGCGAACCTTATACTTTCTTAGCCGGTTTACTCGTTTAAACTTAAAAATTCGGTTTTCTTTAAACTAGTTGGGAGTGCTAAAATTTTTCGTGATTTCGTTTCAAAATATTTTTATAAAAATTTCGACAGTATAACGGCTGCATTTTTTATAAAACCAAAATTTTACCTGCGAATAAACAAACACTTCAACTATAATTTCGTTTCCTCCCAATTTCTTATCCACAATCATGCAACATCAATACACATTTCTCAATCGATAAACATCAACACCTACTAGAATAAGTATATATATACCGCACATAAAGATTCATGAAGATTTACAACATTTTACATTTATGAAATACCATAATGTAAAATGTAATAATCATCATACAATCCAATTCCATGTATTACATCAACATATTACACGAGTCGCCCACCTATATATATGCAAAATAAAAATGTCGTCGCCTCGCCCAATGGAAAATGTAAGCTACACAACTATCAAACGAGTTAGTACAACAAAATCATATGATATAACATACATCAATATATTAAACTAAAATCTTATTTATTTTCAATACTATCAAAATCATGATATTTTCTTTAAAAATCCCCTTGTATACCTTTGGAGTGCTCTATTCATCACGGGGCGATTTTAACTAATGCCAACGTGAAGCTAATATTATATCTCAACTACTACGATACGGAATTTACTGCATTGCACGTAGGGTGATAAATCTCATAACTGAGCAACTACAAAGCGGAAGTTTCTGCATCGCAATTGTAGTGCTAAACTCTGGGCGACTACGAGCAGAATTTACTGCATCGCTACGTAGCGCTATACTATAAACTAACCAACTACGTGTAGAATTATCTACATCGTAACGTAGCGCTATACTTTTCTATAATCTGAGCGACTACGAACAGAATTCTCTACATCGTCACGTAGCGCTAATTCTCACAAATCTTAGGTGTATACATGGGTTTTAAAACTAAGTTTATTTTAGTGTCAAAAGCACAAAACAAACTAGTTTTGGAACTTCTAAAAACTCTCTCATTTCAACTATTTTAGAACAACTTAATATTGATTTAAATTACTTTATGGATTCCATAAGAACCTATATACTCAAAACTTGAACTTTGATAGTTAAAAATCATTTTTATTTCTATTCAACATAATAGTAAAAAGAGTGAAATATAATTTGAAGTAACCATAAGTGACAAAGCACTTACCTTGAAGCCGCGCCAATTCGCGTCAAGCGTCTCGATGAGTCTCTTGGACTTCGCTCGCGCACTCGTCACCTACATGAGACTTTCTTATTATTACTAGTGAAAATCTCATAACTCAACTTTAACTTTACAATAATATTTTCTAATGACAACTCTTTTTACACTATAATCTCCTAACTTGTTTTTAACTTAATTGAGACTCTCTAACTCTGATTTCTTCATAAAAGTTTCAATTTTGGACACCTAGGGATACCCCCACATGGTCCGTATAATTTTTAGAGGTTCGAAACGAAAAATTGAAATTTTTCGCCTCATTGATAGCCCATAACAGAATGTATTACAACCCCCTGCTCGGGGCTCTGTTTTTCTTCATTCTTTTTCCTACGGTTCACTTATCTCACATTCTGGTCACATATCAAATTTCGTCGAAAAATTCTATCGTTTGCTATGTCAAATCTAATAAAAACGCCTTTTTCGAGCACTTTTTGTGCACTTTTTCGTGTCGAACGAGCGACGCTAGTTTTTCTTTCGTATCTAAGCTTCATTTACCTAATTATGATCAACTAAACTGATTTCATGTAATAAAAATTATATTTACGTAGTTATTTCACTTCTCAATACTCTAACGGCACCATTTTACGCATAACTTGCGCAATTTTTATTGGATTCGATCCGTTCCAAAACCTATGGTTTTCTATGACTCCTAGGCATCATTTGAGGTGTAGAACATTTCCATATATGTCAATTTTGCACAGGTCTTCTTTAGCCCATGGTTTGAGCTCAGGATGACCAATTTGCTCAAAACTACCTCTGTTGAGCTTCTAACACTTCTACTTGCTTTTCTATGCTTTTCTAACCCTTTTCATGCTAAATTTTGAGTTCAAAACCATCTAAACTCAAGGCTATCTACTGCTCTTCAAGTCCTTAACACACACACAAACACTACTTGTTTATTTAAACACTCACAGCTCACTCACAGTTTTCATCAACTAGTTGGAGTGCATGAAAACAGATTTTATTTCCATTATTATTAAGTCTATGGCAGCCCATATTTACAACCCTAAACTACCATTAACACACAACAACTCAACATTTAAGTCTTTACATCAATCACTTAGGGTTTTATACAAATTTTAAGTGTAAAACCTCCAACACAATTCATCCAACAACCAACTATCACACATCCTTTTCATATTTCGGTTTCAGCAAAAGTAGAAAGAAAGAGGAGTTGTGATCTTACTTGATTCTTATTTAGAGAGTTTGGATGGGCTTGGAAGAGGTCCTAGAGAGAGGGTTTAGAGTTGGGAAGGTTGCTTGGATGGTCTTTCTTCTCCCCTCTCTTCTGGTCGTCCCTTCTACTCTTCCTCACTTTGCTATTCTGCTGTCTTCACGTCTGTTCTGTTCTTGTTTGGCTTCTATTTTGCTGCTGTTTTACTTCTTCTTGTCACGCCTTCTTCTTCTCTTCTCCTTGCCGTTCACTTCTACTCGTGGTCTTCTTCGGTTCTGCTCTGGTTCACGTCTGTTCTGTTTGGTTTTTGGTCTCACGTTTCTGTTTGCTTCTCACGGCAGCAGTTGCTGTCTTGTTTTTGTTTTCACGCCTACTTCTTGATGTTGCACGACAATCACTCCTCTTCTTAAAAAAAAATTCAGCTAAATGTCATATATATAGACTCAACCTTTCAATAATTGCAATTCTTGACCTCATTTCCTCCAAATTCATGCCAAACACCTCTTTTTATTTGTGTTTTACGATTAAAATCTTCTTTGTTTATTCCTTGTCTATTTTGCTTCTATTAGAGTTGTTTATTCATCTCATTAAGAATTTTTAGATTACCAAGCTTGTCCCATTTGATTATTTGACTATAATCAATATTTTTACTTACTCTAATTAGTTATTTGCTACATATTCTAATTAACAACTCTTAACGCTCTCATTTGTATGCTTAATTCTATTATCCTTTATAAATCGTCTCTTATTTGTGGACGAATTATTTTACTCTTCCTTAACTTTTTCCTTACTAAATTTTATTGTTGTATAATTCTAGAATGAGCATTCGCTCTTCGATAATTCGATTTGGATTAACACTAACTAGATTTACGATTTAAATTTCACAATCTAGTTTCACTCGCTAGAAAATTAAGAATCGGAACTAGGGGTTTATATTTAAAACTTTAATTGATAATCGAGATGCTTTTCAAGATTGCCTTTATATAGTAACTTTTGTAATAACTTTTTTTTTTGTCAAGCGTGGTCTAACCCTCCTTTGTGAAAGCCTTGATCAAAGCTTTTTCTTCTTTTTAAATATAATACATTATATTACATTACAACACAACACTAAGACTAATCCCAAGAACAACTAGGACCTAAATTGGAATGAACACTGGTGACATAACCAGGAGAACAGTTTCCATATAGAAAGGAATGACCTACATATTAGTGGGGAAACAACCCTCACAAAGAGGAAGAAAGCAACAAGAGGAAAGCCTAAAGTTGTGAGGTGTTGAACCCACCACTTAACAAAGGGGTGGGTGTGCAGTTTAAAGGGCTTCACCATTAAGTCATTGCACGTTTTTTACAACCTTCATAGAAGCTTATGAGAGTCTTGATAAATTTTTATTATATTACAACATTGACAAGACTTTTGAAACTTTAATCGATAATTGAGATGTTTTTTAAGATTTCCTTTATATATCACTTTTCTAATAACTTTTTTTTTCTTCCATTGTGGTCCAATCCTCCTGTATGCAGGCCTTGATAAAAGCTTTTAAGAGTCCTAATAAATTTTTATCACGTTACAACCTTGACAAGATTTTTAAAACTTTAATCGATAATTGAGATGCTTTTCAAGATTGATTTTACATATATATATATATATGTGTGTGTGTGTGTGTGTGTGTGTGTGTGTATTGAATTCGGAGCCTCAATTTTATAAAGAAGTGCATTTAGTATTAATATTACAACAAAACAGGCTATCCATACCAGAATATCCATCCCTTCTTTGTAATATTTGTTTCAATTGCTAGAAAGACATTATATGAAATAAAAATAGTTAAAATGCATAACCATTAAGAGATATGTAGTTTTATCCCTTACAAGATTATAAATAGAATCTCTTAAAATAATATTGTTAATACAAGTATAAAAGCAAAAACATATCAATTATGAGTTGATTGTGTACTAGCTAGCTCCCTTTTCTTAGAGGAAAAAGTTCACATTTCATATTATTAAAAAACTCAATAAATAAAAATTTAATTTAGGAATATGTCTCCTTTGTAATGAGAGTTGTTATTCAAATTGCAAATAAATGTATGTAATCAAACAACATATATTTGTTGTTAAAGTTACTAATCAAACTACATTTGGAGTTTTTTACCTAATAAATGTATGTGATTTATAACAAAGTAAAGTAAAATAAAAATAAAAGATAATTACAAATTATAATTCATGTGAGTTTTTTTATTTATTAATTTTATCATATAAAATAGTTTATGTAAAATAAAAATAATTCAGACTAATTATCGTGAGTAAATCAAGACTTATAAATATTAAACAACATTGTATGTTTTATTCTCTAATTTATATAAACATGATATAATATGTCCTAACAAAAATAATTTGAAATGATTATAATAATTTGTGAAGTCAAAATGTTTGAAATTTGAAGATCAGTTTTAAATAATTAAAAAAAAAAAACATGTTTTGATCGGGAAATAGATTGAAATGTAATGGGAAAAAAATTGAGAATAAGTATGTTTTAATAGGAAAAATGATTGAACCATGGTGGATAGAAGAAAAACAAATCCATGCCATTAAAAAAAATAATAATAGAACCACACACACATTTATGAGACAAAGTAACAATTATGAGTGAATAAAAGAAAAAAAAAACATTTATAAGACAAAGGGAATCAAATTAGAGATCATGGTAAAAAGGTAGACATACAAAATCATCAAAGCCTCTCTACTTTTGTAATTTTATCTGACATTTTTAAAATAATATACTGAATGAATATGGGAGAAAAAAGAAAAATCGTTTAGTTCGTGCTCGGAATCGAACTGTGGTGGCAATGAGAGAGAAATGCACGTTTCAACCGACAACGTTGTTCTACGCTGGTGTAATACTATAACATTATCTTTATATATTTATATACCTAATGATTAATATAGTAAACTTAATTAATTTTTAAAAAATTTTAGTGTCCCCCCGGCCTAATGGTGTGTCCACCCTTGAGTGGGCTAGATAAGAGAATGTAAGAAGAGAAGGGATAATCAAATATAATAACACACTTTGTAAATTTTATTAAATCTAATAAATTATAATATTTAGTACTAATGCCACGTTTGTAATAACCATTTTTTTCCAACATGGTCGAACCCTCCTTCGTGCAAGCCTTGATATAAGCTTTTGAGAGTCCTGATAAATTTTTATCATGTTACAACTTTGATAGAACTTTTAAAACTTTAATCAATAATTAAGATGCTTTTCAAGATTGCTTTTATATAGCCACTTTTGTAATATCTTTTTTTTTTCTTTTCTTTTCCAACGTTGTCCAACCATCCTTTGTGTAAGCCTTCATAGAAGTGTTTTTGTTTTTTGTTTTTTGTTTTTAAACAATACATTATATTATGTTATAATACAATATTGGAATTAATCTAGAAAACAATCGAGACCTAAACCGAAACAAACACTAATGGCACAATTAGGAGAGCGGCTCCTATATGAGAGGGGATGACCTACCCATAAGTGATGAACAACCTCACAAAGGAGAGGGAAATCAATAAGAGAAAAGCCTAAGATTGTAGGGTCTTAAACCCACCACTTAACAAAGGGATGGGTATGCAATTTAAAAGGCTCCACCACTGAGCCACTACACGTTTTTGACAGCCTTGATAGACGCTTTTGAGAGACCTGATAAATTTTTATCATGTCACAACTTTTACAAGACTTTTAAAACTTTAATCGATAATCAAGATGCTTTTCAAGATTGCTTTTATATAGCCACTTCTATAATAACCTTTTTTTTTTCCAACGTGGTCCAACACTCTTTTGTGGAGGCCTTGATTGAAGCCTTTTTTTTTTTTTTTTTAATACAATACATTATATTACATTACAGTACAAAACTGAGATTGATTTAGAGAATAATCGGGAATTAAACTAGAATGAACACTGATGGCACGACCCGAAGAGCAGTTCCTATATAAGAAGGGACGATCGATACATAGGTAGGGAACAACCTTTGCAATGGAGGAGAAAAGCAATAAGAGGAAAGCCTAAGGTTCTGGGGTGTTGAACCCACCACTTAATAAAGGGATGGGTGTGCAGTTTAAAGGGCTCCACCACTGAGCCACTGCACCTTTTTAATGGCCTTGATAGAAGCTTTTGAGAGCTTTGATAAATTTTTATCATGTTATAACCTTGACAAGACTTTTAAAACTTTAATTGATAATCAAGACACTTTTCAAGATTGCTTTTATATAGCCATTTTTGTAATAACCCTTTTTTTTTTTTTGGGTTTCCAGTGTGGTCCATCCCTCCTTTGTGCAAGCCTTGATCAAAGCTTTTTTTTTTAATTATTTTTTAAGTGCAATACATTATATTACATTACAATACAACACTGAGATTAATTCAAAGAACAATCGGAATGTCAACTGGAATGAACACTGGTGGTATAACATGGAAAGCGGTTTCCATATGGAAAGGGATGACCTACACATCGGTGGAGGAAACAACCCTCACAAAGAGGAGGAAAGCAATAAAAGGAAAGCCTAAGGTTGTGGGGTGTCAAACCCACCACTTAACAAAGGGGTGGGTGTGCAGTTTAAAGGGCTCCACCACTGAGCCACTACACGTTTTTGACAGCCTTGATAGAAGCTTTTGAGAGTCCCGATAAATTTTTATTATGTTACAACATTGACAAGACTTTTAAAACTTTAATCGATAATCGAGATGCTTTTTAATATTGCTTTTATATAGTCATTTTTGAGATAACTTTTTTTTTTCCCAATGTGATCCAACTTTCCTTTGTGTAGGCCTTAATAGAAACTTTTGAGAGTCCTGATAAATTTTTATCATGTTACAACCTTACAAGACTTTTAAAACTTTAATCAATAACTAAGATGCTTTTTCAAGATTGCTTTTACATATATATATATATATATTGATTTCGGAGTCGCAATTTTATAAAGAAGTGCATTTAGTATTATACTACAACAAAATAGACTATCCATATCAAAATATTCATATTGGGCACTAAAGACCTGGTGTAGACAACATTATTTAATTAAAAAAAATTATATGGAATTATCCATACCAGGCATTAAAAACTCGGTATGGATAAAATTTTTTATTATTAAAAAAATGTAAGGTCAATTATTCATATTGAGCACTCATGTTCTGGTATGGATAGTCATGTTTTTTTTTTTTTTTAAATATTTTTTTTAATACCCGTACCAAACCGAAATCGGCCTGATATGGATAATAATTGATTATCCATACCGGGCCCATTATGGCCTAGTGTGGATAGTATTTTTTAAAAAATAAAATAAAATAATTAATTATTCATAGCAGACGCTTGGCCCACCTGATATGGATAACTAGGCTTTATGTGTCAGCCTTTCTCCTCCCCTCTCATTTCTTCATTTTCTTTCTCACTTTATCTCTTTCTCTTATATCTTCTCTCTCTCAAATCTTAGCCATACCTCTACCCCTTCGCCAACCATTCGTTGCTCCGATAGACGCATTATTCATCGTCGTCGTCGATCACTGCCAGTTAGCCTTCTCTCCTCTTTTTCTTTTTCTTCTCTTCTTCTTCTCATTTTCTTCTTCTTTTTCTCCTTTCCTTCTTGTTCTTTTCTTCTTCTCTTTCTTCTTTTTCCTCTTCTGTCTACACGATGACCGGACTTATTTCAGCTGCACGACTACCAATGTGGCAATCCAACCGTCATTTTTTTCCTCATTTTTTTCTCTTCTTTTCTTCTTTTACAGCTGCTGCCGAGGATTGTCACTGTCCGACTCCATTGTATTCATCAATCTAGTGCTCTTCTGCTATCTAGCACTATTATTTTCGTCGATCTACTCTTCTTCATCGTTTTCTTTGTCAAGAAATTATGGACTTTATGATTTTGTATTTTTCGTTGTTTCAATTTATAATTTTGTGTTTTATGGATTTTACTAGATATCGTATATATATTATTATTGTTATGAGTTTGGATTCTTTTGACATAAACATAATATTGTTGTTGAGGTAATTTTTTATTGTTGGTTTTGTGAATTTTTTTAAAAGTTAAAGTTGTGATATTTTTTATGTTTTATATGTAAAAGATACATGTATATGCTAGTTTGTGTGGTTAAAAATGATAAGTAATTGTAAGATGATTGTAATATATGTAGATGTGGTAAATGTCTATGTAAATATGATTGTTTATTTTTTATTCAAAGTCAAATAATTTTAATATAGTTTAATACTGTGTTGTTGCATGTTTTGTTTTTTTATTGTTATATGTTTTTAAATGAATAAGTAGTTGTTAAGATTTTCAAGATTAATGTCCTAAACTAAATCTATAAAGATATAAGATTTAAACTTTTAATGTTTTTAACAATTTTTTCTATCATTTTTAAACTTTTAGGGTGTCGAACGAATATAAAGAGGAAACCAAAAACTTTGTTGAGGCCGCGAATAAATATTCAATAAATAATAGCTTAATCCCTTGCTCTTGTATAAAATATCTCAATGGAAGATATCATTGCACTAAAATAGTGTATGAGTACTTAGTCATTAATAGGATGGATCCTCAATATACAACTTGGTTCATGCATAAGGAACCCTTAAAAACTTCCACACCTATTGAAAACATTTCCAATACATTTAGAATGCATAGAGATGCAAATCTTGAAACTCATTGTAATGTTGAACCTAATGTTAAAGTAAAAGACGAAGACATCACTAATAATTTGGAAGATGTTGAAACTCCTTTGTATGAAGGTTGCTCTAAGCATACTAAATTATCAGCTATTGTAACTTTATATAAATATAAAACTACATATGGTCTATCTGGTAAGGGGTTTAATGAACTTTTTAACAACATTTGAGATATGTTGTTATTAGATAATATTCTACCACATCATTGTACTCATAAAAAAAGTCGTTGAAAGTGTTTGATTTAGGGTATTAAAAAATCCATGCATGCATCAATAATTATTGTTTGTTTAGAAAAGAATTGGAGCATCATGAAGAATGTCCAAAATATGACACTTCTAGATGGAAAGTCAATAATGTTACAAAAAATATTCATAAGGAGTATCGACCAAAGTATTTTGATACTAGCTAATCATACAACGATTTAGGAGAATGTTTACATAAATAGAAATGGCAAATGACTTGAAATAGCATTCTACACATACAAGCCAAGAGGGAAAGATGCGTAATTCCATTGATTCAGAAGCCTAGAAGACTATAGATAAGATGTGGCCATCTTTTGCTTTAGAGTCACGTAATTTGAGGTTGGGTTTAACTGCGGATGGATTTAATCCTTGTAGCAACCTAAACACAACCTATAATTGTTGGTCGATGGTATTAGTTACGTACAATATGCCCCCATGAAAGTGTATATCAAATAAAAATTTGATGGTAACACTATTAATTTCAAAAAAAAAAAAAAAAAAAAAAAACCTAGGTAATGATATTAATGTATATTTACAACATTAATTAAAGATTTGAATGAGTTATGACATTCGGAAGTACAAGTGTTTGATTTATCTAATAAGTCCACTTTCAATTTAAAGGCTATTTTAATGTGAACCATAAATGATTTTCTTACCTATGGAAACTTAGCGGCATGATATGTGGAAGGTGAAAATGCTTGTCCTATATGTGACTTGAACATACGTTCATAAAAATTAAAATATAGTAATAAAAATGTGTATATGGGTCATCGACGATTTCTTCCAAAAAATTATATTTTTCAAAACAAGAAATTATGGTTTAATAGTAAATAAGAAATGGACAATCCTCCAGAGATTCTTGATGATAAACAAGTTCAAATTGCATATGCAGAAGTTAAAAATAATTGGGGAAAAGGAAAAGAAAATGTCATCTTATATGAAAAAATATATATATCAAATTCTTTAATCTTCTGTATTGGGAGATAAGATCTTCAATTCAAAAGATAATTTAATTTATTCTATTATATTTAACTATGTCTCAAATTTAACATCATCATTTTTTACAAGACTTATGCTTACGTTATAATTTAGATGTGATGCACCTTGAAAAAAATATTGGTGAGAGTCTTGTTGGCAAGTTGTTGGATATCAACAGGAAAATCAAGGATGGTGTTAATTCACATAGAGATTTGGAAGACATTAGGATTAGGTAAGGTCTTCACATGAAAGAGCCTGGAAATAAACCGTATTTACCTGCAACATCACACACTCTATCAAAGGTAGAAAAACAATAATTTTATAAGAGATTATTAAATATAAAGATGTTAGACGGTTGTGTTTTAGACATATCTAATTGCATTTCATTGAATGAATGCAAGATAGTTTGGCTTAAGTTCTATGACTTTTATGTATTAATGCAACATTTGTTATCAGTGACAATCTAGGGTCTCTTGCTTAAAGGGTTAAGAATTACCATATTTTGGTTGTGTTCATTTTTTAATGAAATTTGCTAAAGAGTGTTAGATAGAGATAACTTAAATTCATTGGAATATGAAGTTGCAGTTACTATGTGGATCGATTTAATATCATTGGATGTAACCTTTTGAAAGGGTATTCTTACACTATTCTTCATTTATGAATTAAGATTAATAATATAAATACATTTCATTTATCTTTATATATTTATATTATAGATTTATGAAGGTGTTAAAAGGATATGTAAGAAATCCTGCACGACTAGAGGGTTGCATAGTAGAATGCTATTTAGCTGATGAATGCATGCAATTTTATAGTAGGTATGTACCACAAGCAACAGATGTTGGTGAGAAGCACAATAGAAATGAAGATATTATGTTTCAAAATGTAATGGAATGATTCTATATTGCATCGACATTAAAGACAATTTCTGCTGACGTGCTATAGATTGCAAATATATATATATTTTTGAATGGTGCATTAGTGAAACCATACATTAAGTGGTTTGAATTTAAGATGGACATAGTGTAAATATTAGTAAGAATTATTAACATTGTACTTATTTGGTCATGTTGTTTGTATTTATATAAACATTTTATTAACATGCACCTAGAAGAACTTTAACAATTAGATCTCAATCTTTTAAGTAAACCAACTTTGTTGCAAATGACACATACTAGAGAATTTGCAATATGGTTCAGAAATAAGGTGAATTCACTACCCTATAAGTTCCATAATATGATGTCTTTACCTTAGCTTTTTTTCCTTGATAATCTAAATCTTAATAACCCAAAAAAGTTCTCGATGAATCAAATAATGGATATGCCTCTAACACTAAAATTGCTTGCACTTAGATCAAGTATGCTAGTCATATGCTATTCAAGCTATGCTGTGAATGGGAAATGATACTGAACAAAAAATAGTGAAAAACCTACACAAGATAGTGGTGCTTCTCTTGAAGCAAAAACTGTTTGTAAAAAAGAGATGACACTTAAGTTATTAAAAAAATGGTTTATTATGGAGTTTTAAGGGACATATTTTTGTTGGATGTCTTAGCATTTCGGGTTTCATTGTTCAAATATGATTGGATGGGTAGTGAGAGTGATGTTAGAGTTAAAAAAAAGGTTTACACTAGTTAATTTTAACTCACATGTAAATAAATGGGATAGAGATCCTTTTATTTTAGCCTCACAAGTAACACAAGTGTTTTATTTTAAGGAAAATGATACATCTAATTGGTATGTTGTCCTAAAAGTATCTCCAAGAGGTTCTTATGATCTAGAGAAGTTTGATAAATATGCTTATATGACAACTACACCATTAGATGTATCTGAATTTGACTCTAGTATGAATGAAAGTAAGGATTATGATTAGATAGATTATGAGAAATTAGTTGTAAACATCTAATATTAATGAGTATAATCATATTTTCATATTTTTTGCAATGTATGTGTCTATATATATTGATTGTGTATATGTTTGTAAAGAGCTAGAGTCTCTAAAGTGGTTGAATATGTTGTGAAATTACTTAACTATTTAAATTGTAAGTGAACTAAATTTTTGACAAGTTCGAAAAATAAGGGAAACTCTGTTAAAATTTTCGTAAAATTGATTGATTGTATATGTTCTGTTTTATATATTGAGTTTGTTATCCATGTGTTGGCTACTAATATATATCATTTCCATAACATTTTAAGATGTCAACTGAAGAAACATCAACTGATCAGTCTTCAGGTGGCTTTAGTGGAAAGAAGGAAAAAAAAAAAGGAAAAGATCCCAACTTTTTGGATTATGAAAAAATGGTCAAGATCAAAGCTACAGGGATACAAATTAATGAAGTTGGACAACTAGTTGAACAAAATTTAGTGATTTATAGTTCAGTCTACAAAGCCATTGTAGCTCAAATGATACCTGTAACCTATACTAGCTTGAATAAGATACCACAAACCTTAAAAGATATAGTGTAGGAGAATATAAAGGTATGTTTACTTGGGCGATGTTGGTTTCATTTATTTATAACTTCAATGTTACATATTTATTTTTAGGGGAAATTACACAAATATGATGATGTTTGGAAAACTTGCACTGTCTTCCCCTAAAGTCTCGAAAACTCAACACAAACCTCCCCTACCACAAGTGAATTGTTATTTAAGACAAACAGTCAAAGTCAAATTGAACAAAAGTACCAAAATACCCTTAAATAAATTAATATATTATTAATTTAATTTTAAAAATAAAATAAAAAATTAAAAAAAAAAAAAAAAAATCTTATCATCTTCATCACCTCCATCAAATTTTTTCATAAATTTTTATCAAACTTTCTTAATCAATTTTCATATCATCAATTCATCATCAATTTTTATCCAATTAATTTATCACCAACATCATCACCAATTTAAACCCAAATAAATTTACATATTTAAAAAATAATAATAATCACTTATTCATCCTTACCAGCTCATCATCATCAACATAAATTTTTCTAATATCCATCTTTAATCAACCTCACAACCTTAATCTTTAACAAAAAAAAAAAAAAAAAAGCACCCACAACCCACATTTTCTCACCAACTAAACACCATCAACAACCACAAGATCTCATCGAAAATTCACAAGAAAATTCAAAACAGATATTCAAAAAAACTCAAAGGAAACTTAACCATACGTTCAAGTCTCTATCATGGAGACCCATAATCAATTTGTTTTGGGTCTCCAACAATGAAAACCCGTTTAGAGACTCAGGTGGTCACTACCAACTAGGTCAATGAAGGCCCAGTTGGTCTCTATTGGAGACCAACCGGGCCTCCATCGACCCAAGTGGAGAGCGACCACTTAGGTCTCCAGTCTCCATCGGAGACCATCTCGAGTGGAAATCGACCACCTCCATTATGTTGCTTTAACCAGCCATATGAAGAAGTCGAGAAAAAGAAGAAGATAATAGAGAGAGTTGAGGTAAGGAGAGAGAGAGAGAGAGAGAGAGAGAGAGAGAGAGAAAGAAAGAAAGAGGAGTGGTGAGGTGATGAAAAGAGAGAGAGAGAGAGAGAGAAAAGAGGGGTGAGTGAGAGGAGTTCTGAATTTTATTTTATTTTTGTTTTTATTTTTTAAAATTATATATATGTTTTTTTATTTCACTTAATTTTATACATCATCAATGGTATTTGACCATTTTACCCTTACCCCATACCACTTAACACCTGCTCACTAATGAAAAGTTGCTGACAATGGACGTTTGTGTTGTGTTTCAGAAACCTCAGGGGAAGGTAGTGTGAGTTTTCCAAACATCGCCATATTTGTGCAATTCCATCAAACCTCAAGAGAGGTTTGTGGAATTTCCCCTTATTTTTAAATAACTTACAATTGTAGTTCCGATTTGGAGCTGATGAATCAATGAAAGTCATACATTAAAGGAAATTAATGAGCATTGGAGACACTATAAAAGACAAATAATAAGACAAATTAGAAACATTCCTGTTGGTCTTGATGCACAAAGAAGATATGAAATGCTAAAACCACCTAACGTTAGTGAATAGGATTGGACTGCATTTGTCAATCATCGATTGTCTTCAGAATTCGAGGTAATTATGCATTCATATTCTTAAGCTGGTATGTTGACATTTAATGGATTTTGATTAAATTTCACAATATTTTAGGCTACTAGTAAGTATTATTTTGAGTTGTCAAAAAAGAATCATACATCATATACATCAAGTTGTAAAGGAATGGCATGACTACAAGAAGATTTAGTAATAGTTAAATATATTGTTGTTTCTTATATTGTAAGTTATCATGTATTTTTATCATGTCTTAAGGTCCAAAAAATGTGTTCTTATTTCTTAAATGTGTTGTTCTCTAAGAGCTTTAGGAATAAAGAGCGAAAAATATATATTTTTGTTTTCTTGAATATCAATGTTAGAGAGTAAAAAAGTGGTTGCAAATGAAGATCCCAAAATTGATAGAGTTAAAACATGGATAACTAGTCACGTGCACAAAGATTGGAGCATGGTGAATGAGGGAGTTGCAAAAAAAAAACTATATGTTACATTGATTTGATCAATTATTATGTTGAATGTATTGTATGTGTATAGTTTTTTTAATGTTAATATCATGTGGCTATATATATAAGCACAAATGGAGACACTACATTAAGAATTCCAACATTCAATTGGAGATGATGCTGTCTCACATGTTTTAGCAAAGGAGCATCAAGGTCGAGTTCAAAGAATGGGTCATGGTGTAACAACATCTATTGTTCAAGCATCTATGATTGGTAGGCAAAACTTCGCACAATACCAATAATATATCGATTGTGAGACGACAATTATGAAACAAACAATTACTAATTTGACAAACTTAAGTATTGGCATGTATTCCTCCCATACAGTCGGTATACAACTCAAAATTTTTCAAAATTTGTTTACTTCCATTTTTTGGTACTTAATATTTTTGTTTTCTCACAAGTAGGTGTAATCATATTTTCATATTTTTTTTATTATGTGTGTGTTTGTATATATATTATTTGTGTATATATTTACTGAGAGACGCTATTTTGATTGGATCAATTGTGAAGGTACTATAGTGTATAAATTGCTAGGGAATTAAATTTTTTGCAAGTTCAAAAAACAAGGAAAAGTCTGTCAAATTTTTTGTAAAATTGATCAAGTTTCTATGTATTATTTTATATATTGAGTTTATTACCTATATGTTGTCAAATAGGGGCACTTAGAATTTTTGTTCCCAATATTCATGTTTCCTCTTAACAATGCTATTTATTTTTTTCGAGACATAATATTCAAATGGCTCAAATCTTATGGAAGTTAATAAAAGTGTTAAATTTATTTAACCTTCAGCGAAGGTAAATATTAATGAAATTTATATTGTTTATTGTTTCAATTAATTTTATATATAGATGTAATTATTTAAATTTTTTTATGGGAGTAATTATTTAAATTTTTGTGCATATGTAGTCCATATCTTGGGTTCCTCAAGTCAAATTAGTGGATTGAGTGGAAACCATTGCAAGTTATTAAACTAGATGGGTAGATGAATAATGGTGGTGGAAGTGAAATTGACTCAAAGGACTCCAATGCTAAAATTCATCATCTTGAGTTTGGTCCAAATTATTGGTGCATTTGTGTGAAGAAAGTAATGGTTAGTGTTTCGCTCCCTCGACCTACCAACAAGCTACTAACTTTACAAAATGCATTAAACTCATTTATTGCTTGACCAGTAAAATATATTGTATCTTAGGATTATGTACTGAGTTGTTATAACATTTCATGATGTACGGTGACTTTAGATGATGTACATTAATTTTAGGTGATGTACGTTAATATTATGTAATATATATATATATATATATGAAAAAACGCATTTTAGATGTATATTGAAAGGTAATATATATATGAAAAAACACATTTTAGATGTATACTAAAATTTGATTACTGGTTTGTTGATGTATGTTGGTATCTTTATTGTAATATTAAATTATATATTTTAATTTATTTTTTAAATTAAAATGTTTTCCATACTAGACACAAACCTGGTATGGATAAAAGTAACCATACTTGATCGTTCGGTATAGATAATTACCATTCTATGCTTCGACCCGACATGATAAATGCATTTATACCAGGTTGGAGCCCGACATGGGTACAATTATCCATACCATGCAAGTGCCTCGTATGGATAATATTATCCTTACCGAACACCCACCTAGTGTGGATAGTGATAGGTCACGGGTCGATCCATGGGTTGACCCGTGACTTGTACCATATTCATATCGGGCATCCATACCGGGCAACCGCTCGGTATGGATATTGTTGATATCCATACCAACAGTATCCACGCCGAATCGTCTATCCGGTATAGATAGGCAACCATATTGTCGATATGGATATTGTTTGGTATAGCTGACTTGTTTTGTTGTAATGTTATAAATTATACATTTTTTTAGGCTAAGTACTTAATTATACTTGTGACCACATTCCAAATATAAAATATTCGATGGCACGTACTAAGGAGATTAAAGAATATTCGATAGTGGAGAGTAAAGTAAATTTGAATATGCATGGCTTCCTGCCTTCCTTCTTCCTTCGGAGCTTTTACGTAATAATTATCGTCTCAACCGCCGTGACGTTGTTTTGATTTCATTTTTTGATTGACTTGGAAGACTGATGATTAATTAGAATGATATGTAAAGATAAGAGTGGATGTATGAAGGGTAGGGAGATTATCTCAAAGAGATCAGAAGGTCATTCGTAAAATAATTATTTTTAATGCAATCACTATATCAATGTGTATTGGATAAAGTTCAATCACCTGCTCGTAACTCCTTCAAAATCTTTTTTTATTTTTTATTTTTTCTGAAGTCTTCAAAAGAGGAATAAAATAAGCATGCAACATTTATGCTTATTTCTTGAAGAACTTTATATTTAAAATTTGGTTAATTATTTCAATCACGGTCAAAAATTTTAAGTCTGCAGAAATTATGTATGCGTAGGGGTGTTAACATTAGAGATTGGACTTAAATCAATATAACAGCATTAATGCGACTGTTGTTATATTAATGCGAGTGTGAGGGTATACAACTTGATTAATGTCATCTCATATATTTATTCATTTAAAAAAAAAAAATCATATTTTCCCTAACGTGGACGATAATTTGTAACTATCATATATTAACTATGAGGGATATAGTAAACGCGTGTGATGGCAGTTATAAATACTTGCAAATTGAGATAAGAACTTCGAATAATAATTTGGACCGCGTAGACCTTTATTTAAAAAATAATAATAATAATACTAACTCTTTTTTAAGGCTCACGTGAAATGGTTTAGGTTTTTTAAAAACTATCAAGATCAAACACAATCACATATGTTTAGATATGGATTATACAAATACCGGACTTGATGTTGATGGCATCATAAGAGCCACAAGGAAATTATGCAGTCCTCTCCATTTAATTAGAAGGAGCAGCTATATATCCGTCTCCTCCAGTTTCCAGGAGGCAATTAACCCGTTTACACTAATACAAGAGTAACAGAGATATGTGGAGATTTGTGGAACGAGTGACGACAATAATTAACAATAAGTTCTTTAAAATGAATGTTCTATGAAATTATTACTAATTTTACCAACTTAGCAGTTAAAAAGTAATTCGTATGAAACTGCACAAATGAGAAATATAGCTCTAGATTTCAAAAAGGAATAAAAGTCTAGCGTAAAGAATTTAATATGAACAATAAGAAACAATAATAATACAATTACATTATATATATACATACACACATAGATCGTCTATAATACACTTGAGTATGGATACATATATGATTACATTATAAAATTATTAATTGTATTTATCATAACTAATTACAACTAAATGATAAGTTAGATTTAATATAACTCATTTGTTATAATCAGATATAATAAATATATAATTAGATATAATAAAGACAATTAGTAATTTTAGAATACAATGAATCCTTTGTAATTATAAGATATATCAATACTTAAACGTATCGTATATATTTATATATATAGAGTGAGATAGAGAGGCAATTTAACTTCGGTTTGTAGATAAGGATCCGAATATATAATCTGCTTAAATTTGCAGTCTATAAAAAAGTTATAAATCATTTTCCACCTAACTCCTAGGAAGGGACCTAGACGGTATGCAATGAAGAAATAATGTATCAAGTTCAAGTATCAACAGCCTGAGATGTACATATTTAGTTAGATAGCATCAAGTGGTCAAGTCGTGTATATGAGACGCGTAAGAAGATTTTAAATAGTTAAATTATGGCTACCCTTAATCCACATAATTTAAATAATTTGAACCTCCATGAATTTGTCCTCGCGTTGTCAACGTGTCTTTGTTTTTGTGTTCGATACAGAACCAAGAAAATAGGGAAACTTGCACAAACTCCTCCCTGCGATTTGATGAAATTGCACAAATTTAACAATATTTGAAAAACTTGCACTGCCTTCACCTGGGATTTCTAAAATACAGTACAAACCTCCCCCATCGGTAATTTGTCGTTAATGAGCAGACGTTAAGTGGTATGGGGTAAGGGTAAAATAGTCAAATAACATTGATGATGTATAAAATTAAGTGAAATAAAAAACATATATATAATTTTAAAAAATAACAACAAAAAAATAAAATAAAATTCAGAACTCCTCTCTCTCTCTCTCTCTCTCTCTCTCTTTCTTTACATCACCTCACCCCTCACTCTCCTCACCTCAACCCTCTCTCTTATCTTCTTCTTTTTCTTCTTCTCTCATCTTCTTCTTCTCGACTTCTTCATATCTTCGACGAAAGCAACACGATGAAGATGGTTGATCTCTACCCGGGATGGTCTCTGATGAAGATTGGAGACTCGAGTGGTCGGTCTCCACCCGGGTCGATAAAGGTTAGTTGGTCTCTAATGGAGACCAATTGGACCTTCATTGACCTAAGTGGTGGTGACCATCCGGGTCTCTATCAATGAAGACCCAGAACCAATTGGAGACCCGTGAGTCTCCCACCGGTGGAGACCTAATCCTTTTTTTTTTTTCAATTTCTTTTTTTTTTTTTTTTTTTGTTGAATCTGTGGTTGAATTTTCTTGTAGGTGTGGTTGAATTTCCTTATGGTTATAGTTGAATTTCCTTTGAGTTTTTTGAATATCTATTTTGAATTTTCTTGTGAATTTTCGATGAGATCTTGTGGTTGTTGAATGATGTTTGATTGGTGAGAAAATGTGGGTTGTGGGTTTTTTTTTTTTTTGGGTTGAAGATTAGAGTTGTGAGATTGATTAAAGATGGATATTAGAAAAGTTTATGTTGATGATGATGAGCTGGTGAGGATGAATAAGTGATTAAATTTTTTTTTTTAATATGTAAATTTATTTAGGTTTAAATTGGTGATGATGTTAGTGATGAATTAATTGGCTAAAAATTGATGATAATTGATGGTATGAAAATCGATTAAGAAAGTTTGATGAAAATTGATGAAAAAATTTGATGGAGTTGATTAAGATGATAAGATTTTTTTTTTAAATGTTTTTTTAATTATTTTATATTTTATTTTTTAAATTAAATTAATAATACATTAATTTATTTAAGGGTATTTTGGTACTTTTATTCAAATTGACTTTGATTGTTTGTCTTAAATAACAGTTCACTCACGGTAGGAGAGATTTATATTGAGTTTTAGAAATCTCAGGGGAAGACGGTACGAGTTTCTCAAACATTATTATTTTTGTGTAATTTCATCAAACCTCAGTGAGTATGTGTAATTTCCCCAAATTGTAATGATATTCTATGGAAGGTGTGTGCTTAAGGTCGAAAGATAGAGGGATTTACTTTAGAAATTAGTACAATTTAAGTTTTCGACCAGGTGATGTGTTTGTGCAAGCTCATCAATCAACTCATTCCTACGTAGCTCCTATCTGATCACTTGTCATTGTATTTTTTATTTTCTACTTTAAAAAGATCTTCAATAGAAACTTAGTATAACTTCATGTAAGGATGTTTATATCATGTATACATTTATATTCAAAATTTGAGTTTTCAATAATCTAAATTAATATCAAACTTCATAATATTCTTAAAAGTTATATAAAAACTATATTAAATACAAACACCTTTCTTGCACTGTAGTATTTCAGACCGTGCCTACAGTGATTTATTTAGGTGGCCCTAATAAAATTCCAAGAATTTTCATAGTCATTTCCCAAGAAAGTTTATGTGTGAGTGTATATATATATATATATAGAGAGAGAGAGAGAGAGAGAGAGAGAGAGAGAGGAGTTTAAGTGTGCCTTTTCCCAAGAACGTTTATGTACATATATTTATTGAGGAGTTCTACAAAATAGCGTTAAACTATTGAATTGAGTTTTTAAAAAGGATATTATGAAAAAATCCCATAAAAAGTAAAATAATTGTTAACAATCCCGATTTTTTTTTATTATACGAACTATTCCCTATCGGTTAAAAAAATTGGATGACATTAGAGTTAAGGGTATGATGGTAATTCAATGAACAATTTTATTTGTTTTAATAAAATTAAATAAAAAAATTATATAATTATATAAAAATTTAAATTCATCAAATCTCTATTATTCATTTTAAAATAAACGATAAAGATAAATTTAAAAAAATAAATAAATATTAAATATTAAATATATATACATATTTTAAGAGATTGGATCTCCACCTCCGATTAATCATTCACCGCCATCATCTCTAGATTAGTTGTTGTCGCCCCCACTCACCATTTCATCAAACACCATCTAATTAGCTCCCAAACAACACAACCCAACCATGAATTAACAAAAAAAAAAAAATCTCAAATGACATTGGCGTAATCGAAAACCTAACCTAACCTCACCAAATGAACATCCAATCAAACTCACATGATCTAAGTTCGATTGGAACCTAGATGAGGTGGGTCATTTGGGACGACCCCACAAGGGATGAACATAATTTGGGTTCGTCCCAGATGACCCAACTCATTTGTGTTCCAATCGAATACAGGTTATCTGGTTCAATTAGAACCGAGATATACATCAACTAGGATGAACCCAAATGATGTTATTAATATTGTTATTTAATTAATAATAATATTAATTATTATTATTTAATATTGTTATTAATATTGGTGGTTTTTTAATATTGTTATTAATTAATTATTTATACGGCATTTCAATTATTACATGAGTTTTGTTAGAGACACAAAATCAGTCAATACAAGTGACCCGGCAACTTATATTGAAGCCCATTCAGCTTGTGTAAGAACTGATTTAGAAGCTGGTTTAGTTAAACCTGTAACAATGCTCACTGAGTTAACTCACTTAGCTTAAAACTCATTAGCCACATGGTTGTTATATTAGCTTGCTAAGGTGTCCAGGTTGTCCGCTAGTTGGTTGGTTTTAGTGGGAAAATATTCTTCGAGTATAAAAGCCTTGTTCTGTAGCTTCTCTTGTAAGCAATCAAGAAATGAAATCATTCTTGCATTTTCAGCTTACATTCACTGTTCTCTCTCTCTCTCTCTCTCTGTATGATCTATCAAACACCCCTGCTTATTCATTTTTCGTGGTATCAGAGCCACCGACTATTCGTCAATGGCGTCCGATTCAAGTTTCTCATCAACCCACAATGAAGATTCTCATTAATACATCTCGTCTTCAACCCAATCGCTGGATGCTCACTCTCTGGTGAAAACTCTAAACTTCTCTTCGCCGATCATGCTTGAAAAAGACAACTACATAGCATGGAAAACCAAGGTAATTCCAGCTATCTGAGCCCTAGATCTTGAAGATTTCATTTTTGGTAATATGGTTTGTCCTCCAAAATTAAAGAAAGATCTGAAAATAATGAAGAAAGAGAAGTAATCAACATAGAATTTACTGTCTGGAAGAAAATTGATCAAATGCTGCTTTGTTGGATTTTGTCTACAATTAATCAAAGCATAATAGGGCAGATTACAGAATGTATAACTTCTTGTGAGGTTTGGAGAGTTTTAGAGAAGTTATACACACAACAATCAATGGCTAAGATTCTTTAAATAAGACATCAACTGCAAACCATAAAGAAAGGATCTAGCACGGTTAGTGATTTTGTCCTAAAAGTTAACATGCTGGGTGATAGTTTAAGGGCAGCAGATCAACAAGTTAGTGAGCATGACTTGATTCTGAGTGTTTTAGGAGGAATTGGCCATGAATATGACCCTGTGGTGGTGCTTGTTTCATCACAAAAACACTCAATAAGTTTGCAGGATGTTCAATACCTCTTGATGATGCATGAACAGAGGATTGAACAATTGAATGGTGGTTCTCAACTTGAAATAGGTGGTGCTAGTGCTAATTTTGTCTCTGGGGACAGAAGGAATCAGAGAGCTGGTTTCAATGGTAGGAATGCTAGTAACAGAAATAGGGTAGAGGTAGAAATGGAGGTAGATGGTGCTCTAATGCAAGGCCCTCTTGTCAAGTGTGTGGTAAGGTAGGACATACTGCTGTGCAATGTTATCATCATTTTGATAGGTCCTATCAAGGAATGAGTCCCAATTCTAGTAATACACATGGTGGCAGTGGATATTCAACCTCAGGTTTTCTACCCAAAAGTAATCAGCGTCATGGACATTTTTCTCAAGCTCATTTGCTCAAATCAGCTGCCCATTATGCCACTCCAAACACAGTTAATACAGTGCTTGGTATGCAGATACAGGAGCCACAGATCATGTAACCTCTCTATTTCCTCAGAATTTCAGGGCAATGACAGGTTAGCAGTTGGCAATGGACAGCAACTGCAGATTTCACACATAGGTAACTCTTATGTTTCATCGTCAAGTTTAAACAAAAAGCCCTTGCTTCTGAAAAGAATACTTTGTGTTCCTAATATAACCAAAAATCTCATGAGTATCTCGAAACTAACATATGATAATAATGCATATGCTGAGTTTGATTGTGATACCTGTGTGATTAAGGACAAAGCTACTCACCAATAGGTGCTCAAAAGAACGCTTAAGAATCGGTTGTATTAGCTTCATCTGGTGGAGGATCAGAAGTCAAATGGAAAGCTAAAGACTGGTGATGTGTTTTCTTTTTTCTTTTTTTTTTTTCTTCCTTTTTTTTTCCCCTTTTTTCCTAATTCAGCTAGTGCAATGCTGCTCTAAATAGAACCTTACTTTCTTCTGTTGCAAGCACATGTGATACTGGTTTGAATAATGATGGCAATGTGACGAATGCTGCTAGAGTAAATGAGGTAATGTGGCATTTGAAACTTGGTCATCTTGCCCCTTTAATTCTTAGATCAGTATTGAAAACATTGAATCTTAAGCATACTTCGAGCAGGCAATTTATGTATGATGCATGTAGAATGGGAAAGCTACACCAATTACCTTTCAACACTCAATCATTAAAGCTAGAGCTCCACTAGAGTTAGTTTACACAGATTTATGGGGACCCTCTCCCATATTATCTGTTGAAGGTTACAGGTACTATGTGTTGTTTGTGAATTCCTACTCACGATACACATGGTTGTGTCCTCTGAAACTGAAATAAGATGTTATGCAAGCCTTTCTTAGGTTCAAAAAGTCAGTTGAGTTGCAATTTGATTGCAAACTAAAGTGCTTGCAAGCAGACATTGGAGCAGAATATAAACCTGTGGCTAATATCTCAGAGAATGTGGTGCACAGTTTGGGATGTCATGTGCTTACACACACCAACAAAATGGAGTTCCTGAACGTAAGCATAGACATGTAGTTGAAATGGGGTTAACTTTATTAGCTCAAGCAAACATGCCATTGATTTTTTTTGGGTAGATGCTTTTGAAGCTGCTGTGCTGCTGATCAATAATCTACCAACACTAGTTCTCCGGCTCAAGTCACCTTTTGAGGTTCTTTTTAATAGAAAACCAAATTACAACTACTTCAAGGTCTTTGGTTGTAGCTGTTTTCTTTACCTCACGCCTTATTCTTTTTAAAACTTTAACTTCCTCATGTCAAAGTGTGCTTTTATAGGCTATAGTCTTCATCATAAAGGCTACAAATGCTTACATTCATCTGGAAAAGTTTATATCTCCAGAAATGTAGTCTTTCATGAGAGTGAATTTCCATATCAGCAACTTTTTCCTTCTACTTCAGATATCAATCCACCATCTCACAGTCTTCCAGTGTTTTCTTTGTATCAAAGGTCTCCAAGCTCAACCCTTTGTCTCAGAACAGCCCTGAGCCTCAAACATCCGGTCCTACACATTCTGCCTTAAATGATCTGTCCACACAAGTTCCATCTACAACAAAAACCTCTTTTCATCCTATGCTAACTAGAAGTAAGACAGGTTCATTAAAGCTAAAAATTTACTCAGCTATTTGCAATGCACCTGCTAGTGTAGTTCTTGAGAGTGAACTAAGGACTGTTAAAGAAGCATTACTTGATCCTAAATGGTTTCAAGCTATGCAAGAGGAGTATGAGGCACTAGTTAGGAATAACACTTGGACCTTCATTCCATATCATGATTCTATGAGTGTTGTTGGCAGCAAGTGGGTGTTTAAAATCAAATTCTAACCAGATGGGTCTGTTTTAAAGTACAAGGCTAGGTTGGTTGCAAAGGGGTTCCATCTAGTCTCAGGTGTTGATTACTTTGATACACTCAGCCCTGTCATAAAGCCTGCTACGATTAGAGTGATTTTCACATTGGCAGTCACTTTTGGTTTGGAAATACATCAAGTAGATGTAAATAATGCTTTTTTACATGGTGACTTACAAGAAGCAGTCTTTATGGAGCAGCCTCAAGGTTTTATCAGCTCTCAATCTCCTGGTTTTGTATGCAAGTTGAATAAAGCCCTCTATGGCTTGAAGCAAGCTCCTAGAGCTTGGTTTTCCAAGCTAAAGTCTGCTCTCTATCAACTTGGATTTGTTGCTTCACAGTCTGATGCTTCCCTCTTTATAAAATGACAAGGTTCTAAGATTTTATTTCTGTTAGTGTATGTTGATGACATACTTCTAACTGGAAATGACAAAGTTCTCATTAGTCAAGTCATTCATGAGCTCAATTCCACATTTGCCTTGAAGACCTTGGGACAGGTTAGCTATTTTTTGGGCTTTGAAGCCACTGGAATAGCAGAAGGTCTTTATCTTACCCAGACCAAATATATTTTTTATTTGCTCAAAAAAACAAATATGACTTGTTCTAAACCCTGCTCTACGCCTAATATGGCTGCTGGCACAAAGCTGTCCAAGTCTTCAGGTTCTCCTTTTTCTAATCCTTTTCTGTATAGAAGCACCATAGGTACTCTCCAATATGTCATATACACCAGACCTGATATCTCCTTTGCTGTCAACAAGCTCAGTCAGTTCTTGTCTTCTCTGACTAATGAGTATTGGTCAGCTTGTAAATGCATACTTCGTCACTTAAAGAGTACGGATGGTCTTGGCCTATTTTTTAAGCCTGCGGCTCAACTGAACCTGGAAGTGTTTAGTGATGCAGATTGGGCATCCTATCCTGATGATAGAAGATCAATTAGTGCCTGTCTAGTGTTCCTTGAAGGTAATCTTCTTGCTGGGAGTTCTAAAAAACATGTAATTGCTCGATCTGGTGCTGAGGCTGAGTATTGTGCTTTAGCTCAAGCCTCAGCAGAAGTTCTGTGGTTAAAGTCCTTGTTTCAAGAGATTGGCTTAACCTTGTCACAAGTTCCTGTCATCTGGTGTGACAGTCTGAGCGCCAGTTCCCTTGCTGAGAATCCAGCTCTTCATGCCCGAACAAAGCACGTTGAGATTGATGTCCTCTTTGTTCGTGAGAAAATCTCTGCAGGCCACCTGGTTGTTCAATATGTTTCCACCAAATATCAGAAAGCTGATCTTCTAACCAAATCCTTATCTCAAGCTTGTTTTTCCAGGCTTTGTTCCAATCTGAGCTTGGCTGTTTCACCCTTGTTCAGATTGAGGGGGAATGTTAGAGACACAAAATCAGTCAATAATAGTGACCCTGCAACTTATATTGAAGCCCATTCGGCTTGTGTAAAAGTTGATTTAGAAGCTGGTTTAGTTAAACCTGTAACAATGCTCACTGAGTTAACTCACTTAGCTTAAAACTCATTAGTCACATGCTTGTTATATTAGCTTGCTGAGGTGTCCAGGTTGTCAGCTAGTTAGTCGGTTTTAGGGAGAAAATATCCTGAGGATAAAAGCCTTATTCTGTAGCTTCTCTTGTAAGCAATCAAGAAATGAAATCATTCTTGCATTTGCAGTTTACATTCTCTGTTCTCTCTCTCTGTGTATGATCTATCAAACACCCTTGCTTATTCATTTTTCAAGTTTAAAGGGCATTATAGGAATTTTATAGAATCTTGATAAGAGTATTTTGGTCATTTCACGGTTTTGAATAGAAAATGTCAACTTTTTGGATGGAAAATTAACGGCAAGGGACGGTTTACCTAAGGAAAAAAATCGGGGCTCATTCCCGATTATTTTACTTTTTAAGGGTTTTTCATAATATCCCTTTTTAAAAACAGAGATGAGACAAAACCAGTCATTATGGATCAATGGCAACCATTGCAAAGGCTAAAGGACAAGATCTATGGTGTGAGAGAAAGGCTTGTTGGTTCATGATAACAATGATTAGTTTGCAATAGGGTTAAATATATAGTTCGTAATAAAATTGATTAATCTGTGATAAGATCAACTAGTTATTGTAAGAGTAATTAGTTTGTGACTATACAAATCATCTAAATTATTAGTTCACGAAATTAATTAAACCACCATGTTTCTTCTTCAACCAAGATGCATTTTCAGTACCATATAATAAGAGAAATTTTGAAATATGCATATTCTCAAAGCAAAAGAATATGCAGATTCTCAAAGTGACGTTTACATGAGAGTTTGAATGAGAAAATTGAGTGAGCTTGAGTGAGAGGGCAAGCGAGCTTCAGCGAGCTTGAGTGTGTTGGATTTTGAATCGATTCCCGACAAATTTCAGTTGATGCAAAAGTGGCTCAAATGAAGTTCGTTTAGGACAAATAAGATATCATTAGAATGTTTACCTTGAAAGGAATCCAATGTTGTAAACAATGCCAGAAAAAGAGGCTAAATACACCGGCATGTGCCTTAAGAATGTGGCAAGATCATTTTTGAGCGAAAATAGGCTTCTTACAAGATTTCCTATTCTGATGGATTTTTCATTACTTTGGGAGCAAGGAAAGGTCTTTGTTAAAGGGTTTAAATTACTTTATGACCAAGTAAACTCATGTTAAAAGTAGGAAGTTTATATTTTGTTTAAAATGTACACCTAGATATAGCGAGGTATGCAAACATCTTTCCTGGTTTGGGTTTTTTTTGGTTTGGGTTTTTCACATAAATTCTTTTATTAAAAGTAGGAAGTTTATATTTTGTTTAAAATGTACACTTAGATATAGCGAGATATGCAAACACCTTTCCTGGTTTGGGTTTTTTACATAAATTCTTTTGTTATGTAATTAGATTCATCTTTCTTTTCTGTGGTTTATATTATTTTATTTGTGGTGAATAATAGGCACACCTCCACATATGTTTCTAAAACAAGTGGTATCAAGACTTGGTGGGAGAATGTAGAACAATTGATATCACAATCCGTTCAGCAAATGTTGAAAAATTTGAGGTGAAGGGAATAAACAAGCTTAAGATAAGTCAATCTCTAAAAACCTAAAAGACTTTAATCCTCTTTTTCTAACACAATCTAACTCACGTTAAGTTTCACATTCTTTGTGCAACAAGTCTTTATTGAGGCTTTGAGAGTACTCTTGTTGGATAACAAAACTTTCAAAACTTTATATGAAAAGTCTAATATATAACAAATCTTACTCTACTCCCATGGATTTCATTAAAAGTCTAATATAATTTATATGAACTCTATAGTATTCATGAATTTTATTAAAATTTATTATTTAAATTTAATCCATTATACTTTAATAAATTCTAAAATGAATACTTCCCTCCAAGACTTTTGTGATTTAGTCATTTGGGCCCTTCTTTTGTTATATTAATTGTTGTGATTGACAGCCTATAAAATTTTGCCAATAACTTCCGATAAATGCAACTCTGACACGATAAACGCACCTTTTAATAAAGGACGGTATATGTAAACAAACTTAACAACTTGAAAAGTTTATGTAAGGAGACAAAAAGAAAGTGACAAGTGGAGAGTAAAATAAATAAAAATATGGCTTCCTGCCTCTTCGTTCTTCCTTCAGATCGATCTTTAACTTGATAATGGTCTCCATTGCCATGAGGTTGTCTCGATTTGATTTTGTGATTGACTTGGAAGTAGGATTATTAATGATAATGACACCTAAAAAATGATTGCATGTATGAAGGGTAGAGAGAATATCCAAACGAGATTAGTAGGTCTTCTAGTAAAATATGGATGTGTATTGAATAGAGTTCATCAATAACTATACGTAATTCCTTTAATCATGTTTTATTTTTTATTTTTTGAGAAGTCTTCACAAGAAGAACAGTATAATGTCATGTAATGTAACATTGATGCTTATATCACAATAAAAAGTTTTAGATTCAAATTTTGGTTAATTATTTCCAATTGGCAAAAGGAAAATACTTTTGAGAAAAGGAGTTTAAGTTTTTAGGCTCTCATAATAGTTTTGAAGTCTTTACCAATAAATAACATCATAATGATCAAATACCTTTATATTATTTTAATATTTTTAAACTAAAAAATAGCTAAAAAAAACTATGAAAGAAAAAAGAAAGCCTAAAAGCTTAAACTTCGTTTCTCAAAAGGTTATTTTTTAGTTTTTTATTTTAATTATTATGAAAAAATTTTAATTCTCAAAAAATTATTTATGTGAAGTGGTGTCAAACTTTAGAGACTTGCTTCCACACTCGTTTTTTTTTTTTTTTTAAAAAAAAAAACCTAAATAGTGATGCTAAAATTTTACATAACTACCACAGAAATCCTTTAAAAGGATTATTATTATAACCTATAATTTTATTAATTTGAATGTAACTGTTATATCACTTGATTAATGTCATCTCATATATATATATATATATATGTAAGTACGTAAGTATATATGTATGTATATATACATAAACATATATAGAATGCTTTTATAATCATGTATACTTGATTTGAAATGTAAAGACCAACTAATTAATTTATCTATTGTATTTGAATTAAATAGGAAAGATAATTTGTTGCAGGAGAGAGAATACAATGGATAAACTTGATTGATTGATCCTTATATTTTAAAATCGGGTATATCTTATTATAAAATCTTCTATATATGTATACATATATGTATGTATGTATATATGTATATATGCATGTATGTATGCATGCATATATATATATGAATGCGGAAGTGAGAAATATGGTTGGCGATAAAAGAAAGGAACAAAAGTCCAGTATAAAGAATTTGAAATGAAAATGAGAAACAATACAAATACAATTACATAATGTAATATATGGATTCAAATTCATAATATATAGTTGTATGGGCAATTTAATTGGGCTTTGCAGATAAGGATCCAAATATATACATAATATATGTTAAATTTGAGTGTCCAAAAATTATCAATCATTTTCCATCTAACTTCTGTGAAAGGAACCTAGACGGTGTACATTATACATTGAACAAACAATGGATCAACAACTTGAGACACATGTAACTATTTAAAAGAAGAAGAAAGTGTCGTGGTGTTTGTATATGGACACGAATCGAAGATTGTAATGATTCAGATGCTTTAGACAAACAATTAATGATTCAACTCTCTGAATTCGTCCTCGTGTTGCCTACTTGTCTTTGTTTTTCTGCCCTGAGAGATAACTAAGAAAAGTATTGTCGACGTTGATTTTCAGTCGACGAGTAATCAATGCCCAATATCTGCAATCAATGTGAGAAAACACAGAAATCTAGAAAAGAATAATAAAGGATCAAGAACCAAACAAGGAGACCAAGCACTTTTAACGTGGTTCAGCAATAAAGAGCCTACGTCCACGACTGTCTTTCTCTCAAATTCTGCAGAGTGACAGTATGTTTTTCAAGCATGTCTTTTACAATGGTTTTAACCCCTATTTATAGGAGAAGTACCTTTACAATTCCGGAAATAATGAAAGAGGAAGAGAATCATTAATTACACTTTCCTAATGATTTAAATAAAATCAGAAAAATCAGGAAGGGAATCATAAATTAATTACAATTCCTATTCGGTTGGAATAATATCAGGAAACTGCTCCTTAAAATCCGAGATAATGTTGACTTGAATTTGAATTTGAATTAACTTCCATATCCGGAGAGAGAATCATTATTTGATTAGGTAACTGTCTATTCTGGAAGATATTGCATTAATTGCGCTCTAAGTAACAAGCTGCATATAAAGTGAGCTGAGTAATGCTGACTAGCTAGCTGAGAGCTGAATGTTGAGCTAGCTGAGAGCTGCGAGCTGGGAGCTAGCTGAGAGCTGAATGCTGAGCTAGCTGAGAGCTGCGAGCTGAGAGCTGCGAGCTGCTGCTGCGAGCTGGGAGCTAGCTGAGAGCTGAATGCTGAGCTAGCTGAGAGCTGCGAGCTGAGCTGAGACCTGCGAGCTGCGAGCTGGGAGCTAGCTGAGAGCTGAATGCTGAGCTAGCTGAGAGCTGCGAGCTGAGACCTGTGACCTGCGAGCTGGGAGCTAGCTGAGAGCTACGAGCTGAAACCTGCGAGCTGGGAGCTAGCTGAAAGTTGAGAGCTGGGTCAGTTGATTGGATTGGTTCTATGGGCTTTTACCAGCCCATTTTTGCAGTCCCAAAAAATAGGCATAACATAAGCCCCCCAGCTCTTAGTGCGATCTTCGGACTGAGAGCTAAAGTCCGCTAGTAAAAGCCAATGTGTTACTATCTACTATGCTGCCTTTTCAGGTTCTTTCCCATTACTTGACTCATGGAGACTATTCTTGGTCAAGTATTTATTTGTTGCATTTCAGACCACTATAAGAGCGATGAAGCGATTAGAGGTTCAAGTCTTCGAGGAGAAGAAAGAGTTGAACAAGTTGTCTGACAAGCTCTCGTTCACGATAGTGGAGTTTGAGAGATCATAAAGAATAGAGCAAGTCCTTTGAGTCAGGTTGATGAATGCTGAGTAGCGAGTTGAAGTTGCTGAATAGCTAGCTGAAGTTGCTGAGTAGCTGAAGTTGTTGAGTAGCTAGCTAAAGCTGTTGAGTAGCTAGCTGAAGTTGCTGAGTAGCTAGCTGAAGCTGTTGAGTAGCTAGCTAAAGCTGTTGAGCAACTAACTGAAATTGCTGAGTTGCTAGCTGAAGCTGTTGAGCAGCGAGCTGAAGCTGCTAAGTAGCTAGTTGAGATTGTTGAGTAGAGCTGTTCAGAGGGTTGAGACCTCAGCTAACAGCTAAATTTATGGAGCTGTCCAAAGGGTTAAAACCTCAGCTAACAGCATATTTAATGGAGCTGTCCAGAGGGTTGAAACCTCAGCTAACAACTAAATTTATGGAGCTGTCCAGAGGGTTAAGACCTCAGCTAACAGCATATTTAATGGAGTTGTCCAGAGGGTTGAAACCTCAGCTAACAACTAAATTTATGGAGCTGTCCAGAGGGTTAAGACCTCAGCTAACAGCATATTTAATGGAGCTGTCCAGAGGGTTGAAACCTCAGCTAACAACTAGCTGTCCAGAGGGTTAAGACCTCAGCTAACAGCATATTTAATGGAGCTGTCCAGAGGGTTGAAACCTCAGCTAACAGCTAAATTTATTGAGCTGTCCAGAGGGTTAAAACCTCAGCTAACAGCATATTTAATAGAGCTGTCCAGAGGGTTGAGACCTCAGCTAACAGCTAAATTTATGGAGCTGTCCAGAGGGTTAAAACCTCAGCTAACAGCTAATTGGTGGAGAGGTCGCTGGCCATAACAAGGGAAATTCATAACTTTTATTAATTTTAGATATTGAATTACAAGTTAGAGACATCACCTATTGGCTGCAACTGCGATATGAATGTATTGTGAGTTTTATGTCTCTTTTAGGATCTCATTAAGGCTGCAATTATACTGGCTATAAAGGTTGTTGAGGTCGCGAACTTGCTGGTTGAATCACATAATCTCTCAAACGGCCTTTTTTGACTAAGTCCTCAATGACGTCCTTTAGCTCCCGGCATTGTGAAGTATTGTGCCCGAATTCATCATGATAGTCACAAAATCTGCTCTTGTTTCTGAACCTGGCAGGAGTCTTCATGGGATTGGGTTTCCCAAAGTCCTCCCTTTCTCTCTCTGTTGCAAATATATTATCTTGTGTATCTGATAGGGCGCTATAGGTATCATGACGACCCTGATGCTGAGGTTGCTCATTTTTGGGTTCATTCTTTGCTTTCTTAGCGACCTGACTGTTTGCATCATTATTCTGACCTCCATTCTCCCCATTGCTTCTTTTCTTCAGCTGGTTGGAACTGCCCGATTCATCCGTTTGGTTAGATTTTTTGGGGCTGAAGGTTTCCTCCCATCTAACTTCCTTGGCAGCTCGCTCGTAGAACTCGCCCAAGTCTCTTACTGGAGATTTGTAGATACTCTCGTAGAGTTTCCCATCCTTGCGAAGCCCAGCTGAGATTGCAGTTAGAATGCTTTCATCTGAAGGATTCTCCACATTAGTGACCTCATGTCTGAACCTGGTAATGTAGTCCTTCAATGACTCGTTCTGTTGTTGAAAGATTGTAGCGAGGTGACAGGGCGGTGCGAGCTGCCTCTTCAGAGCCCGGTACTGGCTGATGAATTTTTGTTGACATTCCTCCCAACTACCTATACTGCGAGCTGGAAGACTTTTGAACCAAGTTCGTGGAACATCGCCCAAGGTGGCCGGGAAAACACGACATTTCACTAAAGGATTGGACGTCTGTAAATCCATCTGGACATTAAAGGCATCGAGGTGATCATAAGGGTCGGTATCACCCTTGTACTGCTGAATGCTTGGTACCTTGAATCTGTGAGGGAGAGGCTGCGTTTCAATCTCCCTCGTAAACGGAGTCCTCTGTCCGTAGTGCTCACGCCGGCGTTGAGCATCAGGTCGCGCCTCAAGCTGTTGAACCCTTTGAAGAAGCTCCTCCACCTCGTCTGCGTACTGAGCTTCAGTTCGGGCTCTATCATAATCAGCTTCTACTCGCCTGCTTCCATCCTGGCTTACCCTTATCATCAGGCTTGCAGGGCGTGCAACTTCTCTTTCATTGCGAACAGGGTGACCTCCGGCTCTAGAACGCGCATTAGAGGAACGAGCTGAGCCCGCAGGTAGCTGCACCTCTCTAACTGGCCTTTCTAGACCTTGCATTCCGTGTTGCGGAAATTCCTGCCTTTGAGCCTCAACCTCATCTCTGGGCGCATTCTGCGCCTGAGCCTTAACTAACGAATTGACAGCATCTGTGAGTTGTCGAACTGTGAGCTCCAACGCTTCCTGCCTTTGGTACCACGCTTGTTGCACCTCAATTGGAGCGCCTGGAACAGATTGGCGAGGGGGTAAGGGTGGTATGCCTGTTGCAACACCTACTGCCTGACCATACGATGGGCCTGCTGCATGTATGGGTGCGTCCTCCATCTGCTGCATGTCACGCTGATGCTGATTGGTCTGGCTCTCTGCTTGATCAGCCTGTAAGCCTATGTATTTAGTTTGTTTGGTTCTTGCCATGTCTGAAAGTTGAAAACTTGAAATATAACAGATTGCAGTCTGGGCCCTCCTTCTAGCGCCAAAATGTCGACGTTGATTTTCAGTCGACGAGTAATCAATGCCCAATACCTGCAATCAATGTGAGAAAACACAGAAATCTAGAAAAGAATAATAAAGGATCAAGAACCAAACAAGGAGACCAAGCACTTTTAATGTGGTTCAGCAATAAAGAGCCTACGTCCACGACTGTCTTTCTCTCAAATTCTGCAGAGTGACAGTATGTTATTCAAGCATGTCTTTTACAATGGTTTTAACCCCTATTTATAGGAGAAGTACCTTTACAATTCCGGAAATAATGAAATAGGAAGAGAATCATTAATTACACTTTCCTAATGATTTAAATAAAATCAGAAAAATCAGGAAGGGAATCATAAATTAATTACAATTCCTATTCGGTTGGAATAATATCAGGAAACTGCTCCTTAAAATCCGAGATAATGTTGACTTGAATTTGAATTTGAATTAACTTCCATATCCGGAGAGAGAATCATTATTTGATTAGGTAACTGTCTATTCTGGAAGATATTGCATTAATTGCGCTCTAAGTAACAAGCTGCATATGAAGTGAGCTGAGTAATGCTGACTAGCTAGCTGAGAGCTGAATGTTGAGCTAGCTGAGAGCTGCGAGCTGGGAGCTAGCTGAGAGCTGAATGCTGAGCTAGCTGAGAGCTGCGAGCTGGGAGCTAGCTGAGAGCTGAATGCTGAGCTAGCTGAGAGCTGCGAGCTGAGACCTGCGACCTGCGAGCTGGGAGCTAGCTGAGAGCTGAATGCTGAGCTAGCTGAGAGCTACGAGCTGAGAGCTGCGACCTGCGAGCTGGGAGCTAGCTGAGAGCTACGAGCTGAAACCTGCGAGCTGGGAGCTAGCTGAAAGTTGAGAGCTGGGTCAGTTGATTGGATTGGTTCTATGGGCTTTTACCAGCCCATTTTTGCAGTCCCAAAAAATAGGCATAACATAAGCCCCAGCTTGGTGGTAGGAGTTGTACACCAATAACACTTATAAGGTTGAGGGTTCAACTCCGGACGCGACCCCAAGAGGCCAAAAGAGGTTGCCCAGGGTAGTCTTCACCCCAGGCCCAGGCGCGGTCTTCACCGCGGACCCCGTACAAATCGTTCCGTCGGTGAGGTTCCGACCCCCGACCGGTGTTGACCGATTCCGATCGTCAATATTAAAACGCGCGTTTTAATGTTGACGATCGGAATCGGTCAACACCCGGTCGGGGGTCGGAACCTCGCCGACGGAACGATTTGTACGGGGTCCGCGGTGAAGACCGCGCCTGGGCCTGGGGTGAAGACTACCCTGGGCAACCTCTTTTGGCCTCTTGGGGTCGCGTCCGGAGTTGAACCCTCAACCTTATAGGTGTTTTTGGTGTACAACTCCTACCACCAAGCTGACACCAAGCTGACTCAGCTTGGTGGTAGGAGTTGTACACCAATAACACCTATAAGGTTGAGGGTTCAACTCCGGACGCGACCCCAAGAGGCCAAAAGGGGTTGCCCAGGGTAGTCTTCACCCCAGGCCCAGGCGCGGTCTTCACCGCGGACCCCGTACAAATCGTTCCGTCGGCGAGGTTCCGACCCCCGACCGGGTGTTGACCGATTCCGATCGTCAACAAGTATAATGATAATTAATTTGGAGTGTGTGTCTGAAGTTGAAAGATGGTGAGATTTGCTTAAGAAATTAGTAAATTTTATTTTTTTGACCAGACGACGTGTTTGTGCAAAGCTCATCAATCCACTGTGTAACTGAACCCCAATTCTGAGAAAAATTTGAAAAACCTTATGAAGTGAAAAATAATATCACTTAATTTCAATTTTTAAAAATATTAGTCAAAAACCTTCACCCGTCAAGAATTAGTTTTTATCCAAAAGTTTAGTTATTTTTTGATAAAATCATGAAAAGATGAAAATACTTTTACTATATTGAAAAATTAAAAAAAAATTAAAAAATTACAATTAAATTTGTATAAAAATAAATAAATAAATTATCATTTTAAATAATTAAAATAATAATTTTTATTAATAAAAATAAAAATAATAAATTAAAATTTTATTAAATTATTAATGAATGATTAAAATTAAATTTAAAAGAAAATGGAGTTTGTATTCTCATATTCAAATCAAATCCAGATCTTCATCAACATAAATCTAGTTTGTATATCTCCACTATTCATAGATCCATTTTTCTGTTGTTAAAAAAATAGAAATTGAAAATTGAAAAAAATATATATTTAGTATTTAATAATTAACAACAATTGTAATTGTTTACAATAATTTAATATTTAATAATTAAAATTTAAAAAAGATCTAATTAAAACCAAAAATAAATAAATAAAGATCTGGGCACCAAAATATGAACCCAGATCTTCATTAAAGCTAATAATAATAATAATAATAATAATAATAAAGTAAAAGATATGGGTTCAGATTTTATTAAAGCTGAAAATAGATTTTTTTTTTTTTTTTTTTTTTTTAAATGGAAGACTAGAAGATCAACCCAAATCTCCATTAAAGCATTAATTAAAAAGAAAAAAAAAAAAGATATAGGTAATCTAGATCTTCACTGCAGCAAATATATATATATACAAAAATACAAAAAAATAATAATAATAAACACAAAAAATATAAACAGAACAACATAACACAACATAAAAATTAAGCTGTAAGCAACCAAAGTTCATCCAACTACATCAAACAAACACACATCCAAAACAAAGTTCATCAAGTAGTAAGCAACAAAAATACAAACCCAAGTGGATTCGTCATCGAAAAAAGCCTCCTCAGTTCAACAATCTGAACGAACTCACCTATGTTTATTGTTGAACGAACCCACTTTGATTCGTCAACAAATCCAGTGGGTTCATTCAATAATATAGGTTTGAAACACAAATTATTGACGACGATCTAGGTTTGAAATCCAAGTAGTGTAGCGATTTGGTTTTCATGAAAACCAGATTGATGGTCGTCAATTTGGTTTCCATGGAAACCAAATCCAATCAACGAGATGTGCTGACCAGTGGCATAATCGATGTTCCACTATCGATTTGAGTTGATCGAAGTGAGAGAGAGAGAGAGAGAGAGAGATCGAAATGGTTGGGTTTGATGAGATGAGTGACAATGGTGTAGACAGTTGTCTCACATGCATTTTAACACCTATATTTACCCACTTATTCTTTCTTTCTAATGGATCTGTAACTTATGGACGAAAATCACAATCTGTTAATGTCTGGATCTGTTTGGATAATATTGTCAAAATCAAGGATGGTTTCACATTATTTTTCAAACTGCGGGTATTTGATAATATCCCATTGTTAAAATATGGCTTCCTTTAATTCAGATGCGTTAGACAAACAATTAATTATTCAACCTCCCTGAATTCGTCCTCGTGTGGCCTACTTGTCTTTGCTTTTGTGCCATGACAGAGAACTAAGAAAATTATAATGATATTTAATTGGAGTGTGCGTCTGAAGTTGAAAGATGGTGGGATTTTCTTAAGAAATTCGTAAAATTGATTATTATTATTATTATTATTATTATTATTTTGACCAGATGACGTGTTTGTGCAAAGCTCATCAATCCACTGCCTTCGTAGGATCATTTTGATCATTTTTCCTTTTAATTTTAATTTTTTGAAAAAGAATTTCTGTGTAACTGTTATTTCTAAGATTAGACGCACAGCCAACAACGTCCAGCAGACAAGAAGAAAAACAAAATAAGCAAGAACACTGTGCAAGTTTACTTGGTTTGGCACTCTCAATTTAAGAGTCCTACATGGCAGGAGCTTTTCACTCCTATAGCTAGTCGATTCCACTCCTGAAGGTATCAATGTTACAAGCTCAAGCTCACTCCAATGCAGACTGTATAAAGTTCTCTTTACATGCTCGTCAAACCCCTTAGCAAACCCAAGAACCTCACACAATCACTCAAGTAACTCTCCTGTAAAATTTTCTTGTACAATGAGTAAGCTAATAGCAAAGCAAATCATCCTAATGAGTTTAGCAACATCACTTATATACTAGACCACCTTGACAACCAACTAATGGAAGTTCATCCAGTAGCAATGGTAACTAAACAAGAATTGATTACCAACAAAAGAGCTGCAATCTCTGTGATTTTAACCAAATCTGACTTCTAATTAACTCCCCTGCTAACTATCAATTAACATAACTGACAGTAAAAATTAGAGTCACCATTTTCTACAGTAACCGTCGTATAAGGTCATGTAAGGACGTTTATATCATGTATAAATTTATATTCATTTTATTATTATTATCATCTCAAATGCTATCAAATTTTCTAATATTTTAGATGATGGAATCTGTCCCGACTCCTCTCTCGAATCTAAGACAATTCTGTGAAAACTAAGGTCTTTCTGATTAAAATTTGGAGTTTTTGAAAATCCTTTAGTTTAAACATTGTAAATCTCATGATTGCTTTGTGAACAAAATTTGAACAAATTGAAAATCTTTATATTTCACATGTTAGATCCATGGATTGAATAATCAAAATATTTATAAAATATATAGAAAAAATAGTTCATTTGTAAAATTATTCTGAAAACACATTTACTCAACTTGGTTAATTAAAAATAATATAAACTTATGCAAAAATTTTCTACTTAAAAATAATATTAATGCATTTTTCATCATCGTGTGGTCCTTATCATGATATATAATCATCTGCATGAACTTACGATAGATACCTAAAAAAATTTATTTTATAAAAGAGGAAGCACTTACACTCATGAGTGGATATAATTTTTCTAAAAATATTTCTAAATAAAACATAATATATAACTAGTAATAATACATAATTATATCTAAAAATAAAACCAAATTTAAATCAATTATCATAATAAAACTATAACTGTCTATATGAATAATATGTAATTTTATTAAAATATATTATGCAACTGTAATGTGTAAAATTTTTTTGAAATCTCTTTCTATAAATCTAAAAATCAACACTAATTAGTATCCAAGGAAATTGTTATGTGTATTTTTCGGACTCAGTAATTGGGCTGGTAAAAGTCCAATTTATGCCCATTTAAGACCCGATGAGAAGGCCCAATGAGGTCAACGTAGTCAAAGCCCATCAGACGAGGCCCAGTGTTGACTCAAAGACCATCAAGACTTCCAGTTGGCATCAACAAACCCATAAATACAGCCAGGTCGCAGCTCGCCGCCTGCGCAGCTCGTTTCTCAGCGAGCTCGAGCTCGAGCTCGAAACCACCATAACGCGTCAGCTCGCTCAGACACGTGATAAACACAGTATCTTCCAGAAAAGGCAGTTACCAAGTTCAATAGTGATTCTCTCTCCGAATATGGTAATTGCCCAATCAAACCATGATTTCCTCGTCAGATATGGAGATCAATTCGAAGTCAAATTCAAGTCATTATTATCTTGAGATAAATATAGTAATTTCCTGATATTATCTGAATATATTAGGAAGCATAATTAACTTATAATTCTTTTCCTTATTTTTCCCAATTATTTAGGGAATATAATCAATTCAGGATTCTCTTCCTGATTTGCTACAACCAGAATTGTAACTCTTTTTTCCCTATAAATAGGGATTGAACACATTGTAACAAGAAAAGAACAATATTGAATAATATACTGTCACTCTGCAGAATTTGAGAGATAGACAGTCGTGGACGTAGGCCTTTCTATTGCCGAACCACGTAAAAGCTTGGTGTTCTTCGTTTGATCCTCTGTTTCTGTCTTTGTCTTTTCTTGGTTTTCGTGTTTTCTCACATTGATTGCAGGTATTGGGCATTGATTGCTCGTCGACTGAAAATCAACGTCGACATTTTGGCGCTAGAGGAAGGGCCCAGACTGCAATCTTTTTTATCTTAGTTTATTAACTTTTGACGAGATGGCAAAGACTAGATCAAACAGGTTCCTTGGAGACGACGACCAGGCGGAAAGTCACGTGAACCAATCCCAGCGGAACTTACAGCCTGGGCAAGATGCAATCACACATGCCGCAGGCCCGTCCCATGAACAGGTTCTTGGGGCTACAACAGGCATTCCTCCTCTGCCTCACCGTCAAGCGGTCCCAATTACCCCGACGGCTAAAGGACAGAATGCATTATTGCAGAGGCAGGAAGCGTTGGAAGATACGGTCAGACAGCTCACGGAAGCCGTCAATATGTTGGTGCAGGCCCAGGTTCAGAACGTGACTAGGGTGGAAGTTCAGGCACCACAGGGAGTGCCCCAGCCTCCCGAACCAGCGCGAGGACTTGAAAGGCTGGCAAGAGAAATCCCGCGACCTGCAGACTCAGCTCGCTCATCCAATGCGCGTTCGAGGGCTGGAAGACGCCCTGTTCAGCACGAAAGGGAGGTCGCACGACCTGATAGCCTGGTAGCAAGACCGAGCCAGGAGGGAAACAGGCGGATGGAAGTTGGCCAAGGTAGAGTCCGAGCCGCAGCTCGTTATATCGACGAGGTGGATGGGCATCAGGTAAGACCCCATCGTCACGATGGTCAATTCGAGGAAGACGAAAGGTATGACCCTGAACATCCGGCTCCAAGTCAAGATCACAGGAGGAGATACGAGCTCCGAGACCCCCAAGTAGAGGAGCTCCTCCAAAGGGTCCAGCAGTTGGAAGCACGACCAGGAGTTCCGGAATAACGTGGGCTCTACGGAGACAGAACCCCATTCACAAGGGAGATTGAGACACAGCCTCTCCCTCCGAGGTTCAAGATGCCGAGCATTCAGCAGTACAATGGGGACAGTGACCCATATGACCATCTAGACGCTTTCAACGTTCAGATGGATCTGCAGACAGGAAACCCAATGGTGAAGTGCCGAGTGTTTCCGGCCACGTTGGGGGATATTCCAAAAACGTGGTTCAGAAATCTCCCAGCTCGCAGCATAGGAAGTTGGGAGCAATGCCAACAGAAGTTCGTTGGTCAATACAGGGCACTGAGAAGGCAGCTCGCTCCATCCTGCCACCTAGCCACCATCTTTCAGCGACAGGGTGAGTCGTTGAAGGAATACATCACCAGATTTAGACGCGAGGTCGCGAATGTCGAGCACCCATCAGATGAAAGCATTCTGACAGCGATCTCAGCTGGGCTGCGCAAGGATGGAAAGCTATATGAAAGCATTTACAAGTCCCCAGTGAAGGATCTGGGAGAGTTTTACGAGCGAGCTGCGAAAGAGATCAGGTGGGAAGAAACCTTCGGCCCGAAAAAGCAGAATCAGAAGAATGAAGCGGGCAGTTCCAGCCAGCCAAAGAGGAGAAACAATGGCCGGAACGAAGAAGGAAGAAACAATGGCTCAAGTAACCAGATCGCCAAGAAAGCGAGAAGGGAGCCAAGATATGAGCGACCTCAGCGTTGGGGTCGCCAAGAAGGATACAGCGTCCTGACGGCATCACCGGACAGGATTTACGCTGCGGAGCGTAACAAGGAGGACTTCGGGAGGCCCAATCCTATAAGGGCTCCCATTCAGCACAGAGATCAGAACAAGTTCTGTGCCTACCATAATGAGGTCGGGCACAGTACTTCGGACTGTTGGGCATTGAAGAACGCCATTGAGAAATTGATAAGGCGAGGTCGCTTGGGAGAATATGTGGCAAGACCTGATGATCAGCGACCTCGCCACCAGCGACCTCAGCAGCAACAGCCAGTACACCAACAGCAGCCCCAGCGAGCTCCCGAGCAAGGTCAGGAACCTGCGGTAAGAACCATCTTTACTATCTATGGTGGCCCCCATATCGCAGGTGATTCCAACAGATCGCATGAGAGGTACGTCCGGGAGGCGAATCATTCATTCCAGCTCAATGGGTCGGAGGGACCTACCAAAAGAGCGAAACCGACCTCGGACGAGATCGTATTTACAGAGGAAGATGCCAGAGGAGTGATCAGTCCTCATAATGATGCGCTGGTTATACGAGCTAAAATCAGCAATATGGAAGTTAGGCGCATCATGATCGATACCGGCAGCTCAGTGAACGTGATGTATAGGAGCTGTTTTGACCAGATGGGGCTGCGAGCAGAACAAATGAGGCCATCCCCGGAGCCTTTATTTGGATTCACTGGAGATGCTGTAGTACCAGTAGGGCAGATCAAATTGCCTTTGACTCTGGGGGAGACGGGACGTCAGGCCACAACCCTGACAGACTTCTTGATAATCGACTGCCCATCGGCGTATAACGTGGTCCTCGGAAGACCTGCTATGAACGAGTTGGACATGGTTACTTCAACCAGAACTCTGACCGTGAAGTTCCCAACTCCTAATGGCGTCGGATGTGTTCGAGGAGAACAGCACCTAGCTCGTCGTTGCTACGAAGATGCAGTAAAGATGGGTGTAAGAGGAAAGAAGGTGAACGTGGTCTCGGGGGGCGAGCCACGAGCTATGACTGAGAAGGGAGTCAGTCATGACCTGGACCCTCGCGAGGTAGATGCAGACCGAGCTGCCGGTCCAATTGAGGAGTTAGAAGATGTACCAGTCAGCGAGGTAGATCCTGAGCGATGCTTAAAGCTGGGAAGAGGATTAACTCTGGAACTGAGAATCCAGCTCGCTGACTTCTTAAAGGCGAACCTGGATGTGTTTGCATGGAACCATGAGGACATGGTGGGAATAGACCCAAAGGTGATGTCTCACAGGCTGAACATTGATCCTCATTTCAAACCAGTTCGCCAGAAAAGAAGGGCAATGACAGGGGAACGATACCTAGCATTAAAGGAAGAGATAGACAAGCTTCTAGTTAACAAGTTCATCAGAGAAGCTTATTACCCGACCTGGGTTGTCAACCCTGTGCTAGTAAAAAAGAAGAATGGGAAGTGGAGGACTTGCATCGACTTCACCGACCTGAACAAAGCATGCCCCAAGGATAGTTTTCCCCTGCCAAGGATAGACCAGCTCGTGGATGCTACAGCTGGCCACAAGCTCCTGAGCTTCATGGATGCGTATTCGGGATATAACCAGATCCCAATGAAGCCCGAAGACGAAGAGCACACCTCGTTCATGACTGATCGGGGTTTATATTGTTACAAGGTGATGCCCTTCGGTTTGAAGAATGCTGGAGCGACCTATCAACGCTTAGTGAACATGATGTTCAAAGAGCAAATCGGAAAGACCATGGAGGTCTATGTGGACGATATGCTAGTAAAGTCCAAGCAGATAGGTGACCATGTTGGCGACCTGAGAGAGATGTTCCAAATTTTGAGGAGCTACCAAATGAAGTTAAATCCACTCAAATGTGCGTTTGGAGTAGCTTCTGGGAAGTTTCTGGGCTTCATGGTCAATAGTAGGGGGATTGAAGCGAACCCCGAGAAGATCAAAGCACTGATTGACATGAGGTCGCCTACCAGGGTGAAAGACGTACAGAGCCTCAATGGCCAGGTCGCTGCATTGAGCAGGTTCATTTCGAAAGCTACAGATAAGTGTGTTCCTTTCTTTGACATTCTGAAGAAAGCAAAAAGCTTCGAATGGACTAAGCAGTGTGAAATAGCCTTCCAGCAGTTGAAAGAGTATATGGGACAAGCTCCACTTCTTTCCAAGCCCAAAGAGCAAGAAAAACTGATTCTATACTTGGGAGTGTCGCAGCAAGCTCTGAGTGCCGCACTGGTGAGGGAAGAAGAAAAGACACAGCTTCCAGTCTATTATGTGAGCAAAAGATTGCAAGATGCTGAAACCAGATATTCGCAGATGGAAGAAACTGGCTTACTGCCTGGTGATCGCATCAAGGAAGCTACGACCTTATTTCCAAACTCATACTATCGAGGTCTTCACCAAGTACCCGTTGAAACAAGTCTTGCAAAAAGCAGATAACTCAGGTCGTTTATTGAAATGGGCAGTGGAGCTCGCACAGTTCGATATCCAATTCAAACCGAGGACGGCTATCAAAGCCCAGGCTCTGGCAGATTTTATTGCAGAGTTTACGGGACCTGCAGATGATGAAGCTGAGTCTTCTGAAGGTCCAGCCTGGGAGCTTTTTGTCGATGGATCATCCAGCGAGCATAGGGCTGGAGCTGGAGTTCTACTGATCAGCCCTGAGGGCCACAAGATCCTCTGCGCTCTAAGGTTTGGCTTTCAGGCAACAAACAATGAGGCTGAGTATGAAGCACTGCTCGCTGGACTACGCTTAGCCAAGGAGATGCGAGCTGAACATTTGAAAATCTTCAGTGACTCACAGCTCGTCGTTGGCCACGTAATGGGAGAGTATCGGGCCAGGGGATCAAAAATGGCCCTCTACCTCCAAAAAGTACACGAGCTGCTGGGTGCGTTCCAGAAGTACGAGATGAAGCAGATCCCACGAGCTCAGAACTCGCATGCTGATGCACTAGCTCGCCTCGCAACCACGCGAGATGCAGATTTCCTGGGGGCAATCCCAGTCGAGTTCCTACCAGCTCCAAGCACAGAAGAAAAGAATATGACGATGGCCATATCTGTTCAGCCTGATTCATGGATGAGCCCTATTCTCGAATACTTGCAGGATGGAAAGCTGCCTAGTAACAAGCTAGAAGCCCGACGTCTGCGAGCTAGAACAGCCAGGTATTGCATCTACGATGATGCACTATACAAGAAGGGTTTCACAGCACCGTTATTAAGATGCATTGATGGCCAGGAATGTGAAACAGTGCTAAGGCAGATACACGAAGGCCACTGTGGGAACCATGCTGGGGGGCTGTCCCTAGCTCAGAAGGCACTTCGCCAAGGCTTCTACTGGCCCACCATGAGGCAGGATGCCCTCAACTTAGTGAAGAAATGCGACAAATGTCAAAGGTTTGCTCATATTCCACGAGCTCCACCAGCTTACCTCCAACAGATGGTGAGCCCGTGGCCCTTTGCGATCTGGGGAATGGACCTGATCGGACCCCTACCAATGGCACGTGGAAGATGTAAGCACGCAGTAGTCGCAGTAGATTATTTCACTAAGTGGGCTGAAGCGAAAGAACTTGCTGAGATCTCCACTACAAAGATCGAAAAATTCGTGTGGAGCAACATTATTAGCAGATTCGGGGTCCCACAGCAGATTGTGACAGACAATGGGACTCAGTTCACCAGTGACCAGTTTCTTAGGTTCTGCAACGACCTCAAAATTATTAAAAGTTTCTCAGCAGTAGACCACCCACAAGCCAATGGCCAAGTGGAAGCTGTAAACAAGATTATCAAGCAGACCCTGAAGATGAAATTGGAAGCCAAGAAGGGAGCGTGGGTAGACGAGCTCCAAAAAGTATTGTGGTCCTATAGAACCACAGCTCGCAGCTCAACTGGCGAGACCCCATTTTCAATGGTATATGGATCAGAGGCTATGATCCCGGCTGAGTTTGAGGTCACCTCGCAAAGAAGAGCGACCTTCAATCCAAATGACAATAATCAGCTACTTGCAACAAATCTGGACCTGCTCGAAGAACACAGGGAAACCGCCAGGTTAAGGGTAGCTGTCTATCAACAGAGAATAGCGAGGTACTATAACAAGTATGCTCGCATCCGCAGATTCAACGTAGGAGACTTAGTCCTACGCCTCATTCTACCTGGAGCCCGCAAGCCAAGTGACGGATCCTTAGGCCCGAACTGGGAAGGACCGTATGTTGTCAAAGCAGCCTTGGGAAATGGAGCTTATCGCTTAGTTAATGTAAATGGAGCAGAAGTTCTCCGAGCTTGGAATGCCGAGCATCTCCGCCCCTATTATCAATAAGTTTGTCATTATCTGTAATATGGATTGATTATAAATAATAGCTCCATTCTCCCCCTGTTTTTGATTCAACACACCAGGCTAACGGGCTCCGAGCTCAACAGCGTAAGAACAAGCTAATGAGCCAAAAAAGCAGGCGAGGTGACGACCCCTGCATAGCTCGCTATAAATAAAAAGAGCCTAAAAAGCAAGTGACTAAGTGTCCTTGCATAGCTCGCCTAATGAGCCAAAAAAGCAGGCGAGGTGACGACCCCTGCATAGCTCGCTATAAATAAAAAGAGCCTAAAAAGCAAGTGACTAAGTGTCCTTGCATAGCTCGCCTAATGAGCCAAAAAAGCAGGTGAGGTGACGACCCCTGCATAGCTCGCTATAAATACAAAGAGCCTAAAAAGCAAGTGACTAAGTGTCCTTGCATAGCTCGCCTAATGAGCCAAAAAAGCAGGCGAGGTGACGACCCCTGCATAGCTCGATATAAAGAGCCTAAAAAGCAAGTGACTAAGTGTCCTTGCATAGCTCGCCTAATGAGCCAAAAAAGCAGGCGAGGTGACGACCCCTGCATAGCTCGCTATAAATAAAAAGAGCCTAAAAAGCAAGTGACTAAGTGTCCTTGCATAGCTCGCCTAATGAGCCAAAAAAGCAAGCGAGGTGACGACCCCTGCATAGCTCGCTATAAATACAAAGAGCCTAAAAAGCAAGTGACTAAGTGTCCTTGCATAGCTCACCTAATGAGCCAAAAAAAAGCAGGCGAGGTGACGACCCCTGCATAGCTCGCCAAATATTCTAGAAAACCCGTTATTTATACTTACAAAAATTTTGTTAAGTGTCGCTTTTATTATTATCAGGTTTTAGGTTCATTGATTATCAGCTCACAGGAAAAATGAAGAGCATTGGCCTGAGAAACATTCAACGCAGAAGAAATAACGAAATGAATTTTCATTAAGTGTTGAAACTGATTACAGATTAAAAAAAAAAAAAAAAATTAAATGATATACATAAAAAAGAAAACAAGTTGCTAGTTCGCAGTAGGAGGATCCGGATCAGCCGGAGGTTCTGGATCAGCGGTGGATGGGGCAGCTTTTGATTTGAAATCCTCAATAGTTTCAAGCCCTATGTCCCCGAAGATAGAGAAATCCATGTCTGGATGGGACATCCACAGTGTGTAGAGGAAATCACGACCTGTTCTTTCCTCAGCCTCATCCCTTGCATCCGCGACCCGCACTTCCAGCTCCTGAGCAGCTTGATCTCTGAAGGCCGTTAGATCCTCGAAGGCATTATCAGCGAGACGGTTGACGACCTCAGCCTCTTTTTTCATGTCTACAACTTGCTGCTCCACAGCCTCAGCTCGCTGAATGGCATCCCCCACTTGTTGCCTAAACACCTCAGCTCGATGCTCAGCTTCCTTCGCACGGTTATCCGCGGTTGCAGCCTCCTCAGCCCGTTTGGTTGCGGCCTCCTCAGCGCCTTTGGCGGCAACTTCCATCTCACCAGCCCGCTTATTGGCCTCCTCGGCCTGCTTCTCGGCAGTTTCAGCTCGCGCCAGAGCAGCATCAATCTGACGATGAAGCACTTCAGTCTTCTCCTCTGCAGCTGAAGCTCGCTGTTCGTCCAGTGCGGCCTGTTGCTCAGATTGCCTCAGATCTTCTTTCACCTTGAGCAACTCATCCTTTAGCAAAGCATGCTCATTCTCCATTTTCTTCAGGGCTTCCTCAGCTACTTGCCTTGCAGCGTTTGCCTCAGCAATCTAAGCTTCCTGACCCTCTATTCTGCCCGAGGTCATGCGAGCTAAGTCATCGGTAGCCGCCTCCAGGTCGAACTCCAGCTTCCTGATCTCATTCTGGGTAGCCCTTGTCTCCCTTCTCCGCTTCATTGCAGCAAGGGCACCCTGGAAAATATGAGCAGATTAAGATCCAGTCAAGTAAAGAAATCAGCAGATGAGGAAAAGTAACTTACCAGCATGCAGTGACGAGCCACGAACTCATCCAAGTCCTCGCCCCTAAGGCTCCTATTTTCCAAGACATTCGCATGATTGAGCATAATTGTTGCCCAACTGTCAAGGAAGGAATTTAAGAATCTCCCTCCGGGACCCAGCTCGATGTCTGATGGGGTGGGTGAAGGAGTTCTCGCGCGCTCCGGGAAATCACGTGCATCATTGAAGGTACCACCACGTCGCGACACAACAGTACGCCTAGTCGCATATGTGCTGGGGCCAGCTCGGGTTGCCTCGGGAGCGGCATTTGAAGGAGCATCACCTTTTCCAGGCTGCGAGCTGGAAGTTGGAGGTGACTGAAGACTTGTAAAAACATTGGAGATGGGCACCTCGCTAGGAGCAGCAGTCGAGGGAGTAGTGGCTCCAGCAGCAACATGCACCTCGCTGGGAGCAGCGGTTGAAGGGGCAGTAGCTTCAGTGACTGCAGGCACTTTGGTGGATACAGCAACTGCAGGAGCCTGGTCCTGACCGGATGGTTTGGAGCGTTTAGAGGGTGCCGCTGGAGTGGCTAAGTCTTCGGCAGGTCGTTTTGCTGGAGGAGCCGAAGAAGCTTGGAATTCAGTAGGACGTGCAGGAGGGGATTTCATGAGAACAAGTTTCCTCCTGTTAGCTGGGAGTTTTGTAGAGGAAGGAGCAGGGGCTGGAGCACGAACTGGGGATAGCAGTGGAGCCCCTGGAGTAGACGTGCGAGGTGGAGAAGAAGATGGATCAGCCTGTGCAGTAGGAGCTGCAGGGACTGGGTCTGATCCTGTCCGAGCTGAAGCAGGAGCAGAAGAAGAACTTTTTCTAGACGCACCCTTTGAAGGGGTGCGAGTTGAAGACGATTTCGCCTTCGTTGGGGTGCGAGTTGAAGACGATTTCGCCTTCGTTGGTGTGCAAGCTGAGGATGATCTTGCTTTAGACGAGGTGCGAGCAGGAGCACCTCGAGATGAAGTCTTCCGAGGTGGAGAAAGTGAGCGAATGTTATCCGAGCGAACGTCCTCCTCTGATGATGAAGAGATTGCTGGCGGAGGTCGGGAAGTAGACGCATCCTGAACTGAAACCTCAAAAACAGAAGGAAGTCTGGGCTTGTCACTCATCTTGCCCATATCTTCCCCAGCTCGCAGAAGAAGAGATTCCTTAGAAGGGGCAAGCTTGTAAGCTCTAAGCATGGCATCGTCGAATCTGCTGCTGATGCCTGCATCGCCCGATTTTGCGAGCTTGCTAAGAGCTCGTTCCTCCTCGCTGCTGAGAGGAAACTCGTCCATCTTCAGCTCTGCACAGCGAATGATCAAAGAAAAATGATAAGTAATGAAGATGCAAAACAAAATCAGCTCGCTTAAATCTTCTTATGAGTACCTGGTTTCAGGACGAAGCTGAAGTTTCGGAGATCTGCAAGAGACGGGCACGAGATATAAAACCAACTCGTCTTATATGGCCCGACGTTGGATTTGTCTTTTGCTTCTCCCTTGGGCAAAAGGTCTTTGTATTGTGACTGACGGGCTGTGAGATAGTAGATGCCGTCCGGTTTCTCTCCATCTCCCGCAGCCAGGGCCTTGAAAGAGTAGAACTCCTGGATGATCCTCGGTGTAGGGGCATGAAGGCCGTTCCTGTAGAAGGCTATGGCCAGCGAGATCAACTGTGTGTAAGAATTCGGAGTCAGTTGGAAGGGTGCGAGCTTGACTTTGTTGAGAAATTCGATCAAGAACGGTGGAACGGGGAACCGCAACCCCTGTTCAAGATGTTGGGTGCTGACAGCGATGAATCCCCTGGGTGGATAACACGCGTAATTGTTGGAGTCAGGCAGTAGTATGCGACAGCCAAAAGGGATGTAGAATTGCTTGACAAGTCCCTCCACCTCAGGACGCTTCAATGACGTGGGATGACGAGCGAGTGCTGCACGGGCCTCTCTCCCCTGAATGGCATGAGCTCGGGCTTTGTCATGCTCGCGAGCTTCGTTGCTTGGGATCATTCCTTTGCGAGTTCCACTTGAAGACATCTAAAAAATAAATAAAAAATAAAATATATAAAAATATATGTATCATTGCAGGAGCAACAATGGTGAATGGAGCATGATGAGCCCAAAATAGAAAGTTTGAAGAAGAAGAAGTCTCACCTTGAATCGTTGATAAGAAGAAGAACGACGAAGGAGGCTGAGAATCTCGTAAAAGGCAGTGGGTCCTGGATGTTTGAAAGCTTGAACACTTGTTTGCTTCGAGTGAAAATGACAGATGAAAGAAGAAAATGAAAAGGGTCCATCAGTTTATATAGACAAGCAAGCATGAGTCCCCACCGTCAGATCTTTGGGAAATGTAACCGTCATAGATCTGACGGTGCAGCGTGACACGTGGCTTTGGAAATCATGCAGCCGTCAGTTGAAGGACGTGCGCATTAAATGTGCGAGTAAAGGACGTGCAGACGTCGCTTCAGTTACCACCTGCATGACTGCCACGTGTCGCAACTAAAAAGGTGGAATTTGAAAGTGCACAGAGGCGGTTATAGAAAGTAAGCGTGCCAAGGAAGCCAACTTTTACCAGCAAAAGCAAGCTCCCAGCTCGCCCAAGCGAACTGAGAGCTGGGGGGCTAATGTTATGTGTATTTTTCGGACTCAGTAATTGGGCTGGTAAAAGTCTAATTTATGCCCATTTAAGACCCGATGAGAAGGCCCAATGAGGTCAACGTAGTCAAAGCCCATCAGACGAGGCCCAGTGTTGACTCAAAGACCATCAAGACTTCCAGCTGGCATCAACAAACCCATAAATACAGCCAGGTCGCAGCTCGCCGCCTGCGCAGCTCGTTTCTCAGCGAGCTCGAGCTCGAGCTCGAAACCACCATAACGCGTCAGCTCGCTCAGACACGTGATAAACACAGTATCTTCCAGAAAAGGCAGTTACCAAGTTCAATAGTGATTCTCTCTCCGAATATGGTAATTGCCCAATCAAACCATGATTTCCTCGTCAGATATGGAGATCAATTCGAAGTCAAATTCAAGTCATTATTATCTTGAGATAAATATAGTAATTTTCTGATATTATCTGAATATATTAGGAAGCATAATTAACTTATAATTCTTTTCCTTATTTTTCCCAATTATTTAGGGAATATAATCAATTCAGGATTCTCTTCCTGATTTGCTACAACTAGAATTGTAACTCTTTTTTCCCTATAAATAGGGATTGAACACATTGTAACAAGAAAAGAACAATATTGAATAATATACTGTCACTCTGCAGAATTTGAGAGATAGACAGTCGTGGACGTAGGCCTTTCTATTGCCGAACCACGTAAAAGCTTGGTGTTCTTCGTTTGATCCTCTGTTTCTGTCTTTGTCTTTTCTTGGTTTTCGTGTTTTCTCACATTGATTGCAGGTATTGGGCATTGATTGCTCGTCGACTGAAAATCAACGTCGACAGAAATCTGGTCATATATAGTGGAAAACATTGTCACGCATGTTGAGCCAAGGAATTTGGTCATATGTGCGGAAAACACCATTGCATATGCAAAGTAAGCATAATATTTGTCATACACGTGCTAGACGACTCAATGATTTTCTTGATAACTCAATGACTTTCACGACATTTGTCATACACGTGTTAAACGACTTCAAGATTTATATATTGATGGGAGAAATAACAAATACTAACAAATCACATAGCTGAACTTTTTCTCCTCCTGAATGAATCCTATGAAAAATCACTAAGTAACGCACAAATCCACCTTAATATATATATACCACCACCAATCAAATAATGAGCAAATAAAATCACTACCACATACACAAATAACACAAACCAATTTTTACGTGGAAAACCTCCCCAATGCGAGGAGTAAAAATCACGGGATCGTAATCCACCCAAAAATATCTACTAATAATCAAATGTGAGAGTAACAGACTGTTTTTACATCAAATAGGAACTAAAACCGAGCAGCAATTTTCTAGGTTCCCTAGTAACACAAATTTAAGTTTTAAATAACAAGTGAAGAGAAAAAACACAAACTCAGCAGGAGATTCTGGACTGCGTCGCTCTTCACTGGGACCTCCAAATCCGATCTTCACTGTCCAGAATTTAGAATCACAAGTGCTGAGTATACTGTCCAAATTTGAGCTCGATCCAACAGTGAACGAAAGAGATATTGTTCTTACAAAAATACTATGCAGACAATAACAAAAAACTTGACAGCTCTGTTACAGGTTGTATATCATACCAACGACACCTCCGTTCTCGATCTCCACTGCTCAAAATTAAGGTCCAGAAGAGGTCAATGTGCTGTCCAAATTTCAGCACAATCCAACGGTTAACAAAAGAGATATTGCAGCAACTCTGAAACTGTGCGGGATGAATTTCCTTGCAGAAACTCACTCTTTTGTTTCCTCCTCTCTTCCACACGAATTTCACTCTTCACAATTGATTTTTCTGCCTCAAACCTCTTAACTCTCACAACCACAAAACCCTAGCCTACAATTAATAAAGGGAATCAAACTTAAATAGGGTTATGGTTCCTAATCACTCTAGGATTTCTATATGGGCTCAATTTAACTTGTTGAGACTTGTTGGGCCTCTACATAAGAGGGAACCCAACCCAACAAATCTCCCCCTTCCCGATTATGTGGAGGGGTTCACCATTCCAGCGATCATCCTACAGGCTTCAAGCTTCTCCCTTGGTAATACCTTTGTAAACATATCGGATCCATTGTGGTATGTATGAACTTTATCAAGTTCCAGTAGTTTATCATTAAACACATCTCTGATCCAATGGTATCTCACGTCGATATGTTTTGATCTTGCATGAAAGGTTGAATTCTTCCCAAGGTGAATTGCACTTTGACTATCACATAATAACACATATCTCTGTTGCTTGAAACCAAGCTCTATTACAAATTTTTTCATCCACAACAACTCTTTACAAGCTTCAGTTGCTGCAATGAATTCTGCTTCTGTGGTAGAAAGTGCAACACATTTCTGCAATCTCGATTGTCAAGCTACAGCACCACCTGCAAAGATAATCAAATAACCAGACGTTGACTTACAAGAATCCATATCTCCTGCCATATCTGCATCTGTGTAGCTAACTAGCAGTGGCTTCTCACCACCAAAATCAAGTCTCAAGCTGGAAGTACCTTGAAGATATCTCATGATTCACTTAACAGCATTCCAATGCTCTTTTCTAGGATTAGACATGAATCGACTAACAACACCAACAGCATGAGCTATATCTGGTCTCGTACATACCATTGCATATATCAAACTCCCGACTGTTGAAGCATATGGAACTTTTTCCATGTCATTTTTCTGGGCATCTGTAGGAGTACACTGCTTCATACTCAACTTAAAATGTGCACCAAGTGGAGTACTAACTGTTTTAGTTTTGTCCATGTTAAATCTCTGAAGTACTTTTTCAATATATTTCTCTTGTGACATATATAACTTCTTGGACTTTTTATCACGATCAATTTGTATGCCAAGAATTTTCTTTGCTGGCCCTAAGTCTTTCATAGCAAAAGACTAACTTAATTTTTTTTTTCAATCTATCAATTCTTGAAACATTCCTGCCAACAATCAATATGTCATCAACATAAAGCAATAAGATAATAAAATCATAATCAGAGAATTTTTGAACAAATACACAATGGTCAGAAGTTGTTTTCTTGTAGCCTTGCTCCCCCATAACTTACTCAAACTTCTTATACCATTGTCTCAGTGCCTGTTTCAAACCGTAAAGACTTTTCTTTAACTTGCACACATAATCCTCTTTTCCTTTTACAATGAAACCTTCTGGCTGCTCTATGTAAATCTCTTCCTCCAAATCACCATGGAGGAATGCAATCTTCACATCCATATGCTCGATCTCTAAATCAAGACTGGCTGCTAAACCAAGCACAACACGGATGGATGACATCTTCACAACTGGAGAGAAAATCTCATCAAAATCAATGCTTTTCCTTTGGTTGAACCATTTGACAATCAATCTAGCTTTGTATCGAGGTCGAGTACTAAGCTCATCATGCTTAATTATGTAAACCCATTTGTTCTTCAAAGCTCTTCTATCTTTAGGCAGCTTTACTAACTCAAAAGTATGATTTTGATGAAGTGACTGCATTTCATCTTGCATAGCCTCAAGCCATTCCTTTTTGTGCTCATCTTCCAAGGCCTCTGCATAACACTCTGGTTCTCCCCCGTCAGTCAATAACACATACTCACTTACAGGATATCTATTGGAAGAACGTTGGTCTCTAGTAGACCTCCTGAGTGGTACATCTAATGGAGCATTAGGAATTTGCACCTGTTCATTAGTTTCAACATTTTCCTCTGTCTGTGAGGAACCATCTGTATCAATTGCAACCTGTTGATTATTAACCTATGTTGACAAATTTGTTTAAGAAGCTGAACTCAAATCGACCTAACCATTATTATCACCAGATACTGAATTCCCAACTTTCTCAATATCCTGTATGGTCTGGTTTTCCATAAATACCACATCTCTGCTTCTCACAAGTTTCTTCTCAACCGGATCAAAGAATTTATATCCAAACTCATCCTGACCATAATTGATGAAGATGCACTATCGAGTTTTCACATCAAGCTTGGATCTCTCATCTTTGGGAATATGCACAAATGCCTTACACCCAAAAACACGTAAGTGATCATAGGAAACATTTCTGCCACTCCAAGCTTTGTTTGGTACATCAAACTGCAAAGGAACACAAGGTGTGAGATTAAGAACATGTACAGCAGTACTCAAAGCCTCACCCCAAAAATATCCTGGTAACTGCGCCTGTGAAAGCAAACATCTCACTCTCTCTACTAGTGTTCTGTTCATCCTCTCAGCTAAACCATTCAACTGAGGAGTCTTGGGAGGTGTCTTTTGATGTCGAATACCCTGCTGTCTATAATACTCATCAAAATGACCTGTATACTCTCCTCCATTATCATTTCTGATGCACCTTAACTTTTTCCCAGTCTGTCTCTCAACCAGTGCTTGAAATTTCTTGAACACATCTAATACTTGATCTTTCGTCTTCAAGGTGTAAACCCATGTCTTTCTCGAGTGATCATCTATAAAAGTCACAAAATATAAGGCTCCACCGAGTGATCTCGTCTTCATAGGGCCGCAGAGATCTGAATGTACTAGGTCAAGTATACCTGACTTCCTTGTAGGTGGAGAGCTGTAAAAGCTAACTCTGTTCTGCTTCCCTGCTAGACAATGAGAACATCTCTTCAACTGTATATTTTTCATGTCAAGTAGCTTCTTTTTCTGGGTTAAAACAATTAAGCCTTTCTTGCTAATGTGTCCAAGCCTCTTGTGTCAAAGTTCTACCTTGTCTTCATCTTGAACTACATTGATGATGAACTTTGAAATTTTTGCCTGCAACAAGTATAATGTAGAGCACTTTTTACCTCTAGCCACAACCATGGCTCCTTTGGTGAGCTTTCACTAACCATTACTAAAGAAGTTACAGTATCCCTCATCATCAAATTTACCTGTAGAAATAATATTCACACAAATGTCAGGAATATGTTTTACATTTTTCAAAACTAACCTAGAGCCATTATCTGTCTCCAGGTTCACATCTCCAATGCCAACAACTTTTGTCGTACCATCATTCCCCATCTTTACATTCCCAAAATCACAATGTGTGTAAGATGTAAACAAATCCTTCCGCGATGTAGCATGAATAGAGGCACCACTGTCAATCACCCAGCTAGTCTCATGGCATGCAAAATTAATGGAATCAACATCATACATAAAAAGAAAATCTTCATGAATGGTGGTAGCAACTCTGTCATCATTGCTATTATTTTCACTCTTCTTTTCTTTGCTTGTGTCATTTTTATTTTTCTTTTCCAATTGCTTGCAATATTTCTTTATGTGTCCCTTTTTGTGGCAGTAGTGACACTCAACATTTGCAAACTTATTGGACTTACTTCTGTGTTGATTTCTATTCTTCGGACTCCTACTTTTACTTCTCCCTCTGCTTTCTGTAACCAGAACTTCTGAAGATGAAGTAGATCCTTATGCTTTTCTTCTCATCTCTTCATTCAGAATATTACCCTTGACCAAATCTATTGTCATCGTTCCATTCGGAGCAGAGTTCGACAAAGAAGATCTGAAAGTCTCCCATGAGTCCGATAATGTACCAAGCAACCATAATGCTTGTACCTCATCATCAAACTTGATACCCATGCCAACCAACTGATTTATAATCCCCTGATAATATGTATTCAAATGATCTGTCAGAAGAGCACTATCATGATGTCTCAGATACATCAATTGCTTCATCAGAAACAATTTATTATTTATGGTTTTTCTGGCATACAACTCCTCAAGCTTGACTCATAAAGTCCGTGCATGTGTTTCCCCACTGATATGATTCAAAACATTATAACTTACCCATTGCCTAATGAAACCATATACTTGTCGATGAAGTAAAGTCCACTCTGCATCAGATTTATCACTAGGCTTTTCTGTAGCAAAAGCAGGTAAGTGAAATCTTTCACATACAAAAGATCCTCCATCTTTCCCTTCCAAACATGATAGTTCGAACCATTCAGAATAATCATTCTACTTAGATTCAAATTGTTCTCCATATTTATCATTGCAAAATTCACAACCAAGCTCTGATACCACTTTGATGGGAGAAATAACAAATACTAACTGTTATGCCCATTTTCTGGTTCGGCCCAGATGGGCCAATACATGCTTATTTAATTTAAATAGGAACAAGGGCCCAGGAGGCCCAAAGGTAGATCCAGCAGTTACAAGCCCAGACCGTGAGGTCGTCCAGGTCGCGAGCTCGCAACAGCTCTCAAAATGCTCCCTGCCCGTGACTTTAGCTCGCGGAGCTCGCGAGGTCGCGCAGGTCGCGAGCTTGCTAGGAACTCCAAACCATCTCACCTCCTCTCCAGCATACATCTGGCTGACCAGAAAGTCTACCCAGGAGAAATCGTGTGCAGCAAGCTGTCAGAATTACCAACTCTCATGATTTCCCGCCGGAAACTGCCTGCACAATTACCCAGAAGCATTTAATGAAGTGAAGACATCTTCAGATGTAATTAATGCAGACGTATGCAGAAAGAAAATCATGATTACCTTTACAATTAATGCAGCATGACAATGTCAGGATTAGTTGGAATTAGTCGTTGCCAATAACTTGTATAACTTTCTTTTGTATTTTTTATTGTGAGCTCCCTTCCTCTATAAAGAGGGGAGACATTTTTACTGTACAACAAGCTTAACATACTAAAAGAACTGTCATTCTGCCGGAATTACTCCAGAGTGACCGTGGATGTAGGTGCAGTCATCGAACCACGTAAAAATCCTTATGTTTCTTCTCTCTTTCACTCTCTCTTTCTCCTTAACTTCTTATTGATTACCTCATTAAATCTAACCAACCACCAAGTCCGACATTCCTTCATCCGAATTAATCACAACCAACCTATAACTCCATTAATTAACTATTTCCTACCCTTCAATCAGTACAATCATCCATTAATTACCAAGTCCGCCATCTGGGCCCCAGAATCTCTGGTTGACCATTTCTGGACGTCAACACTAACAAATCAGACAGTGGAACTTTTTTCCCCTTGAATGAATCCTATGAAAAACCACTAAGTAACGCACAAATCCACCTTAATATATATATATATATATATACCACCACCAATCAAATAATGAGCAAATAAAATCACTATCACATGCACAAATAACACAAGCCAATTTTTACGTGGAAAATCTCCCCAATGTGAAGAGTAAAAACCACGGGACCGTAGTCCACCCAAAAATATCCACTAATAATCAAATGTAAGAGTAATAGACTGTTTTTACATCAAATAGGAACCAAAACCGAGCAATAATTATCTAGGTTCCCTAGTAACACAAATTTAAGTTTTAAATAACAAGTGAAGAGAAAAAACACAAACTCAGCAAGAGATTCTGGACTGCATCACTCTTCACTGGGACCTCCAAATCCAATCTCCACCGTCCAGAATTTATAATCACGAGTGTTGAGTATATTGTCCAAATGTGAGCTCGATCCAACGGTGAACGAAAGAGATATTATTCTTACAAAAATACTGCACAGACAGTGATGAAAAACCTGACAGCTCTGTTACGGGCTGTATATCACACAAACGACACCTCCGTTCCCGATCTCCACTGCTCAAAATCAAGGTCCAGAAGAGGTCAATGTGCTGTCCAAATTTCAGCACTATCCAACGGTTAACGAAAGAGATATTGCAGCAACTTCGAAACTGTACGGGATGAATTTCCTTGCAGAAACTGACTCTCTTGTTTCCTCCTCTCTTCCACACGAATTTCACTCTTCACAATTGATTTTTCTGCCTCAAACCTCTTAACTCTCACAACCACAAAACCCTAGCCTACAATTAATAAAGGGAATCAAACTTAAATAGGGTTATGATTCCTAATAACACTAGGATTTTCATATGAGCTTAATTTAACTTGTTGAGACTTGTTGGGTCTCTACATAAGAGGGAACCTAACCCAACATATATGTGTAGTCTAACTGTTACAGAGGAAGGTACAATCCTGTGTTCTGAAATATTTTTATTTCATTCTCAAATCTTAAACAATTTCCGTATCCAGATATACAAAATTCTTAATACTATTTTTCTCAAACATAAGTAAATATTCTTTCCTGAAACATAATATGATATTACTGAAAATATTCTACATATTTCTTATAATGAATTTAAGCTAAAAACGTAAAACTTTGATTGGAATTTCTAATACATATATGTATATACAAATATACAATAAATCTTCATTTCAATCATAAAACATAATTTATAATCTATGAAATCAATTAATTAAACAAATCATTTACTTCTAATAAATAATAAAAGATGAAATCTAAATAAACATAATGCAATCAATTTAATTAAAATAAAACTATCAACTTACAAAACTTTTTTGCTTATTTCTGGGTGTAATATAGGTTCTCATCTAATTCCTTATAATCTTAAATCTATCCTGAAATCATATAGAACTTAATTTAAAATTTATGAAAAAATTAATTAATTTTTTGAAATCCAAATCTTATTGAAATAAAATCATTGATTTGGATAAATCAGACACCTAAATATTTCTTTGAAGTATATTGAATTTTCTCATTTCTCATTTCTTTTTTTTTTTTCTTCTTTCTTCTTTTCTCTCTCGACTTTACCGGGACTAGTTTCTTTTATCATTTTCTTCTACCCGGTTCGTTTCTGTTTGTGTGTGTTTTGCTACCTTAAAAATATATATTATATATCAAACATAGCTCCCGGAACAACACTCACTCTTTCGTTCTTTCCATTGCTTACTAAGCTCATAAACGTGACGCTTGTCTTCGTTTAAGTAAAATAATTTGCTACTACTCTCTTTTCTTATTTGGCCGCCAAGTTTTTTGTCCTTTTCCTATCATGTTGACTTTGCTTGTTCCTGTATATTAACAGTGCAAATTGCTTGATGATGGCCCACTATTATTCCTTTGCTCGGCCACCCTCTTGTTTATGGGCTTGGCCCTTTTTTTTTTTTTTTTTTGCTCACTTTAAAATTTAGACTTTAATTAATCGTTTGGGTCTACTTGGATTCAAGTTTTACATTAGAAGTAATATTAAAAATGACTGTGGTGATTTATTTAGTGGTCCTACCAAATGTCAAAAAATTTATATTTATTTTCTAAACATATATATAGGGTCCTCTTGGATATACCTGAGTTATCGATATACTTAACAAAAAATGAATGATTATATTTTAAAATTATTTATTATCTTTATTATAACTTATTACAATTAAATGAGTTCGATCATATTTACAACAATCAACATACAGAATTATATTTACTTATTGTAATAAGATATGTTTAATTGTAATCAAATATAATAAATTACAAACAACAATTTTAGAATATAATCTTTTTTTTTTTTATCAAATGTATTGATAAATTTGGCAACATTAGGGAAAAGTACAACATATTTCATATTGGTTTATATTGTATGTCAAATTAGTTGGTCTAGAACGTATTTTAGATTGGCCAATGTAATTTGAAATAGTATATCTATAAATGATTTGTTTTGCACTAAATCCTCAATTATTGCAATATACATCCAAAACTCAGTAAATGAAACAAAATTATGTCAAACTAAGAGTTTAACACATTTCGAGCACACAAGCAATTTTTTTTCCCTTAATTTGTTAGGACAATTATCAATACGTTTTGGACCTTTTGGATAATTTCAAATAAGTTATGACTTTCGTAAAAAGGACCATCCATAACTTATTAGATTACACCATTTTAGTCCTTGAAATTTAAATAATAATAATAACAATAATAATAAATAACTAGAAAAATCTAGTCATGTTAAACTTACAACTAAGGGTGGACCAAAAAATCAGAATCGAATCGACTCAACTTGAACTGAACCAAAAATATCAGTTTTCAATTGGATTTAAATGTAGTGACCACAAACGTAGACTTAGAAACATATTCTCAGAGCTTATTAAGATGGGTTGGCTTAACAAGTCGATTGACATAGGCTTACGGTCTAATGCTTCTCAAACCGATGAGTCCAATGACTTTGTTGATTAAGCCGAGATCCAATACACATTTGGTAGACTGACCTAATAGTTCAATCGACTCAATCCAATACGGGTCAAATGGTTCGGTTGACTTGATAAGGTCTTTAACACCTGAATACCTCCATCGACTGATTCATCTTGAGTTTAGTTTCAATAAAACTCAACAATCTACGAAATAGGAGCACAGTCTGAATGGGAATTAACCTTATCTCCTAAACTAGGGCTGATTACAACATTCCTTAGTTTCATTCGAATTCAGACTCTTAAGCCTATCCAAACTAGGCTATGTCTAATTTTGTATCATGGGACATTTATAAAAAAGGGCTAACTCTTAGATCAAGGCATTCCAATTCTCATACATACTGTCACTCTATCGGAATCATACTAGTTACTAGATCACCTAGAAACTACAACTCCGGCCAATCTTCAGGTATAAACTGTGATAGTCTACCACCTTCAACATTCTCAGATAAATCCCTTCATTTCTCAGCTTAAGGCCACCTTAGTGCATCATAGTAGCAGGATCACTGTCCTTACGCCATCTGGTGCCATCTTTTCAGTGTCGGATCGTTGTCTTAAACATGACCAACGTATCCACGTAGCCTATGATATTGAACTTTTTCGTCTAACTCTTGGTCGGATGATGTTTTGCTTTTATTGCCTTATTTTCTCTATTCTTGCGATCAATCTACTAACTTGAGCATTGGAAGGTCATTGGCCGGCTCTACACTAGTGTTAAGATGATCTACGTTCCCTTTATTTGGTTTGTATAGGATATAAGTTGCTATTCAAAGAAAGTTAATTGATGAGGTCTGCTTAAGGTTGATATACTGCAGTTTTGATCTCACTACAACAACTACTGATAATTATTTCAAAAGTTACAACAATACCAGAGTTTAAATTCATATATATATTTTTAAATGTTGCTTTTTGATTAATTCTGGATTTGGATTTATAAAAGTATATAAATTAAAATTTGGAAGAAAAAAAATACATGAAGAAAACAAAAAATAACAAAAAGAAAACTCAAATCTTGAAACTTAAAAATCTAAAGAAAGGGAAAAACAAATTACAAAGAGAATAAAAAAAAATTAAGTCTCGAAGTAAAAAAAAATTAAGTCTCGAAGGAGGCAAACATTGCTTCCTTCAATACTTATTAAGGGGGTTGTATTCAATATGAATTTTCAAAGATTTTTATAGGTTTTGTTTAAGTGAATGACTTTGGTTTGAGTTTGTAGATGTTTATCAACTTTTATAAACTTTTACAAAATTATGATATATAAACTTTTATAGACTTTTATTTTAAAGACTTATGATATTTTATTGATTATCATGGATATTGCAAAATTGTGAAAGACTTTCATTTAAAAGACTTTCATATATATATATATATATATATATATATATATCAACTTCTAAATATAATATATACTTTGTAAATTATATTTCTCAGGTCAATAAAAATAATTTCTTAAACGAAATAAAATCATTTTTAATGTCTATGAAATTGGACAATGCTTCTGTATTTGATATTATAGAGAACTTTACCATGACTATTTGGAAGAGATTCTAATATAATTAAGAGTTTGTGGGGTTTGATATTATATCTCTCACCCCAAAATCTACAAAAACATTTTGGGGGAATGAGAGAGAGATCGTGTAATTTTTTTTTTTTATAATGTTAACACAAAAGTAAATAAAAAAAAAAAATTGATGAAAGCAATTAACATTTGATACCTTCTAACTTGATCAAGCGTCTATATTTAAAAAAAAAAAACAAAAAAAAAAAAAAAAAAAAAAAAACAAAAAACCTTGATCAAGTGTTTTGTTATAGACTTTTTTATTCATAAATTTCACTTCAAAATCCATCAAAATTTATCTCCTAAATAAAAATTGGAAAGTTAATGATATTTTAAATATGCTTTAAATTTATTTGTAAATCTAAATTAAATATATTTAGATTTCAATATAAATTTAAATTAAATACACCAAACTTTTATAAACTTCTTAAAAAGCTAAATTAAATATACTTAGATTTTTAAAATATTTTAAATTTTAATGAACTCTAGACTTTAAAAATCTTTAAAATTATAATGAACTCTAAATTGATCACGTCCTTTAAAAGTCTATATTGAATGCTCTATAATTTTTATATATCTTTTATGGTCGTAAAAATTTTATGTTAAATATATATGACTTTTATAGTGTTTTTCAAATTCTAAATTACATACCCAAACTTTTTGAATCATTGAATGCGACCCTTCTCTCGTGCCATAAATTCACTTTGGTATGGCAGTATAGGGATATTTTTATACAAAATTATTCTAAGTACTAAAAGAATGAATTATTACACATTAATCTCACACAACAAGAACCAAATGTACTAAAAATATTTTAATATAAAAATTCAAGAGAGTAAAAAGCATGAAAAGTCAATGGTTTCTGCTTGGGAGGTCATTTGTGTGGCTAATTACAAAGGACAGTACTTCCAAAAGATATCATTATGGATTCATCCATCAGCATATATGAATAAGCGTGTAAATATCATATATGTATATATTAATCTGTGAGTAGTTATGCCAACATTCTATTGGCGGCACTAATTTTTAAAGAGATATAAAAATATTACTTTTTGTTTTTAAATTAATCTTAACGGTCCATTATGTAATGGACAGTGAAGAATTTTCTAAGTTTTCATTATTTTTTAATTTTATTTAATTTTCTATAATTTTAAAACTAAAGACATTTGTCGACATTGGAATTCAGTCGACGAGAATTCAATGCCCAGTACCTGCAATCAATGTGAGAAAACACAAAAACCAAGAAGAAGACAATAAAGAGCCAAGAATAAAACAAGAAAGCGCAGGGTTTTTAACGTGGTTCAGCGAGTGCGCCTACGTCCACGGCTATCTCTATAAAATTCTGCAGAGTGACAGTATATTATTCGATGTGTTCTTTGTTACAATGATTGTAGCCTTATTTATAGGGGAAGAGATTATGTAAATCTGATAACAATAAAATAGGAAGAGAATCATGAATTAATTACACTTCCTAATCTGCTAAAATGAAATCAAGAAACTGTTCCAAATATCTCGGGATAACGTTGACTGAGTTTGAATTTGAATTAACTTTCATATCTGGTGAGAGAATCACGATCAGATCAGGTAACTGCATGTTCTGGAAGATACTGCATTAACTGCCCTCTGAACGAGCTGTTTACTGTTTATTGTCTTGAGCGACCTCGAGCTAGACCTCGCTGAGTAGCGAGCTATGTCTAGAACGAGCTTCATAGCGAACTGTGATCAAGTGAAATGAGCTAACTGATGTGAACTGAAGAGCTCGCTGGAGCGAGCTAAGCTGTAGAGCTTATTGGGCCTGAATTGATAACTGAGCCTTGTCTGATGGGCCTTTGCATTTAGGTTGACCTGATTGGGCCTTCATGGGCTTTTACCAGCCCATTTAGTGAGTTCAGAAAATGCACATAACATCAGCCCCTCAGCTCTCAGTTCGTTCTGCGAATTGGGAGCTCGAGCTCACAAGTAAAAGCTATACTTAAATTTGTCCTGCACCTTTTCAAATTGACGCTTATTAGTACTGCCACGTGGCGGTCATGCAGGAGGTGACTGAACCGTCTCTGGCACGTCTCATGCCACGCGCATTTAATGCACACGTCTTTCAACTGACGGCTACATAATTACAGAACCGTTACTCGTGCTGCACCGTTGGATTAATGGCGGTTACTCAACACGCCGATCTGATGGCTGAGGTTCGAGCTCATCCACCTATATAAATTGGTGGAGCTCTTTCATATTCTTTTTCATCTGTCACTTTCTCTCGAAGCAACCAAGTTCAGAAAACTCACTGGTTTTTATGAAATCGACACTTCCAGTCGCCGTTCTCACATTCTCATCAAAGGTTCACGGTAAGCCTCTGATTTCTTACTTTAAACTTTCAGTTTTTATGATTTGTTGAGTTAATGTTGCACTATGTTTGCGTTTTGTTTTTTGTTAGAACGGTTTGAATGCATTGTGTTGTTATTGAATCTTTGCTGTTCTGAGTTTTTTATTGAACACGATTTTTCAACTTCTGTTGATTTGATCCTGTTGCATGTTTGTTTGTAATCTGATTACTGTTTATGGCCTGTCATGCGTGCGAATTGTAGGATTAAACACCTGTGGACTTCTAGCTCGTAGGTCATTCCTTCATAGGTCGAGCCCCCCATTGTATGAATGATCTGCAAAATAGGAAACTTAGAAAATTTTTAGCATTTTAATGATCTGCTTGCTGCGATCTGAACATGCTTCTTTTATACAGATGTCTTCAAGTGGAGCTCGTAATGTCAGTGAAGCAGCTCGGGGTAGAGAGGCTCACGAGCTGGATGAGGCTTGGGCTGTAAAACGACGAGCTCGCAAAGAAAGAAAAAGTCGCGAGACGTTCGCACACCATTCCTCTACATTAAGTCTTTTCGATCTGATAGGGCTTGCTGTTCAATTTCACATCCCTAAGGGTTGTCATGCGTTGACACCCATTCCCGTGAGCCATGCCTGCTATCCTCTACGGGGGTACGTCGCTGTCAATACCCAACATCTCGAGCACGGACTAAGGTTCCTCATTCATCCTTACCTAATCAAGTTCCTAAACATAGTCAAGCTCGCGTCATTCCAGTTGACACCGAATTCATATGCGTAGCTGACCTCGTTAACACTGGCTTTCCTAAAAAACGATCTTCCTCCCCCAATTCCAAAGATCATCTGACACCTTTACAGCTGCAAGGCTTTGAGCACTAAAAAAAGGAAAAAAACAGACGGCATCTATTATCTCACAGCTCGTCTGTCGAAATATAAGGAACTCTTACTCCAAGGAGGTGCAAATGGCAAATCCAACGTCGGGAAATATAAGACGAGCTGGTTCTTTGTCTCATGCCCTTCTCTCATGGGTCTCAACAATTTCAGCTTCGTTCTGAAACCAAGTATATAAAAGGGAATATTTAGCGAGCTATATATATATATATTTAACACTCTACTTTACAGAGCTGAAAATGGACGAGTCTCCTCTGAGCGATGAGGAAAAAAGGGCTCTCGAGGTGCTCGCAAACTCGAATGAAGCGAGCATTAGCGGTAAATTTGACAACACCCTTCTCCGGGCTCATGGCCTTGCTCCTCTTGAGGATTCTCCTCTACTAAATCACGAATACAACTTAGGGAGCATGGACGATGACCCTATACTTCCTTCTGTCCTTAAAGTCCCTGTCGAGGAAGAGGATTCACCTACTCCTCGATCATGTCCAAGTCGTGTCACCACTTCACGAGCAGATACAACAGCTCCTGCCCCTAGCTCGTAGGCAGAAACTACAGCTCCTGTTCCAACTCCAGCTCGGACAGCTCCAGCTCAGGAGGCTCCTGTTGTACAAATAGATTCAACCCCTTCTCTTGCTCGGACAACTACTCCAAGGGTTCCATCCCCACCCGCCCAAGCAGATCCAATCCCAAGTCCAACAGCATCAACACCTGTTGAGGTACCGCCTCCTCAACCAGCTCGTACTCTAACAGCAGATGCATCTCAAACAGCCATTCCTCAGGCTCCTACTCCTTCATCTGCGCGAGCTCCAATCAAAAGGAAAAAAGTTGCTCTTCTAGAGTGTCATTCAAAACGACCTGATAAGGCTTCAGCCTCTTCTACTCTAGTAAAACGACCTGCTAAAGCCTCAACCTCTCCAACTGCTCCTTCAAAGCGTCCTAAGCGACCTACTGAAGCAAAAACTCACTCGATCACTGCTCCTAGCGAGGAACCACCTTCAAAAATAGTAGCAAATCTTTCGCTGGTTCTAGTTCCCAGCTCGCATCCTGGAGAAGGGGATGCTCCGTCCGAGGCTGCTCCCCAGACAACTTGAGCTGGCACCAGCAGGAGAGTAGCGAAGAACTGGTCTAGGCGTACCTTTTTTACACGAAATCATGTTTACTGAAGTAAAGAGATTGATGCGCCGGATGCTAAAAGGAGTCCATTGCCAACCAAGCCAGACATTGAAGTTGGACCTGGGGGAGATACTTAACTTCCTTCCTTGATAACTGGCTAACAATTATGTTGACTCACACAAGGGCTTTAGAGAACGCAGCTCGTCATACTATGCTGGTAAGTCATTTTTCTTTTATTCCCTGACTTCTTTACTTATCAAATATTAACTTGTAGAATTTTCAGGCTGCCTTTACATCAATAAAGCGAAGGAGATTGACCAGATTCACTGAGGATCGAATAATGAGGCTTGAGAATGAGCTGGAGGAAGCTAGGGAAGAGATTACAGACTTAATCGAGAGGGCCCAAGATGCAAAAAGGTTCGCCGAAGGCCACAAGGCACAGATAGCTGCAGCGACTATTGCTAGACAAACAGCCGAGGAGGCTCTAGTGCGAGCAGAAGAGAATTACGAAGCCACCAGGTCGCACCTCACTGTCTTGCTACGCAATTGTGAAGACGAACGTGACAAGGCAAAGGATGAATTACACAAAGTGAGGGATGAGCTGAGGCAGTCTCAGCAACAGGCCGAACTAGCGAAAAAATAGGCTGAACGAGCATAAACTACAACACAATGGACTGAGGAAGACAAGCAACGAGCTGAAATTGCAGAGAAACAAAATGAGGTGTTCGGGCAACGTATTAATGCCGCAGTGCAGCAAGCTGAGGCTGCTGAACAGCAGGCTGAAAGAGCAGAAGCTGCTGCTCAACGGGCTGAAGAGGCCGAACATAGAGCCGAGGTGTTAAGGCAGCAAATGGGGGATGCAGTGCAGTAAGCTGAGGTTGCAGAGCAACGAATAGAGGCCATGAAGCAAGAAGCTGAGATCGTTAATTGCCATACAGATGACGCATTCGAAGAACTGATGGTTTTCAGAGAGAGATCAATTCAGGAAATGAATGTGCAAGTTGCTGAGGCTAGAGATGAGGCTGAGGAAAGAACAGACCGCAATTTCCTTTACACGCTATGGATGTCCCATCCTGACATGGACTTTTTCATCTTTGGTGAAGAGGGAGTCCAAGCTGTGGAGGAGTTCAAGGTTGGGACTACCTCATCCCCAGCTGATGCAGTCCCATAAGCTCTTGGCATAACTCCTCAGGCTGAGCCCGCTGGTGATATGGATTCTCCAGCTCGAAACTAAGAGCTCATTTTTTGTACTTGCATTCTTTCAACTTCCATTTATAAAGGATTTTTTGAATTTAATGAAAAAATTTTCACTTTTTATGTTGAATATGTTTATGTTATTATATTTGTTGTAATACATTGCATGTCTTCATTTTATAATTCATACGATTTCTTGCAAGCTAACTGTTATAACATAAACTTGTTTGAAATTTGATAACTTAAGCAATCGCTTAATTCAACAGTTAATAGAATTTTGTAATATAAGCAACTGATCAAAACCTTTTCTGTCATATTGGAATGTCGACGAGCTATGCAGGGGTACTCAATCACACCTGCTTTTTAGGCTCTTTTATTTTAGGCGAGCTATGCAGGGATATTTAACTTTACCTGCTTTTTAGGCTCTTTTCATTTAAGCGAGCTATGCAGGGGTACGTAACCTCGCCTGCTTTTTAAGCTCTTTTCATTTAAGCAAGCTATACAGGGGTACTTAACCTCGCCTGCTTTTTAGGCTCTTTTCATTTAAACGAACTATACAGTGGTACTCAATCACATCTGCTTTTTAGGCTCTTTTCATTTAAGCGAGCTATGCAGAAGTACTCAACCACACCTGCTTTTTAGGCTCTTTTCATTTAAGCGAGCTATGTAAGGGTACTCAACCACACCTGCTTTTTAGGCTCTCTTTTTTCTTTTTTAACAAGCTATGCTGGGATACGTAACCTCGCTTGCTTTTTAGGCTCTTTTTTCTTTTAACGAGCTATGCGAGGGTACGTAACCTCGCTTGCTTTTTAGGCTCTTTTTATTTTAAGCGAGCTATGCAGGGGTACGTAACATCGCCTGCTTTTTAGACTCTTTTCATTTAAGCGAGCTATCCAAGGGTACTTAACATAGCCTACTTTTTAGGCTCTTTTTTTTTTTTTTTCTTTTTAGCAAGCTATGCAGGGGTATGTAACCTCGCCTGCTTTGTAGGCTTTTTTTTTTTTAGCGAGCTATGCTGGGGTATGTAATCTCGCCTGCTTTTTAGGGTCTTTTTATTTTAAGCGAGCTACGAACTAATCAACACGAAGCTCGTTATCTTTGTAACTTGGTTTGAAATTCGTCATGGAGGAACTGGAGCTTTCATTATCTACAATAAAATTGAATTGTATGTAACAAATAAATTTACTGATAATATGGACGAAGATGCTACGCATTCCAGGCTCGAGGAACCTCAGCTCCATCCATGTTGGTCAAATAATATGCTCAATTCCCAAAGTTTGCTTTGATGACATAAGGTCCTTTCAAATTTGGGCCTAAGGATCCATCGCTGGGTTTGCGTGCTCCAGGCAGAATGAGACACAATACCAAATCTCCCACATTGAAGCTATGAATTCGAGCATTCTTGTTGTAGTACCTCGTGATTCTTTGTTGATAAACAGCTACTTTTAAGTTGGCCGTTTCTCTGGCTTCTTCAAGCAGGTCTAAGCTTGTAGCAAGCAACTGATCATTATCATTTGGATTGAAGGTCGCTCTTCGCTATAAGTTGACTTCTAACTCAGCTATGATCATGACCTTAGAATCATACACCATTGAGAAGGGCGTTTCGCTTGTGGTGCTGCGAGTTATGGTTCTGTAAGCCCATAATACCTTCTAAAGCTCGTCTACTCATGCTCCTTTCTTTACTTTCAGTTTCATCTTCAGGGTCTACTTTATAATCTTGTTCACAGCTTCAACTTGGCCATTAGCTTGTGGATGGTCCACAGTTAAGAAGCTTTTTACGATCTTCAGGTCGTTGCAAAACCTAAGAAACTGGTCGTTGTTGAACTGGGTCCCATTGTCTGTCACGATCTGCTGTAGGACTCTGAATCTGTAAATAATATTACTCCACACAAATTTTTCAATCTTTGTAGTGGAAATTTCAACCAGCTCCTTTGCTTTTGCCCACTTTGTGAAGTAATCAACTACGACCACGTTGTATGCTGATGGGTAGTCAATTATCAGAAAATCTGCAAATACTGTAGCTTGATGACCTGCTTCCCCCAGAGTAAGTGGTAACTTGATCTGGCCCACTGGTACAACAGCATCTTCAGTGAAGCCATACAGAGGCTCTAGAGACGGTCTCAGCTGCTCAGCTCCCAGTCCCATCTTATCAAAACAGTTCCTGTACATCACATTCACCGAGCTCCCTATATCGAGCATGATGCGTCGCACTTCCATGTTGCTAATCTTAGGGCGGATGACCAGCGCATCATTATGAGGTCAAATCACACCTCTAGCATCTTCATCAGTGAATACAATTTCATCCGAGATCGTTTTTGCCCTCTTTACAGGTCCCTCTGACCCACTGATCTAAAAAGTATGATTGGATTCTCAGACGTATCTATCGTGCGACCTGTTCGAAGCACCTGCGATATAGGGGCCATCATGAATTGTAAAAATAGTTCTTACCGTAGGCTCATGCTCTGGCTCCGGAGCTCGCTGGGGCTGTTACTATATTGGCTGTTACTGTTGAGGTCATTGTTATAGAGGTCGCGAATCCGCAGGTCTCACCACATAATCTCTCAAATGACCTCTCTTGATTAGCTTTTCAATGGCGTCCTTCAACGCCCAACAATCTAAAGTGTTGTGTCCGACCTTATTATGATAGGCACAAAACTTACTCCTGTCTCTATACTGAACAAGGGCTCTTAAAGGATAGGGCTTCCCAAAGTCTTTCCTATTCCTTTCTGTTGTAAAAATCCTGTCCAATGATTCCGTCAGGACGTTGTATCCTTCCTGACGACCTAGACATTGAGGTCGCTTACTCCTCAGCTCTCTCTTTGTCCTTTGAGCAATTTGATTGTTCGAGCCACTGTTTCTACCTTCTTCGTTCATGCCATTATTTCTCCTTTTCATCTAGCTAGAACTGCTCGCTTCATTTTTCTAGTTGGGCTTCTTCAAGCCGAAAGTTTCTTCCCATCTGATCTACTTTGTAGCTTGCTCATAGAACTCTCCCAGATCCTTCACTAGGGATTTATAAATGCTCTTGTACAATTTCTCATCCTTGCTTAACCCGGTCGAGATCGCTATCAATATACTTTCGCTGATGGATTTTCAATATTCGCGACCTCGCGTTTAAACTTGGTGATATAATCTTTCAACGACTCACCTTGATGCTGAAAGATGGTAGCCAGATGGCAGGATGAAGCGAGCTACCTTTTCAATGCTCGGTACTAGCCAATGAACTTCTGCTGACACTCTTTCCAACTACCTACGCTACGAGCTGGGAGATTCTTGAACCATATCCTTGGAATGTCTCCTAAAGTGGCTGGGAATACACAGCACTTTACCATAGGATTGCCTGTCTACAAGTCCATCTGAACATTAAACGCATCGAGGTGATCATAAGGGTCACTGTCCCCATTGTACTGCTGAATATTTGGCATCTTGAACCTCGGAATGAGAGGTTGCGTCTCAATCTCCCTTGTAAATAGGGTCTTTTCCCCGTAGTACCTACGCTGTTCTGGAGCTCCAGGTCGCACTTCTAACTGCAGGACCCTTTGGAGGAGTTCTTTTACCTGCGGGTCTCGAAGCTCATATCTCCTCCTGTGGTCGCGACCTAGGGAAGGGTGCTTTGGATCATATCTCTCGTCCTCTTCGAGTGAGCCTCCAGGCCTATGGGATCTTGATTGTCGCTCACCCATTTCGTCCACATGCTGAGCTGCAGCTCGGACTCTATCATGGCCATCCTTTATCCTTCGACTTCCATCCTGACTCAACCTCACTGTCTAGTTTGCTGGGCGAGCTTCCTTTTCTTCTTGGATGGGGTAACCTCCAACTCTAGATCGCACATTAGAGGAACGAGCTGAGTCAGCAGGTCACAAGATTTCCCTTGCTGGCCTTTCGGGCACCTGTATTGCCTCATACTGTTGGGACACGTGCCTTGGTGCCTGAACTTCAATCCTAGGTGCGTTTTGTGTCTAAGCTTGCACCAACATATTGACAGCCTCTGTAAGCTGTCTGACAGTGTTCTCTAGCGCTTCTTTTCTTTGGTACCACACATGCTGTCCTTTAACCATTGGGGCGATTGGAACCGGTTGATGAGGAGGTAGAGGGGGTATGTTTGCTGCAGCACCAGCTATCTAACCATACGACATACCTGCTGCATGGATTGGTGCACCTTCCACCTGCTGCGCATCATGTTGATAGTGACTGGACTGGCTCTCTGCCTAGTCAGCCTGTGAGCCCACATACTTGGTTTGTCTGGTTCTTGTCATATTATCAAAAATCGATGAATTGAGATTAAAAAGATTGCAATTATGGCCCTCTTTCTAGAGTCAAAATGTCGACGTTTAAATTCAGTCGACAAGAATTCAATGCCCAGTACTTGCAATCAATGTGAGAAAGCACAAAAACCAAGAAGAAGACAATAAAGAACCAAGTACAAAACAAGAAAGCGCAGGGTTTTTAACGTGGTTCAGTGAGTGCGCCTACACCCACGGCTGTCTCTCTAAAATTCTACAGAGTAACAGTATATTATTCGATGTGTTCTTTGTTACAATGATTGTAGCCTCTATTTATAGGGGAAGAGATTATGTAAATCTGGTAACAATAAAATAGGAAGAGAATCATGAATTAATTACATTTCCTAATCTGTTAAAATGAAATCAATAAACTGTTCCAAATATCTCGGAATAATGTTGACTGAGTTTGAATTTAAATTAACTTTCATATCTGGTGAGAGAATCACGATCAGATCAGGTAACTGCCTGTTCTGAAAAATACTGCATTAACTGCCCTCTGAACAAGCTGTTTACTGTCTATTGTCTTGAGCAACCTCGAGCTGGGCCTTGCTGAGTAACGAGCTATATCTAGAATGAGCTTCATAGCGAACTATGATAAAGTGAAATGAGCTGACTGATATGAACTGAAGAGCTCGTTGGGGTGAGCTGAGCTGTAGAGCTTACTGGGCCTGAATTGATAACTAGGTCTTGTCTGATGGGCCTTTGTATTTGGATTGACCTGATTGGGCCTTCATGAGCTTTTACCAGCCCATTTAGTGAGTCTAGAAAATGCACATAACAACATTTTTATCATTAAATTAGAAAATAGAAACAACGGTTTGTTTTAGTATCCTTTGACAGTTGAAGTGGAGGTTTTTTGTTCTGAAAACAAAACTTTATCTCTGTGTGTAAAATAATTTACCTCAGGGGGTTATCGAGTAACTCACTTTATAAAAAAAAGTAGTAATTATAAGTAGAGCTTTTCTTTTTTAATTTATTTATGGTGCATTTATTTCATTTGAAGGAATCGGAATAAGAATCAGAATGATCTAAAATCGGAATGACTTGGAATCAGAATGAGAATAAGTTGTTTACTTTAACTGTAAAAATTGAAATCGGAATCCACAGTATTCCCATTAAATTGTTTACTTTACTTTAAAATCAGAATGAATTAATTATAAGTTACAAAAATATCATTTATTAAAATTATGAATTAATTATAATAGTGTGTAATTTTTTATTTTAATATGCAGTTTTTTTCCTTTTTAATATTAAATAAAAAAACTGTATATTATAATTTAAAAAAACTACATATTATTTTAGTAGTCCACTAACCTAATGTATAATTTTTTATTATAATATCAAATTTTTTTAATGTCACATAAAAAAACTACATATTATTTAAAAAGAAAAACTACATATTATTTTAATAATTCACTATGATAATTAAGAAATTGGTGATGAAAAACTAATAATGTGTAGTTTTTTATTATACTATATAATTTTTTTTTTTTAATATCAAATAAAATAGGTTTTTTTTTAAGAGGGACATAAGAGACTTTTCATCTTGAGAAAGGGAATAAGAATGAGATTCCCAAGTGAGTTGGGGAGAATGAGATTCCCATTCCACAATCCCAAATTGATGTGAGGCCCACACTTTTATTCTCATTACGGAATGAATTTTAAACAAGTAAACACTATCAATCAATCTCATTCCTCATTCTCATTTCTCAATCCATAAATTAAACACACCATTAATGTTACTGATTTTCCTAATTGTCGTTTCATGAATGTAGTGAGAAACTATATAATACATGGTGTGCATGTACATGATCATTAAAACACTTTTGTTCAACTTTACCATCTAATGGCAGTTGATATGTTGTTCAATTGTTAACTATTTTATCAATCTCAAACCCAAATATTTAGGTTTGAGGTTGACAAGATAATTGACATGGATAATGGAAAACATCTAATATTTTTGGCCAACTTTACCATTCAACCTTATATGACAGTTAATATGTTATTAAATATTTATATTTGAGATTGACAAAGTAATTGGCAGAGAAATGATATATCAATTGACATATAAAGTTGAATGGTAAAGTTGGATAAGAGTGTTAAATGTTTATCATTATTTAATATTTAATAACATATCAAATATCTTAAAAGATTATGAAAAAGTTTAACGAAAATATTGGATGTTTACCGTTATCCTAAAAATATATATATCTAACTCATTAATATATAGCGCATGGGATAATATGACTTTAGGTGGGCTCATTAATGCTTACATAAGGAACCTTATGCATGTGTCCGTAGGAAGTGGAGTTTCCTTTTCTCCTAGGTTATCTAATTTTTGTTTTTGTTTTTTTTTTTTTTCCCTTATAAATGACAGTAAATGAGTTAATGGGAACCTCTGAGGTCAAATAGCTCTATTTGTGCGGTACCAATTTTTTTCCTAAAAAAATGAGAATCAACTACTTCCAAAATAAGAAAATAAAATTACTCATATAAATTTGGAAATGTGTTTAGTGAAAATTGAATCCCTAGCACTTTTTGTGAATGAAAGATTGTCTGACTACCTCTTCTAATAGGTGATGTGTTTAGATTATCTAATTGATTGCTTATACACTTTTCAAGTTTTCTGCAACCATAGACTTGTTTTTCTTTTGTCGTCTATGCATGGATACTTATATTTTTAGGATCAAGGATTATCCTTCTTGTGTGAAGGCATTAGTTTTGAGTGATGTCGTAGATTAGTTGTAATCCTTTTGCTTCCGAAGGGGGTTCTTTCATATTTATATTATAATAATATATTAAAAAAAAAAAAAAAAAACCCACCCACTGATGTGAAATCCCAATGAAGAAGAAAGTCCACGTCTCGATTAATGATTGTTGTTATCATTCAAGGGAAGGAGATAAACACCATTCCTATCCACGTTTTTGCCCAACTCCTAATTAATGTTTATCTTGTAGAACTCTACATTAATTTAACAATATTTCTTAGGTAAACTCCTAAGCCAATGACTGCAAACGAATTTAAATTTATAGATTTATCAGCAAACTATTAAGAGTATTTTATTTTATTTTACTTTCTAATTTTAATTTTTAAAAATTTAATTTTTAAGAACCTTAATTTGAATTGTAATCTAATAACCAATAACTATCTTAATTTGTAACTATACTAAACTCGTACAGTAGCATGACCTCTCTCTCTCACACATACACACGTGTGTATATATATACACACACCAAATCTAAACTTCTAGAGCTGTATATATTTTTAAATCAATTCGAATTAATTAATGCAATAAGATCTTCTAATGAATGTTACAGCGACTACTACACTTGCCTTTTAGCTGTGCGATAAAGTCCTGGAAACCTATTTATAAAGTTGATGCAGTACCCTTCTAAATTCAATCAAGTCCCTACAAATTAATAACTGGCTGAAAATGGTAAGAGCTATACGACTTTATTTGGACATGTAGATCAATTAATTATAAGAACCTGCTGCCGTGGCATTGTTGAATAATTGCATTAGTGAGGGTAGGTGAGGTAGGTGTGAAATTCACACCGTGCAGGTTGTTATGTAAGTATGTAACCCAACGAAGGAAGGGAAAGAACAATTAAGTGGGAATAGTGATCAAGCTTGAAGAGTGCTCTTTCTGATAGGATCTTTAAAATCAATTTGGTGTAGAGAGTAAATAGCAGCAGGTATTTCCCATTAATGTTTAAGGCTGCAAATGAATGAAGAGAATGAGTGCTACAGTTTAATTATGGCCGTTATTCACACATAACCAAATCATATAACAATGACGATGTGTAGAAAATTATATTGATACGTACTCAAGTCATATATCTTGGCCTTCTTAAACCCAATTAAAATCAAAATAATAAATCAAGAGCACTTTGCCTTGGAGTTGAATTTCTATCCTTGGATAAGGAGATCAAATTATTTTAAGAAGAAAATTTTGAGTTGAGAACTTTAATCAAATAAAAAGTAACCAAATAATCAAAGAATTAGTTTAAATCCTCTGATGTTTACTTATATGACATGATAATCAAGAACAATTTATTTCCTGATTTGTTTATTATTAAACTTCGACTGCTAAATAATCTAATTTTTATAATACACTCAAATCAAACTTACGAGAACTTGAACCTAATACCTCATGTATATTTTGGTGCATACAGTGAACTTGACCAAGTAAAGCCCTACAGCTACATTAATATGCTCATACTGATCATGAGTGACGATAGAGACGTTCAACGTGAGAGTTTTTCCAGAGCAAAACTATGAGAAAAAGTACTTTAGGCATCAAACGACTCCATGCATCCAAAAATAATGTATACTTTTCTTCATTTCTCTTCTTTGTTTCTGGCTTATATTATGCCGGCAGTCTCATTTACAAAATCTTTCATATACTATTTACCTATCTCATTATGAGAAGAAAATGGTTTAATTTGCAGGAGAAATATGGAGTTGTTCCGCAATGGCTGATTGTCATGTACAACACCATGTTCTTTCGAACTTGCATCGTTCATCCGAATACAAAGAAGAACGAGTTGGACCGTTTTTGTATTGATTGTCTTTGTTCTCTGTGCTCTCACTGCCTTCATGCTCATATTCGACATAAGCATGTTAAGGTTTGCTATCTCGTCTTTCTTTATCTTCAATATTTTCAAATTCTTTTAAAAGCTTATTACAAATCTTTTGTAATTATACCTGTATGCTTTTTTTATGCCACAGATTCGAAGATATGTCTACAGTGATGTCATCAATCGCCATGATTTGTGCAAGCTCTTCAATTGTTCTGGTATACAGGTTTGTTAAATTTCTTCAGGAAACCTTTACAAGCTTTTAAATATTCTATGCAAGTACTGAGACTTATTTCATATTAGTTCTTGATCATAAAAATTTGCAAGTAAATTATGAAACTTGTCCAAACTTTATCATGTGTCAACATCAAATCTTAAATACTACAGTTAGGTAATTTCCTATCAACCGAAACTTTTGAGTTTGATGGTAATTAACATAGTTTCAGAGTTTGAAGGTCTCTGATTTAAACCTTCTCTCCCTCTTTTATCTCAAATTCTTGTTACCCATGTTATAATGATAGGGAGCATTTAGTATGTGTTCAATATATATCATCTATCTACATTACACGTAAGAGGCGTGTCATGTGTCAACCTTAAGTATTAAATACTATAATTGAACTCTTTCTTATATCAGTTTTAGCTAGAAATTTAATTCTTTCATGGTTCAAACAAGTACAATTTTAGTTTTACAATTTTAGTTCAAACTAACATTTGAACTTCATGAGAAGATTTTCCATGTATTTTGATAAAATCTTGCACAATTATTCAATTCAACCAAATTCCGTGAGTCGATAGTCATTATTTAGCGACCATCTAGATAGCATCATATCTGATACCCATTGTCATTGAAAATGTAATAGAAACTTATTACAGACAGCATTGCCCCACGTTTCTTTTATAGTATTTGTGCTCCACCAAATTTATGGAAGCAAGTCAAAAAGAATTTATGATTCACCTACCGATACATAACGTGCCGTAATATATAATCCATGTAGTATACCTTTCTAAGCTTGTATTTTTGTTACAACGGATTAGATTTAGAATCAAAATCGGCGAAAATGGTGGAGATATGCAGGAGTACTATGACATGCTAGTACGAACTCGCGTATTGTGTGCATTGTATCTATGTAAGCTGTATCGTTCGATTGTCCTATAGAAACTATTACAACATTCACTTTTTTGCTTTTAATTTTTCATTGTTACGCTAGATTATACTGAAGCATCTAACGTTGTACTCCATTCTTCAGTATTTTTAATGCAGCCCTGAAACTTCAATAGTTATAGCCATTAATGAATCTGCTTGTTTGGCCTTATTTATTATAACAGTATAGTTATATGTACCCAAAATTCCTACTTAGAAATTCTTCAGAATATTATAAACCTGAATCTTGATGGTTTTGATATTATGCTGACGATCATTACGGATTTTCTTTTAAATTCACCGTAAAGTTTTCTTCTCTAGCTAGTATTTGTCCAAAATTTCTGACAAAATTAAGTGAAATTATAAACTTGTTTAAGAGTTTAGCAATTGTTAGAAAAAGTCAAATGAGTAGGTGAAGCCATATTATATAGCGGTGGAGCCATAATATTTTACTTAAGTGAGGCAATTGGAGATGTTACAACTGTGGCAAGAAACGGCACGTCAAAAGCGAGTGTTTGCACAATAAGAAGAATAAAGCTCCTGAGTCATCAAACTCGCAGGAATGTGTAAAAAATACCTCAAATGATGGTGACATCTTATACAGTGAAATAACCACTGTTGCAAAAAACAGATTACAGTTTGCTAACATCTAGATTTTAAATTCAGCGACCACCTGGCATATAACCTCTCATAGAAAATGATTCCACATATATGAACCTATCTTAGGAGGATCTATATTTATAGGTGATAATCATGCTTTGAAGATCGTTGGTATCAACACAATCAAGATAAAGATGCACGATAGTACAGTTTACACTATTCAAGACATATGACATGTGAAGGGCTTGAAAAAGAATCTATTGTCTTTAAGACAATTGAATGATCTTGGATGTAAGACCCACATAGAAAATAGAGTCTTGAAAATTATCAAAGGTGTGCTTGTTGTCATGAAAGGAAAAAAGATTGCTACTGGATGCTGATTCATGTGTTGCATGCATCAACCATAGGAAAGAGTCAATGATGATGTGGCAACGTAAGTTAGGCCATCTATCTAAACGAGGTTTAAAGATTTTCTCCGAACGAAGATTGCTTTCTGGGCTCAAAACGGTAAATCTACCTTTTTGTGAGCATTATGTGATAAGTAAGCAGCATAGATTGAAATTCAGCAATTCTACTGCTAGAAGCAAATACATTCTAGATTTGATTTATTCTGATCTTTGGGAATCACAGGATATATCCCTAGGAAAAGCAAAATACTTTGTATTATTCATTAATGATTACTCCAAGTGAAGTTAGATGTACCCTATCAAAAGGAAGTCAGATGTGTTTCCAGTGTTTAAGGCATCCAAAGCATTGGTAAATTTTGAATCTAAAAAAAAGATCAAGTGTTTAAGAATAGATAATGGAAAAAAATATACAAACGGGGAGTTTCTTGCTTTTTGCAAGCAAGAAGGAATCGAAAGACAATTCACAGTCATATACACTTCTCAACAAAATAAGAAGGCAGAGCGGATGAATAGAACTGTTACAAAAAAAAATCAAAGCTATGTTGAAGACTACAAGTTTACCCAAGTCATTTTGGGTAGAAGTAACGAAGACCGTCTGCAATGTGATAAATTGATATCCATCCATAACAATTGAGCTGAAAACAATAATGGAGATGTGAATCGGTAAACCCATTGATTATTTTATTTTACATTCATTTGGATGTCCTATTTACATGATGTATAATGCTCAAGAAAGAATAAAATTTGATCCAAAATTAAGAAAATGTATATTCTTGGGATATGTTGATAGAGTGAATGGGTATTACTTGTAGGATCCCACTACCTATAAGGTTATCATTAGCAAAGATGTTATCTTTGTAGAAGATCAACTTCAAAGAAGTGGAGATGATAGCAATTCAAAACAAAATTTAGAGACTACAATTGTACAGGTGGAAAATAATTCAGAACATGAAAATTTAGATTCTTTTAAAGTAGAACCAAAGCACGAAGTACAAGGACCAATTGAGACCGAGGTTCCAAAAATTCGACAATCAACTCGAGAGGGGAGACCACTAGTATAGCACTCAGAAGTATGTTACGGAAAGCAATGTTACATACTATCTTCTAACAGAGAATGGAGAGCTTTCAACTTTCTATGAAGCTACAAACAGCTTAGACGCACCTTTATGGATGACAACAATATAGGAAGAAATTGAAGTTCTACACAAAAATAAGACATGAGAACTTGTACCTCTACCATAAGGTCGGAAAGCCATTAGAAACAAGTAGGTCTTTAAGATCAAATAGGAGAGCAATGACCAAGTAGAGCGGTATCGTGCAAGATTGGTGGTGAAAGGATATGTGTAAAAGGAAAGTATTGATTTCAATGAGATATTTTCCCCGATGGTTTGACTTACAACAATAAGGGTGGTCATGTCAATGTACGCTGCATTTTATCTATTTTTAAAGTAGTTAAATATGAAAACTGCATCTCTTCATGAAGAACTTGAAGAACAAATTTATATACTCCAACCAGAATGTTTTGCTGAAAAAAAAAACAAAGAGAACTTAGTTTGCCGGTTAAAAAAATCTCTATATAGTTTAAAATAGGCGCTAAGATATTGGTACAAGAGATTTGATTCATTTATTATAAGTCTTGGATACAATAGACTTAGTTCAGACTATTGTACATTCTATAAAAGGTTTGGAGATAGTGATGATTCATTATCTTACTGTTGTATGTGAATGACATGTTAGTAACAGGCCTCAACAAAGATCAAGTCCAAGAATTAAAGGCACAATCGGCTAGGGAGTTTGATATGAAGGATTTGGATCCAGCAAACAAGATTCTAAATATGCATATTCACTGAGACAGAAAAGTCAGAAAAATTTGGCTCTTTTAGAAAAACTACTTTAAAAAAATCTTATATAGATTCAACATATAAAATTATAAGTCAATTTCTACCCTTCTTCCTGTGAATAATAAATAATCCTCAAGTATAAATCCTAGCAATGAAACGGAGAGGATGGAGATGTCTCGAGTAGAGTATGCATCCGTAGTAGAAAGTTTAATGTTTACTATGATATGTACAAGACCGGACATTGCATAAGCAATTAAAGTGGTCAGCTGATATATGGCGAATCCTAATAAAGAGCATTGAAATGTTGTGAAGAAAATTCTGAGATACATCAAATGAACCTCAGATGTTGCATTATATTATGAAGGGTCGTAATTTATTTTCAGAGACTATGTGGATTCAAATTTTGCAAGAGATCTTGATAAAAAAAAAATAAAAATAAAAAATCCACTACAGGCTATGTGTTTATGATTGTAGATGGAGCTATAAGTTGGATATTCAAGATACAAACAATTGTGGCTTTATCTACAACATAAGCGGAATACATAGCAGCTACATAAGTTTGTAAGGAAGTAATTTGGATTAAAAGGTTATTGGAGGAGCTTGGGCACAAACAATAGAAAGTCTTTTTGTTTTGTGACAGTCAAAGCCTCTTGCATATTATAAGGAATCCAATCTTTCATTCTCAAACAAAGCACATAGGAGTTCAATATCATTTCTTTATGAAGTAGTGGAAAATGGTAGTGTGGATATGCAAAAGATACACACCAAGGAGAATCTAGTAGATGTAATGACCAAGTCTATCAATACTGATAAATTCATTTGGTGTAGATCCTCATATGGTTTTACAGAAACGTAAGCAGTAGAAGTTTGATCAAAGATTAAAGATAACCAAATAATGGCTTCAAGTGGGAGAATGTTAGAAAAAATCAAATGAGTAGATGAAACCATATTATATTATATAGTGATGGAGCCACAATTTTTTACTTAAGTGAGGCAATTAGAAAACAGTGAAACAATTGGAAGATGATGAAACAAATTTTCGTACGCTATTACAAATTTTAAAATATTAAAACTTCATGATTAAACAAATATATTTTCACATTTGCACCACCATGTTAATGCCTATATAAAGGCATGGGCACTAACCATTTTAACATGTCCCAAGTCTCATGTCTCTTCTCCCTAATTCTCTCCTAAAATTTTAGGAAGATGTTGTATTGTAGTTGTTGGTGTAATAAAATTCTTTTAGTCTTGGTTCATGAATGTTTTCCTCACATTGAAAGTTTTACCACATAAATCTAATGTCCACTATTTTATTTTATTTCTTCCATTTCTTTCAATATATTATTCTTAATTTTAGGTTTATGCCGAGATTATAATAGTATCGAATCGATATAACAGAATTTTTTGGCTTATAACTAATTGGAGCATCTTCAATGCTATGTGATCACTCTTTCTCCTTTGATATTTTATAATAAAAACGAGAGAATAACACAAATCTCCATACTTTTAATTAGTTGAAAAAAGTGAGAAATCCTAATCATTATTTCTAGGAGAGTTTCTTAATTGAGAATCCATCTCCCTATTCTCTTATTCTTTTCCCACATCAACTACATGTTTAGGTTAGATTATTGTATTTAAGAATTTTTTTGCCTCATTATTTATCAATCTTATATGACAAGAAAATTAACTCAAATAGATAATTGCATTAAAGATACTGATATTAAATGGTCGTATAGGGGTGGTGGTGGTGGTGATTAGGGTTGGCAATCGGTTCAAGTGGGTTTAGCAAAACCTGCACTTGCAAAAATTTTTTTACACCTGCACCAGCATTTGCACCCATAAAATTTTTCAAGTATGGGTGCAAACCAGGTTCAGGTGAAACCCACATCCACCCGTGAACCCATAAAATTTATTATAAGTTTTCTAAAGCCAATTTTTGTGTATAGTTATATTATCAAATATCAACTTCACAAACAATTTAGCAAATAACAAAGCAATAATAATCAACAATCAACATCCCTCACAAACAATGTCTACAAACATTATCAACCACAAATAAGGAAAATTATTAAAAAAAATAAAAGTGAATAAAAAAAAAAAAATTGAACTTCAAGAACATAGAGTTTCAAGCTACAAATTGAAAATAAACCTTGAGGATGACAACTACAGCAACGGTAGCAACAAGACAAAAACAAAGGAAACAAGAAATGATCGTGACAATAATGACGACGAGAAGAAGCAACGACAAGACAACGAGTAGCGTACAACAACAACCACACCAGCAAAAGCAAGCACAATAGCAATGGAATCCATGAAGTACAACAAGAGGGCCAAGGTGACAATGGCCAACAACGGCAATGGCTTAGAGAAACGAGAGGAGGTGTGGCGGTTGAAACTTGAAGAATGAGTTGAGTGTCCAAAATGAAATCAGGAAACCTAGGTTTTCTTATTTTACATATATATACAAGCTCAAAATGACGTCATTTTGAGCTTCTTTAAAACAATTATGAACAAAACGAAGTCATTTTGAGCATAGATTTTCAATATATATATATATATATACAAATTTGCAAGTTCCCAAGTGCGGGTGCAGATTTTTTTTTCCATCTGAACTCGAAACCGAACCTGCATTTGGGGCAGAATTTCACTTCCATACCCACCCACAAACCCATTAAATAAAATCCACACTTGCCAATGTAGATAGAAAATCCGCGAGTTCGCAGCTTCGTGGGTGGAATTACCATCCCTAGTGGTGGTAGTGTTTCACATAAGTGAAAACAAGAATGTTGTGTTTAGTGATAGGTCAAACTCATGATAAGGAGTTTGCACATATCTCCCTTGAACTTTTTCCCTCCCTTAATATTTTTAAGTTTTTATTAATAAATAGCGTTCTGATGACTAAAATACTCCTAAACAATTTTAATATTATTTTTTATTTTTTATTAAAATAATAAAAAATAATAATTGTTTTAGAAAATATAAAATTCCACCTGATCCACGGTCGATGGAGAAGGTGGTTGGTCCTCCGATGGAAGAAATCTGCTCTTTTAGCAGGAGTCTTCCTCCAGCGAAGGATGAGATCATTTCCTTTGATAAAGAAAGAAGAAGTCACAAGTAATCTCCATTTAAGGAGTTTAAGCGACCTCCTATGATGGAGGTCGCATCTATGAAGATCGATAACCTCCATATATCAAATCTACAACTCTTGCAACTGGTGGTGAGATTCATGCATAATTGGGATTTACACAACCTCCATATTTACGGATGAATTTAGCATAATTTTCTTCTTAACACTATCACATCTCGGTTTTGGCATGACTTTTTGGGTGAAATTCATGCCCAAATCCGATGAAGATCATGTGAATCTCGCGTGATTGTCTTTCCAACAAGGCATGAATTTTGGTTGAGATTCATGCAAAAATGAAAATTTCACTGTGAGTCTTGTACTAATTTGTTTCCAGCACTATCGACAACCGTTTTAGCATAAAGTTTGGGCAAGATTCCTATGTGAATATAATTTGCACATGAATCTTGCACAAATTTCTAGCTTTTTAGGCACCAATAGCCTTGAGATCCCCGGTGCCCATGGCAGTTGTCTTTTTTTCAATTATTATTCTAATTCAAAAAAATAATAATAATGTAAAAATTGTATGAATGTAAGTTTGAAGTTAGTTAAGGGGTATTTATATCCTAAAGTGGATAAAAACTTAAAAACTATTGAGAATGGATAAATTTAATAAGTGTATTCCCCCCACCAAAGAAAAAAAAAAAAACTATTTTATGAATTTTTACCATTTTCTCTTCATTACATATCCCATAGAAATCACAAGACTGTAAAATTTCATTTGAAAATTTGGATCAACAGAAAAAATATGTCATAATTATGGTTTTTATATGTTAATTGTACAAAAACATTTGATTTCCTATTTTGCAGACTTATCATACAAATAAAACCAAGGTGTTATTCTTGAAGCAAAGGAATCATCACCATCAACAACAACAACATATCAATTCAAAGGATTATAGTTGCATAATCTGTGACAGGAATTTGCAAGATAATTCACTGTATTGCAGCATTGCATGCAAGGTTAGTATTTCTCCTCTTTCAGTGTGCAAAACAACATTTTTATTATTAATTATTTCAAATAATCACTTTATATTCGTTCTAACTAATGATAGGTGGTAGCCATATTTGGAGATAGACACAAAGAAGAAATCAATAGCAGTCATAATGAAGTTCTACTCAGGATTAAAAATAATGATGAAGAAGAAGATGAAGCCGAAGGGTACCTAACACCACCATCTCCAAAGGAGCGAAATCCAAAGCGATCTAGAAAAGGTGTTCCATTAAGGGCTCCAATTCTCTGATTTGCATGAAAAGTGTTTGTACTGTCGCTACATATACGTAACTGTATAAGACTATGCATAGTCATTTTTAACTGTCGCTTTCGTTGTGCATTTAGTAGGAAAACACATTGGCCACAGTCACCTGCACAGCTTCTCACAACACATCGCACGTTCAAGTGTCATCCACTAAAAGTTGGTAATTTATGTATAACCCTACTATTAGAGAGCAAATTACTCAATGAGCCCCTAGTTAGAAAGCTAATTTTTCTCATTCAGTGTAGGGTCTCTCTCTCTCTCAGCTATTATAAGGAGTAGAGTTTAAAATATTACTTTCTGAGCTATTCCATAAGAGTTGGTGCCTAGAGAATTTGATTATAAGTATAACTTGTATTTATAATAATTATTATTATTAAAAAAAAAAAAAAAAAAAGCACCATTTTAATGAGAAATGAAATATACACTACGCAGTCAAGAATAGATGTACCATTTAATGGGAATATATCTTTCTGTTTGAAATCATGTATAGTAGGAATATCTAGTTTAGCATAGGCTATAGAGTCTAATACTAGGAATATTATAAAATATAAATTATATAGTATATAAAATATAAATAAGATAGTATAGAAAATAATATTGATCTTAATTTATTAAGAAATTATCTTGATATATACGGACAAATAAATATGCAATGCCTGAACAGTGATCATTGTTTTACTTATCAAATATTATTGTCAAAGATATTTGTCTCATTGCATTATCGACTCTTTAGCTTTGGAGAGGAGAAGCATGCACATTCTAAGGAAAGAATAAAAAAAAGAGTAATACTATTCACAATCCATTTTAATTTTTGTATTAATGATAATTTTAAGCTTAATTAAAATTACTTAAAAAGAACAAAGTGTTCTCAGGATACTACAAAATAATATCTTAGAATCTAACAATACCTTTTTTCCTCTTTCGTTTCATAAACCCTAAAACATTTTTAATGTTATTTTATAATCAAATGTTTTATTTGATAACAAAGTGACGAAAAACGATACGCAATCAGAAGCAAATTATAAAGTAACGAAAAAAATTTTGTACTAAAGTGTGAATCTTGAACCAAAATCAAAAGTAAAACAAAGAAAGCAAAAATGGAGATCAAAAAGCAGAAATCAAGATTTGGGAATTTTCTTCGATTTGGGAATTTTCTTCTATTTGGATTGCTTTTCATGAGAATTACAAGAGAAGCCACAAGTATTAGCTTATATACACACTTTCAGTACATCAATCTTTTGACATTTGGTAAGCTCTGATTGGTTAATACAAAGCTAACGTGGCAATACAATTAGAGTTAGTTACAAGGGATCCTAAGCTATGAACTTAAAGACTGACTTGGTAGCTTAGTTTGAGAGGTTAGTTCAACACCCCCCCTCAAACGAAACATGGTTTTATCCATGATGAGTTTGTCTCTAAGCTTTTGAAACTGAGCAATACTAAGTGGCTTAATAAGTATATCTGTTGTTTGCTCTTTAGTAGGTATATACCTGATATCAAGCTCCTTTGCTGCTACTTGATCCCTTAAGAAGTGCACATCTATTTCTATGTGTTTTGTTCTTGAATGGAAAACTGGATTATGAGCCAAAGAACCAGCTCTGGTATTATCACACCATAATATTGAAGGATGATGAAGTTGTAGATTTAATTCACATAACAAAGCTTTGATCCAAATAAGTTCTGTAGAGGCTTGAGCTAACGCTTTATATTCTGCTTCGCAACTAGAACGTGCCACCACTTTTTGCTTTTTAGAACTCCATGAAATCAAGTTACCATTCAAGAAAACACACCACCCATTTATTGATTTTCTATCATCTAGATTGCTGGCCCAGTCAGCATCAGAAAATCCAACAAGTTCCAACTTAGGTGCATCACAAAGAGAGGACTTAAAATGTAAACCATAGCTAGCAGTACCTTTAACATATCTGAGAACTCTTTTGCATGCCTGCCAGTGAAGAGTAGTGGGTTCTGTAAGGTACTGACTCAATCTATTGACAGCAAAAGCTATGTCAGGATGGGTTAAGGTCAAATATTGCAAGGCTCCCATAATACTTCTATAAAGAGTGGGATTGGAAAAAGGATCACCCTCAATTTTAAGCAACTTTGTACCTATACTCATAGGTGTTGGACAAAAAGCACAATCTGACATGTTAACCTTTTTAAGTAAATCATTTGCATACTTCGTTTGAGTCAAGAAAATACTAGAACTGTCCCTAGTAGCTTCAAAACCCGAAAAATAGCTAAGAGAGCCTAGCATTTTCAGTGCAAAATGCTTATTCAAATCAACTATAATTCTGTCAACTAGCTCCTGATTTGTCCCAATAATCAAGATGTCATCAACATAAACAAGCAAGATTATGAGACTTGATTTTGTGCAGTGAAGAAACAATGAAGTATCTGACTTGGAGTTCCTGAATCCCCAATTAATCAACGCTCATTTCAATTTATCAAACCAAGCTCCTTGAGCTTACTTGAGACCATACAAAGATTTCCTTCGCTTGCATACAAAATTAGGATGTTGTTTTGACACATACCCTTCTAGTTGGGTCATGTAAATAACTTCATTTAGTTCCCCATTCAAAAATGCATTATTGATGTCAAGTTGTTTAATGTCCCAACCTAAAATTGCAGCTAAAGCTAATATAACTCGAATATTAAAGGATTTCACAACAGGACTAAACGTCTCAACAAAATCTATTCCTGCAGTTTGGTGAAACCCTTTTGCTACCAGCCTTGCCTTATACTTCTTAACATATCCATATGATTTAAACTTAACTCTAAACACCCACTTACAACCTACAACATTCATATCATCTATTTTTGAAACTAAATCTCAAGTCTTATTGTGTAAAAGAGCATTATACTTAGCATCCATAGCTGACTTCCAACAAGGGATACTAAGAGCTTCAGTAACAGTTTCAGGCTCACATGTTGATAGGTTAGAGGTATTAAGGCTAGGGGTATTAGAATGAAAAGCTTTTGGTTTATATATCCCATCCTTTGATCTAGTTTTCATAGGATGACAGGGCAATGATCTTTTTGGTGAAGATGAATGATGTGATAAAGGCATAGATGGTGCTGCAGGTGTGTCTGAACTTGAACTATTATGAGATGGATCATATGACACTAATTTTGGTATTGATTTTGAAGAATGAGCAGAATGGAAAAGAGTTAAATATGGGAATTCTATTTCATTGAATGACACATGCCTAGAGATGTAAATCCTCCCACTTAGATGAAGACATTTATATCCTTTATGACAATCAGAATATCCTACAAATAAACACTTGGATGAATGAAAATCAAATTTATGAGTATTGTAAGACCTTAGCAAGGGAAAACAAGCACACTCAAAAGGTTTCAAAAATTGATAGTTAGGGCTTTTGTGAAAGAGTTTCTCATAAAGTGATATGTGAGTTAGTGTAGGAGTTGGTAATCTATTGATGATATATGTTGATGTCTGAAATGCATCCCACCAGAAAAAGAGTGGTAGATTGCTTTGAGCTAAAAGTGTTAATCCAACCTCAACAACATGGCAATGCTTTCTTTCAGCTGAGCCATTTTGTTGATGGATATATGGACAGGAGTATCTAAAGTGCATTCCCAGCTTAGTAAGATGAGTTGTTAAAGGTTTGAATTCTCCTCCTCCATCACCTTGAATAGTTTTAATTTTTCTATCAAAGATATTTTCAACAAGCTTTTGGAAAATGAAAAAGGTGAATGTTGCTTGGTCTTTTGATGTTAAAGGGTATATCCAAGTATATTTTGTAAAAGCATCTAAGAAATGCACATAATATCTATACCCTTGTTTTAATGTATAAGGTGAGTGCCGCCACACATCAGTGTAAATGAGTTCAAGAGGGGCTGAGATTGTTGTTTGAGAGGTTTCAAAAGGGTATTGATGAAGCTTACCATACTGACAAGCATCACAGAAATCAAGTGATGTTTGTGTAATACAAGGTTTATTCATCTTTCTAAGAAATTGTTTCAGAATAACAAAAGATGGATGTCCTAACTTGGTGTGCCAAACATGTATATCAAAATGACTATAACCAGAAAAAGAAGTAGGCTTAATAGACTTTAAGCAATGTAAAGTAGAAACAGAACTAGATTTTATTGAATTCAAGCATTGCAAATCAGTAGCATCAAGTTTTGAATGACAACTATCAACAAGAGTATTATCAAAGTTATTACAAGCTACTGTTTTATTTGAATTAGAAAAACAAGATTTGACAAGATTTGAAGCTGGAGTTGCCAAGAAAAGAGCTGACAACTCAGATGATGACAGACTATGAAAGGCTCTTGGATCAGCTAATATAGCCCATCTTTGAGGATCCTCTACAGCAACACCTTCATTGTTTTATTATCCTTAACAAGACAAAGATTAGAGTTAAATTCTATTATCACATCATTATCGTTTGTAAACTGTGATATGCTTAGGAGATTTTTAGTGATGGTAGGTACATATAGGATGTTTTTGAGGTATAAGGTCTGTTTGGGATTCGTTTGTGAGCTAATAATAGAAGCATCAACATATGAAATAGGAAGTTTAGCTCCATTACCTACTGTGAGCTGTTCTTGTCCTCTGTCGTCTGATTTGAGAGACAGCTTATTCAAGTTAGCTTTGATGTGATTTGTTGCACCACTGTCTAGATACCATGTTGGATCCATAATTGTGCTAAGTGAGGCAAGAAAAGCGTTGGCATTATTGATTGAACCCACTGAACCATTATTTCCTTGCAGACGATTCTGAGCTCCTGGCATTTGTGCAGGTATTGGCATTGCAAACCCTTGAGAGTTTGGATAAAAATGATGATAATGTGCCTAAAACTACCCTTCTTAATTGCTGTAAGGCTGATGAATAGACTGTTGCTTAATACCTTGAAAATTCTGGTCAAAACGCTTATAACAGGCAGACACTAAGTGATAGGACCCTTTCCAGACCTTATCTAAGCTCTTGTCTGGAGGATCCTGCCGGGCACTTCAACGGATTCCTCGAAACCGACTCGTCGGATCGAAGACATCCGGGAAGCGAACCCTATCTTTCTGTATCCGGTTTACTCGTTAAAACTTAGTGATTTGATTTTTTTTTTCGTAACTGGTTGGGAGTGTTAAATACTTTCTTTGATTCTATTTCAAATTCTTTTTATAAAAATTTCGGCAGCATAACGGCTGCATTTTTGATAAATCCAAAATTTAACCTGTAAAGAAAATGACACTTCGACTATTTCTGAACACCTCCCAACTTCTTTATTCTCAATCATGCATCATTCATCACAATTTCATAAGCATAAGCAATGAGTTCAAATTCAACATGTACATATATGAACTATATACATAAAATGCATGAATGTTTACAACTTACAAATTCAACATCAATGTAATTCAAAAGTTAATAGGTTAAATATATATACAAAAATGTATATACACATGACTTGCGCTATCGCCCACCTATCAATGTATATGCAAACAAAAGATCTCGATCTCGTCCGACGACGGCACGCAATAAAAAAAAATGAGCTACAAAATAAACAAGAGGTTAGTGCAATAAGGATATATAATATCACATATACCAACATAAGAATTCATTATTTACTCAAGTTTTACAACTTCCTTAAATTCTTCCATGTGTATCCTTGACTCGTTCTAACCATCACGGGCGATTATAACTAATGCCAACGTGAAGCTTACTAATGTATCTCAACCGCTACGTTACGGAATTTACTGCATCATACGTAGGGTGCTAAACTATTCACTGAACAACTACAATGCGGAATTCTATGCATCGTAAATGTAATGCTAAATCTCTAGACAACTATGAGCGGAATTTACTGCATCGCTTCGTAGCGCTAACTGTCAACTAACCAACTACGTTACGGAATTGTCTGCATCGCAACGTAGCGCTATACTTTTCTATAAACTGAGCGATTACGGACGGAATTCTCTGCGTCGTCACGTAACGCTAGATTTCATAGCTTTTAAGGTATACACATGGTTTTCATACTAAATTTCTTTAAGTGCAAAAGCACAAATGACATTAATTTGAAAATCCTGAAAACTTTCTTATTTCATTTTCTTTACATGCAATTCATTATCGCTTTCTAGTAATATATGGATTCCATAGGAATCCATATGCTTAAACTTTAACTACAACACTAAGCATCATTTTCAATTTCCTTCATTACTTAGCTATCACATTTATTCAATATAATCAAGAAGTGTCATAAAAATTTTAAAAAAAGCTCTCAAGTAGCGAACCACTTATCTCAAGGCCGCGTCAAGCGTCTCGACGAGGCTACTGGATGCCGCTCACGCGCTCGTCACCTACACAACATGATCTCATCATTACTATTAACAAAAACCTCAATTTCTCAACTATATGCTAGGAATTCCCAACTATGCCCAATTCTCTCTATATAGCTCCTAACTCGTTTCTAAATCAATCGAGACTCTCAAATCCCGATTTTTATGGAAAATTTTTAGTTTTGGGCCCCTAACGATATCCCCACACGGTCCGTTTACTTATCGGAGGCTTAAAACGAAAAATCACAATTTTATTTAAAATGGACAACCCTTGACAGAACAGACGATAACCTGCTGCTCGGGGCTCCGTTTTCCTTCGTTCTTTTTCCTATGGCTCACTTATATCACATTCTAGTCACACGACAAATTTCATTGAGAAATATTATCGTTTGCTATGTCAAATCTAATGAAAACATCCATTTTGGACACTTTCGGGTGCAATTTAATGCACGTTTTGTAAACTCTTGGTTTCGGATTAGCGACGCTAGATTTTATTCCATAACTAAGCTTCATTTAACTTATAATGACTAACTAAACTCATTTCGTGCCATAAAAATTGCATTAAGCTAACCGTTTCACTTCTCAGAGCTTTAACGGCACTATATTGTGCATAACTTGCACAATTTTTATCGGATTCGATCCGTTCCAAAACCTATGGTTTTCTATGGTTCCTAGGCATCATTTGAGGTGTAGAACACCCTCAAATAAGCCAAATATGGTCAGGTCTCCTCTAGCTCAAATTTGAGTTCGGGAATCACATTTTTGGCTATAACAATACCTTTGCAACTCTAAACACTTCTCTAACTTTTCTAACCTCTTTAAGGCTTAAAATTGGTTTCAAAACCATCAAATTTCAAGGTTTAATTACTGCCCTTCAAGTCTCTAATACATATGTAAATCTAACTTGATCATTAGAGTGCTCAAACTTTACTCACAACTTTTATCAACCACTTGGTGTGCATAAAACACCATTTTTGGTTTCTATTTTGAGGGAGGGTATGACAGCCCTTATACATCATTTTAAGGCATCAATTACACTCAAAACTCCCCATTGATGATTCTATAACAATCATATAAAATTCTATCAAGATTTAAAAGCAATCTAACCACACAATCAACAAAAATTCTGCATCCAACTTTTCAGCAACATTGCTGAAATTTTCAGCAAGAAAAGATTGAGAACTTAATTTTCTTACTTGGTTCTTTGTTTGGAGAGTTGAGAGAGACTTGGGAGAAGGTTCAAAGAATGATTTGGAGGCTTGAATGGGCTGGAAAGGGTTTGATTTCCTCAAGTTTCCTTTGCTGCTCGTCCAGCCTCTGTTGTTCTGTCTCGGTTCTGTTCTTCTTCCACGACCAGCCATGCTCTATTTTACTTCTTGTTCAACTGCTGGTTGCTTTTGGTTTGCTGCTCCTTTACATGACTTCTTCCTCTCTTCTCCTGGTCGAGCACTCTAGTTCTCCTTCTCTTTGGTTCTGCTCTTATCCTTGCGTGCTGAAATCTGTTGCTGGGGGCTGGCAGCTTCGGTTCTGCTTCTTGATTTCGCGTCTGAACTGTTCTGGTTTGGGTTTGGTTTAGCTACTGCCTTGCTTCTTCTTGTCACGCCTTCTTCTTCTCTTCTTCTAGCCTTTCGCTTCTGGTTTCGTCTTGGATTCACGACTGGCTGCTGGTTCGGTCTTGATTCTCGCGAAGCTTCTTATTTCAGTCGACTGATTTCTGCTCATTTGATGCACAGCTGAAATATCTCTTGTTTGCTGAAATTAATTTCAGCCAAGTGTTATTTATATACTAAGGGTACTTCCTTTAATTACCTTCAAACCTCATCTTCCTTAAATTTCACTCGAAACTCATTTTCTTGGTGTTCTCTCACCGCAATACCCCTCTTGGTTCTTCCGTGTCTATTTCGCTTTTACTTTATTTGATTTTCGTTTCGTTAAAAATTGTTTTAAAACGTTAAGCTCGTCTTATTGACCACTTGACTCTCTCTTTTAATTAAATTTTTATTTTATTATCATTGACTAAAATCTTCAATTTCCTAACTTGGATTTTCATTGAAACGTTATTAAACTTTTTAATACGACGAATTTCGTCGTATTCTAATTGAATAAATTTTGGAGGCTATGAAATTAAATCAATTAAACGTTGAGAGTTATATATTATCTCTCGAACTTAATTTCTAACATTGGGACTTTAGCAGTCGGAGCTAGGAGTTCACAATTTCTTCCCCCCTTATAAAAATTTCGTCCTCGAAATTTAAATTGCGTACTTTATTCAAATAACTGAGGGTATTGGGCACGCATCTATGTTTCGGGCTCCCATGTAGCCTTTTCTAACTCGTGATTTCGCCATAGCACCTTCACTAGCGGAATCACCTTGTTACGCAGCACTTGATCTCTACGATCTAGGATCTCTACCGAATGCTCTTCGTAGGTCAAGTTTTCCTTCAACTGAACTGGTTGCTCTTGCAAAATATGAGAAGGATCAGCTATGTACTTGCGTTACATAGAGACGTGGAATACGTCATGAATGTTGGCTAATTCTGATGGTAACCTTAATCGATACGCCACTTCACCCACTTTGTCTACTATCTCATAGGGGCCTATGTATCGAGGACTCAACTTCCCACGCTTTCCGAATCTTAGAATACCCTTCTAGGACGAGACTCGTAGAAACACTTGATCACCCACTTCAAACTTTAAATCTCTTCTTCGATTGTCCGCATAGCTTTTCTGTCTGTCGCTTGCTATTTTCAACCGCTCTCTGATCATATTTACTTTCTCAGTTGTGTCTTGGACAATCTCTGGGCCAATTAATCTTCTCTCCCCCACTTCGTCCCAACAAACTGGGGTTCTGCACTTTCTGCCATACAACGCCTCATAAGGTGCCATACCAATACTCGACTGGTAGCTATTGTTGTAGGCAAACTCTATCAATACTAGGTAATTATCCTAGCTCCCCTTAAATTCCATCACACAGGCTCTCAACATATCTTCGAGAGTCTGGATGGTTCTCTCTGATTGGCCATCTGTTTGTGGGTGAAAAGCAGTACTGAAGTGTAATCTAGTGCCCATGGCATCTTGTAGCTTCAGCCAGAATCGAGAAGTGAAACGAGAATCTCTATCTGATACAATAGACACTGGTGCGTCATGTAGCCTCACAATCTCGTCTACATACAACTGTGTATATCTTTTCAAAGAATAGGTTTGATTAACAGCAATGAAGTGGGCCGACTTCGTCAGTCTATCTATGATAACCTAAATGGCATCATGTCCATGCTGTGTCCTGGGAAGTCCTGTCACGAAATCCATCGTGATCTTTTCCCACTTCCACTCAGGAATGGATAAAGGCTGTAGTAAACCTGCTGGTTTCTAATGCTCAATCTTGATCTGTTGACAAATTAGACACTTGGATACGAACTCTGCTATCTCTCTCTTCATACCCTTCCACCAGTAGTGGTTTCTCAGAGTCCGATACATCTTAGTACTCCCTGGATGCATAGCATATGCAGAGGAGTGTGCCTCTTCCATGATTTCTTTCTTCAACTCTGCTACATTTGGGACACACAGTCTTTGGCCCAACACTAGCGTTCCATCACCTCGCAAGGTAAAGCTATTCTGTTGTCCTGCTTCTATCTCGCTTCTCAATTTCATCAAGTACTAATCTTGAACTTGCAAGTCTCTAACTCTGTCTACTAACACTGGCCGAACATGGAAAGTTGCTACTAGAGCGCCTGATTCTGCTGTCTCTAAACTGACCCTCATAGATCTCAACTCTACTAGCATCTGCAAGTACTCTGCTTTAAGTTAGGCTACGGAACTAGAGGGTTTCCTGCTTAGTGCATCTGCTACTACATTTGCCTTGCTTGGGTGGTATTCAATGGTGCAGTCATAGTCTTTAATAAGCTCTATCCACCTTCTCTGTCTCATGTTCAAGTCTTTCTGCGTGAACCAGTATTGTAGGCTCTTGTGATCAGTAAAGATCCTGTAAGGTACTCCATAGAGATAATGTCGCCATATTCTCAAAGCGAACACTACAGCTGCTAACTCTAAGTCGTGTGTTGGATAGTTCACTTCATGCTTCTTTAATTGCCTTGAAGCAGAAGTTATCGCTCTATCATGCTGCATCAACACATAACCTAAACCTTGCCTGGAGGCATCGCAATACACTGTAAATCCTTCACTTCCTGAAGGAAGTGTAAGCACTGGTGCTGTAGTCAGCCTTTGCTTTAACTTATCAAAACTACTCTGATAGGCTTTTGACCAGATGAACTTCTCTTCTTTTCTTGTTAACTTGGTCAGTGGAATAGCTATCTTAGAGAATCCTTCTACAATTTTCTGTAATACCCAACTAAACCCAAGAAGCTTTTGACTTCTGTTCACTCGTGGGTGGCTTCCAATTTACAATAGCTTCTATCTTATAGGGATCTACTGAAATACCCTTTGCTGATACTACATGTCCCAGAAATGCCACGCGATCTAGCCAGAACTGACACTTGCTAAATTTTGCATACAGCTGATGCTCTCTTAGAGTCTGCAATACAATCCTCAAGTGCTCTGCATGTTCTTCTCTACTACTTGAATACACCAGGATGTCATCAATGAAGACTATGACAAACTTGTCTAAATACGATATGAAGACACGGTTCATCAGATCCATAAAGGCTGCTGGGGCATTGGTTAAGCCAAATGGCATCACTAAGAACTCATAATGCTCATATTTAGTTCTGAAGGCTGTTTTGGGAACATCCTCCCTTTGCACTTTCAATTTCTTTAGCTCAGCTGGTGCCATCCGATATGGAGCTATAGAGATGGGCTATGTGCCTGGTGCTAGCTCAATCTCGAACTCAATCTCTCTATCCGGAGGTAGTCCTGGAAGGTCCTTGGGAAATACATCAGAGAACTCATTCACCACAGGAGCCTCTGTCAACTGTAACTCACTACCGCTAGCTTCTATTGCATAGACCAAGTACCCCTAGCATGCTTTACGGAGCATCTTATTTGCTCGGATCATGCTTACTAACTTGTAGAGAGTATTTTCCGCTCTCCACAAAAGATCACATCTGGTTCCCCAGGCTTGCTGAACTGAACCTCTTTTCTATAACCATCTACGGTCGCACGCTGCTTGGATAACCAATCCATGCCTAAACTGATGTCGAAGTCATGAATATTGAGTACTATTAATTTAGCCTCGAACTCATGACTTGCTATCGTCACTTTACTTCCCATATAGACTCTATCCGCAATAAGCAAATCACCTGTGGGAAGTGACACTACCATGCTACACTGGGTCGGACTTAATTCTATCCCGACTCTATCTATGAACTCTCGAGAAATAAAAGAATGGGTGGCTCCTAGGTCCACCAATACATGAGCATCAGTATAAATGAGAGAAAGGGTACCTGTGACCACATCTGGTGTCGCATCTGCCGCCTGCTGGGTCACCGTATATACTTTGGCAGCCTGACTGCGAGGTCTACCTGTCGGTGCTCTGGGCGGTCTACTAGGCTGTCCTCTGGGGGGTATACCTCTACTTGCTCCGCCACTAGGTTGCCCCTGGACGGCTAATCTGGCCTCAGATGAACTCGATGTCACTGCACTGGGACAGTCTCTCATAAAGTGGCCCTCCTGTCCACACCTGAAGCACCCTGTCTTGCCCTGAAGGCACTCACCGTGATGTAACCGGCCACATCTAGCGCACAATGGTCGGCTCCTCCAGCTCTGCTGGCTCTTGGACCCTGCTGATGATCGAAAAGAACTCTGACTGGTCTGGGGTCTCTGACTCTGCTGCCGACTCTGTGACCCTGTTGAGCACTGCCCACTCTTGGGCACCTTGCTGGACTCTCCCTGATGGCTACCGGTCCAGCTCCGCTTCTGACTGAATTTCGACTTTGACTCTACAGCGGTCTGTGCGCTCTGCTCTACTCTGGTAGCTGCCTCCACCAGCTGCCCATATCTAGTATGTGAGGTAGATGTCACAATGGTCCTAACTGCGGGGTTAAGACCTGCCATAAATCTGTTGATCTTTTCTTCCTCATTCTCTGCAAAGAATGGAACGAGGCAGATCAACTCTAAAAACTTCTTCTCATATTCTGGCACTGAGGAGTCCCCCTACTCCAATCTGTAAAATTCTTGTATTTTAGCATCCTTATAGCTCTTGGGGAAAAATCTGTCTGTAAACTCTCTCTTGAACTCAGCCCAGGTGACTCCCTCTGAGTGGGTTCTCTGATGCGCTTTCCACCAGTCCTTGGCGCGATCTTTAAGTAGAAAGGCGGAATAGGAGGCCATCTGCTCCTCGGTACACCCGATCATATGAAAGATCTCCTCGTTTGCCTCTAATCAAGACAACGCTCTCTCAGGGTCTCCGCTACCATCATACGGCTTCGCGCCTAATTTACGGGCGCGCTCAATCGATACCTCAGACTCTCGCGGCTGCTGAAGGGCCGCTACTAACATTTGAGTCATCTACTCCATCTGCCCTGGAATAGGTCCTAGGGCAGGCTCTGATCCTGTTGGCTGAGATGGCTCAGGATGGGGTGAACTCTCTGGCACATTGACGGACTCGTCAACATGCTCCTCTTATGATGGGGGTGCCTCTGTGGCTACCCGTCTCGTCCTCGGACGATCTCTGCGCTGCATAGCTAAGGGTGTACTAGTACACTAATAGTCACAAAAACCAAAATTCAGGTTTAGCAAACTAGCTCAATAAAATCTGGCATGATAATCTCAAGCAATATTAACTCGAAATCTCATGCATACTCATAACATGCTCAAAACGAGCAATAAAACTCACGCTTTACTTTATGCATTACTGACGCATCATTTATGCGAAATAACTCAACTTTTCTTTCAAAACTTTCTCTCTGAAAACTGTTTCTTAGCTGAACGAGAACCGGGCTCTAATACCAACTTGACAGAACCCTTCCTAGACCTTATCTAAGCTCTCGTCTGGAGGATCCTGTCGGGCACTTGAACAGATTCCTCGAAACCGACTCGTCGGATCGAAGACATCCGGGAAGCGAACCCTATCTTTCTGTATCCAGTTTACTCGTTAAAACTTAGTTATTTGATTTTTTTTTTTTTTTTGTAAGTGGTTGGGAGTGTTAAATACTTTATTTGATTCTATTTCAAATTCTTTTTATAAAAATTTCGACAGCATAACGGTTGCATTTTTTATAAAACCAAAATTTAACCTGTAAGGAAAATGACACTTCGACTATTTCTGAACACCTCTCAACTTCTTTATTCTCAATCATGCATCATTCATCATAATTTCATAAGCATAAGCAATGAGTTCGAATTCAACATGTACATATATGAACTATATACATAAAATGCATGAATGTTTACAACTTACAAATTCAACATTAATGTAATTCAAAAGTTAATAGTTTAAATACATATACAAAAATGTATATATACATGACTTGCGCTATCGCCCACCTATCAATGTATATGCAAACAAAAGACCTCGATCTCGTCCGACGGTGGCACGCAATAAAAATAAATGAGCTACAAAATAAACAAGGGGTTAGTGCAAAAAGGATATATAATATCACATACACCAACATAAGAATTCATTATTTACTCAAGTTTTACAATTTCTTTAAATTCTTCCATGTGTATCCTTGACTCATTCTAACCATCACGGGCGATTATAACTAATGCCAACGTGAAGTTTACTAATATATCTCAACCGCTACGTTACGGAATTTACTGCATCGTACGTAGGGCGCTAAACTATTCACTGAACAACTACAATGCGGAATTTTCTGCATCGCAAATGTAGTGCTAAATCTCTAGACAACTATGAGCGGAATTTACTGCATCGCTTCGTAGCGCTAACTGTCAACTAATCAACTACGTTACGGAATTGTCTGCATCGCAACGTAGCGCTATACTTTTCTATAAACTGAGCGATTACGGACGGAATTCTCTGCGTCGTCACGTAACGCTAGATCTCATAGCTTTTAAGGTATACACATGGTTTTCATACTAAATTTCTTTAAGTGCAAAAGCACAAATGACACTAATTTGAAAATCCTGAAAACTTTCTTATTTCATTTTCTTTACATGCAATTCATTATCGCTTTCTAGTAACATATGGATTCCATAGGAATCCATACGCTTAAACTTTAACTACAACACTAAGCATCATTTTCAATTTCCTTCATTACTTAGCTATCACATTTATTCAATATAATTAAGAAGTGTCATAAAAATTTTAAAAAAAACTCTCAAGTGGCGAACCACTTACCTCAAGGCCGCGTCAAGCGTCTCGATGAGGCTACTGGATGCCGCTCACGCGCTCGTCACCTACACAACATGATCTCATCATTACTATTAACAAAAACCTCCATTTCTCAACTATATGCTAGGAATTCCCAACTATGTCCAATTCTCTCTATATAGCTCTTAACTCGTTTCTAAATCAACCGAGACTCTCAAATCCCGATTTTTTTGGAAAATTTTTAGTTTTGGACCCTTAGCGATATCCCCACACGGTCCGTTTACTTGTCAGAGGCTTAAAACAAAAAATCAAAATTTTATTTAAAATGGACAACCCTTGACAGAACAGGCGATAACCTGCTGCTCAAGGCTCCGTTTTCCTTCGTTCTTTTTCTTATGGCTCACTTATATCACATTCTAGTCACACGACAAATTTCATTGAGAAATATTATCGTTTGCTATGTCAAATCTAATGAAAACATCCGTTTTGGACACTTTCGGGTGGAATTTAATGCACGTTTTGTAAACTCTTGGTTTCGGATTAGCGACACTAGATTTTATTCCATAACTAAGCTTCATTTAACTTATAATGACTAACTAAACTCATTTCGTGCCATAAAAATTGCATTAAGCTAACCGTTTCACTTCTCAGAGCTCTAACGGCACTATATTGTGCATAACTTGCACAATTTTTATCGGATTCGATCCGTTCCAAAACCTATGGTTTTCTATGGTTCCTAGGCATCATTTGAGGTGTAGAACACCCTCAAATAAGCCAAATATGGTCAGGTCTCCTCTAGCTCAAATTTGAGTTCGGGAATCACATTTTTTGCTATAACAATGCCTTTGCAACTCTAAACACTTCTCTAACTTTTCTAACCTCTTTAAGGCTTAAAATTGGTTTCAAAACCATCAAATTTCAAAGTCTAATTACTGCCCTTCAAGTCTCTAATACATATGTAAATCTAACTTGGTCATTAGAGTACTCAAACTTCACTCACAACTTTTATCAACCACTTGGTGTGCATAAAACACCATTTTCGGTTTCTATTTTGAGGGAGGGTATGACAGCCCTTATACATCATTTTAAGGCATCAATTACACTCAAAACTCCCCATTGATGATTCTATAACAATCATATAAAATTCTATCAAGATTTAAAAGCAATCTAACCACACAATCAACAAAAATTCTGCATCCAACTTTTCAGCAATATTGCTAAAATTTTCAGCAAGAAAAGATTGAGAACTTGATTTTCTTACTTGGTTCTTTGTTTGGAGAGTTGAGAGAGACTTGGGAGAAGGTTCAAAGAAGGATTTGGAGGCTTGAATGGGCTGGAAAGGGTTTGATTTCCTCAAGTTTCCTTTGCTACTCGTCCAGCCTCTATTGTTCTGTCTCGGTTCTGTTCTTCTTCCACGACCAGCCCTACTCTATTTTACTTCTTGTTCAGCTGCTGGTTGTTTTTGGTTTGCTGCTCCTTTACACGACTTCCTCCTCTCTTCTCCTGGTCGAGCACTCTAGTTCTCCTTCTCTTTGGTTCTGCTCTTATCCTTGCGTGCTGAAATCTGTTGCTGGGGGCTGGCAGCTTCGGTTCTGCTTCTTGATTTCGCGTCTGAACTGTTCTGGTTTGGGTTTGGTTTAGCTGCTGCCTTGCTTCTTCTTGTCACGCCTTCTTCTTCTCTTCTTCTAGCCTTTCGCTTCTGGTTTCGTCTTGGATTCACGACTGGCTGCTGGTTTGGTCTTGATTCTCGCGAAGCTTCTTATTTCAGTCGACTGATTTCTGCTCATTTGATGCACAGTTGAAATATCTCTTGTTTGCTTAAATTAATTTCAGCCAAGTGTTATTTATTTACTAAGGGTACTTCCTTTAATTACCTTCAAGCCCCATCTTCCTTAAATTTCACTCCAAACCCATTTTCTTGGTGTTCTCTCACGGCAATACCCCTCTTGGTTCTTCCGTGTCTATTTCGCTTTTACTTGATTTGATTTTCGTTTCGTTAAAAATTGTTTTAAAACGTTAAGCTCGTCTTATTGACCACTTGACTCTCTCTTTTAATTAAATTTTTATTTTATTATCATTGACTAAAATCTTCAATTTCCTAACTTAAATTTTCATTGGAACGTTATTAAACTTTTTAATACGACGAATTTCGTCGTATTCTAATTGAATAAATTTTGGAGGCTATGAAATTAAATCAATTAAATGTTGAGAGTTATATATTATCTCTCGAACTTAATTTCTAACGTTGGGACTTTAGCAGTCGGAGCTAGGAGTTTACACTAAGTGACCTCCATTTCCACACAACTAACATAAGATCCTATTGTTTGTCCTTCCTCCATTTCTGCCTCGACCTCTGCCTCTACTTCTGTCTCTTCCACCAGAATTCTGTCCAAAACTTATAAAATTTGCTGAAGCCTGAGATACATCTATTGAAGCTATCATGTTGTGCTAAGCCAATCTATTCTCATAGCTCATTAAAAGGAAAATGACCTTTTGTAAAGTAACTAGAGCTTGCCTTGCTATGATATTAACAACCACAGGGTCAAATTCAGGACCAATACCCCCAAGTATTGAAGATATCAGCTCATCTTCAGATTGGGGTTGTCCGACAATCATCAAACTTTCACTCAACTTTTTCATCTTTAACACATACTCATTAACTAAAAGACCTCTTTTTCTTGTCATTTGCATTTCAGTCTTGATTTGCAAGATCTTGGTTCTAGAAACTTGTGGAAACAATGACTTAAAAGTGTGCCACACTTCATAAGAGGCAGTGCAGTGGGTTACCTGGCCAAAAGCTTATTCACTTAGTGTAGAAAGTAGTCATCCAACCAAAAGCTAATCAGTTTTCTTCCAGGCCAAAAACTACTCATTTATGACTAGATCATCATCACCAAAACCATCATCCATGTTTTGAACATACTTCGGAGGACATTTTTTAGGAATCAACACAAATTCGTCCAAGTCGAATGCACGAATTATAGGTAGAACTTATAATCGCCAATAGTTGTAGTTATTATGATCTAACTTTATTGGAAGCTTAAAATTCAGACTAGATGATAGAATTGAAACCTGATTTTTACATGATAAGGTCTCCAATTGCTGCGATCTTCGGGCACCGTTCAACGACTCATTTGAATAATCACTCTGTGTTGCAATTACTACTAGTCTTTAAAGCTCTGATACCATGTATATCTTGAAGCAAAATCAAAAGTAAAACAAAGAAAGCAAAAATGGAGATCAAAAAGCAGAAATCAAGATTTGGCAATTTTCTTCTATCTGGATTGCTTTTCATGAGAATTACAAGAGAAGCCACAAGTATCAGCTTATATACACACTTTCAGCACATCAATCTTTTGACATCTGCTAAGCTCTGATTGGTTAATACAAAGCTAACATGGCAATACAGTTTGAGTTAGTTACAAGGGATCCTAAGCTATGAACTTAAAGACTGACTTGGTAGCTTAGTTTGAGAGGTTAGTTCAACACTCTGAAACAATGAAAAAAAAAACAAAAAAGTCTTTGAACTATCAGAAGAACATTAGGAAGAACAAGTGTTTCACCCATGTCTGAACTATAACATCCCATGCACACAATGAATTAAGATTCATAGCAACACGAACAAGTACCAAATGATCTCTAACTAGTCTCAATTAATTGGACATGTTATTTTTTTATTCATAAAATCTTGACAACTTTGTTCTATATATATATATATATCTTGACAACGGTTCACATAAACATGGTCACAAAACAAGCCATAAACAAACCAACCATCATCTTTTCCCCAAATTCAATCAACAGGTCTCTTCACTCTCACTCTTCTACCTTCTGAGGTCCAAACGTCGCCATCCAATTGATACTCATCGACTTCTCTTTCAATTATTGATTTTCTCAAATTTTGATTTCATCATTGATTTTATGTGTGTTTTGTTTGATGTTTTCTAGTGTTTAATTGACAATATAATGTTTTGAAATCTGGCTTTAATTGAGGTGTTCTGGTCTTTACTTGAATGAAATTTTCTTTAATTATTGTGTTTAATTAGTTATCATTGTTTTTTCAGTTGACAATGCTGATGGTGGTTAGATATTCGATGGTGTAGTTACACAGATTGGAAGTCTAAAGCTGATCAATTTGTTAAAAGATTACTGATAATAAAGTTTTCGTTCACTGTAAGGAAAAATTTACTTAATTTGGTCATGCTTTTTAAATTGATTGTGCAATTGCTGCTGATTTTAGTTTTTTTTTTTTTTTTTTGGGTTATCGGGACTAGCACAAGAAATTATCGGGATCAACTGGGATGGGATACTGATGGCATAGTCCTAAGAGCTACTCTTATATGAAAGAGATTGGCTCACATGGAGATAGGGGAGCAATCCACACGAGACGGAGGAATGTTATTACTGGGTATAGAATCCATTCCATAAAGTATGGAGGCAGTGGCGTTTGCCAACAGCGCCAACAGCGAGCTACTGCTGATTTTAGGTTTTGGATACTATTATTGATAGTCTTCGGATACTTACCGTAGTTTGTCATATCGTTCGTTGGGATACTTTTATGCTTCTTGAGGTTTTTTGAGATTATTTATATTGAGATCCTTGGTTGCCACTTTGTTCTTTGGAATTATTCTACCACACAACCTTACATTACTCTTGTTCCCCCCAGTATTAAATCAACAGGTATAATATTTTGTTTAAACAATATAACTTGGTTGAATCAAGTTGAGTTGTTCAAACATCCCCTGACTCCCGTTTGCTGCTATTGCAAATAAAAAATTCCACCTTGAAGTTTTGTTGGTGGCCATTCAGGACCGGGAGAAATTATGTAAATAATTTTGAGGCATTTATATCAATTAGTAATTCTAGACTTTTTAAATTTTTTATCCAAATTCTTGTCAAATGACATGACAAATGAGTTATTAACATTATATTGAATATCATATCATCTCATAATTTATATGATATTGACAATTCATATGTCATATCATTTGAGTAAAAATTTGAATTAACAAAAAATTAGGAAGCCTAACATTACACTTATATCAATATATTACTAAGTACAAATTTTCAAAAAGTTGATGCTTAGGATTGTTTGTTAAGTAGTTACTGAACTAGGACTATTAGATTTCAAATATTTGATGGATTGAAACGTAAGATTAATTGAGTTATATATAGTAGTTACAACAATCGATATATGGTATGACCATGAAAAGTTAAGTAAAAAAAGATTGGGTTAATTTTGTAGGGGAAGCAACAATAATGAAAACATTGGGTTAATAAAATAACTAATTTTATTTAATTGGCCACAATAAAGCATAAACTTTTGATTCTGTCTGTTGGTATATGTTGGTCTTCCTTCATTTAGTGGAGCAATGGTAGCCGCTACATGAAATTGGGTTGGTGGTTATTACAATTTTTATAAATAACGAGGGGCTAAAATGTATCGATATGAGCATAAGGAGATTTTATTTTTGTATTACCTTAACATCCGTTCTCATAGTAAAATTTAAATATCAACTTGTTATATATCTGTTTCCATTATTTTTAAACAAATATCATTTAGTTAAAGTTAAGAGTTTTATCGTTACACGTCCCTCACAGGCATTGACTGGTTTGATTTGATATCCTGTTTTCATTTTAACCAAACCAAATCTTTATTTAATTGCTTTGATAATTAACAAACTAAACATAAGTTTGAACATTTTTACATAGGTGGTTGTTCAATTCCTCACTCACCCTGATGATGAGGATTCAATTTCTAACAAGCACATTTTACATGTTTGTATGGGTAATTTTTTTCCCTTATTGTGAGATGTTTTATCGTTTTATTATAAAAATAGATATTTAGCCTGTGAAAGTAGTGATTGATCTCAACATTATTATCTATCAATTATAATAATAGATATTTGAATTGTGTAAATACTGATAAATTTTAATAGGTTCTAACAAACCTCTTAGTCATTTATTGTTATATATATATATATGTATATAAACACACACATCGAAGAAACAATGCCACTCGATTATTATTAAACTAACTGTAATCTTTTTCTATCCATCTGGATCACACCAGATGGCCTTCTACTTCTAATAGGCCATAAACTAGATCAAAATCATTCTCAACGAGTTCAAAATAAGTAATCCCTTTTTTTTTCATCGGATCTAAGTAAACCAAAGGTCTTGAGTGACCGATCCGTTAATATTGTCTATTTCCATTGATATTGTTTATTTCTTCATGCTCCTTCTAAGTTCGAAGTACCATTTATACAAATAAGAATAAGTTTGAACGCAACCATAAATATGGGTTTGGTCTAGTTTGGTGCTATTCTTAAAATGGTTATTATTATTTTTTTTTTCCCTCTCAAATTTTCTTAAGTTGGCCTATCATAATTTACAATTATTGCAAAATTTAAAGTAAAATAATTATGTTAAAATTCTTTTTTTTTTTTGAAATATATGTTAAAATTCTTAATTGATCAAAGGTAATGATTTTGATATAAGTAACTTGATTTATTACAATATAATCATAATTTTAAATTTAGGATAGGAGGAATAAGGAGTGAGGAATTTGAAGAGAGAATGATGAAGATTTGGAATTAGGAGAGCTCCTTCTTTAATGGAGGAAGTTGAAGAGGTTGCAAGAAACCTCCATTCATGGAGGTTGTGTGACCTTTGGTCTTCTAATAGAGGTTACAACCCATATTAATGAAAGTTGCAAATCTATAAATCTCATTGAAATTCATACAAAATCAAGATTCTAGCGATCTTCATCAAATATGTCCAAGAATCTTGTGCAATTTTCTTCCCAACAAAGTATGATCAATTTTTATCAATTCATGTGAAAATGATAATTTGGCGTGCGAATCTTACACAAATTTCTTTCCAACAATGTTAATGACTACTCCTGCATAAATTTTGGGTGAGATTCATGCTCAAATTTCTTGATTTTTATATAAGCTTTGGTGTTGGCAACCTAGAGAGCATTGATACTGATAGTTGTTTTTCTTTTAATTGTTTCTTGAGTTTTTATAATTAAAATATAAAATTAACATAGATGTAATTTTAAAATTAGTTAATTAGTATTTGTGTCATGGGGTGGGTAAACTTAACAACTATTAAGAATGAATTATTTTCTCATATATCTTTAGGTAAAGGTTAACTTTGAATTTTTACCCAAGTTTAGTTATAGTATTTTTTGTTGATTGATTAATTAATGAAGTTTTTATGGATTGGTTTATATAGTTTAATAAAATATTCCCACAAACTAACCTAAATCGATAGGTGGGTTCTGAGCAATTCATTTAATTTTCATTTAATTTGGAATCATTGCATTGCATATGATTTAAAAATAAAAAAAAGAATTTATAAGAAATAACATAATCTTTTTTTTAATTAATTACATTTATCAAGATCATAATGATAGATATTATGGTACGATCTGGATCACAAATTTTGTTCAAGAGGAAAACTATTATTATCCTCTTGAAGGGTTTTTTCGTAATTTGTTCATTCATACAAAAGGGATCCAATAGAAATTATCCATATTGATGTAGACGGCACTTGAAGCTGGGCACTCACATGGGCGTAGGTGTGCTGTGCAACCAGGTACAGCAACTTAATAACGTAATCTTACTATGTTTCATTTTCTTTGATGTCGTGTTAGGAATTGAACTGCTTATGACTTTAATCAATTTGACAACCAGAAGATGAGAGTCGTGATCTGCACGTGCACAGGAGAAACCATAGACCACACACATATAATCACAGCCTTTCCTCTTCCATGTGTTTCTTTTTTTATTTTATTTGTTTTAAAAATCTCTCCATCTGCATAGACTCATCTGTCTCTAGCCGTGAAGTGAACACAACCCTAACTCTGTCACTTTCAATCCAATCCATTCCATCAAAATGGGCTCCGAAGGATCAACTGTTGTCGGTAAGTCTTTACACAAAACCCTAGATTTCACCAATTTTCATCAATTATCGCTACCATATCTGTATCTCTAGAGATTTATAGATTCTCATGAAATGGAATTATGATTATCTATTGGATCTTGTTCGTTGATTGTGACTATGTGGAACTCAGATTGTCGTCGGATCACTAGTTTAATTGTGTGGTTTTTTAACATTTTCTTTTCTAGGGTTGTGGTGTTTGTTCGTTGCATGTTACAAACAATGTGTTTTTAGTCGAAAGAAGCAGATTGGCAGAAATGGCAAAGTCAACAAAATTAGATTTTTTAGGAGCTGTTTTCTGGGTCGTGTTAATATAATATTTCTGCTGTTATGGTTTTTTGGTTGACTTCCTGGAACCCTTTTTGGCGGATTACCTAACTAATTAAAATGGAGTCCGTTTATAGAATGATTATTTTGTATGCTGAAAAAGGTAATGTAGAGTAGTTATATATGGACTGACACTGCTATGCTTTCTTTACTTAACATGCCGTATGTTTTATGTGGAACGATGTATGGTTGATTTGATTTGCTGTTAGCATTTCATCTGGACTTTTTTTTCCTGTTTTGAGAAGGGGGTTTTGTAATGATTATGGGAAATTTTTGCTTGTTTTAGTGTTTTATATAAGACAAAAGGTTATGCGGTAGTATATAAGAATAAGACGACAGATTTTTACACTGAAATGGTTGCTTTTTTGGTCGATAAATTTTAGAATATAATATGAATGCAACGATAATTTAGGAGTGTAGAATAAGCATTGTCTCTCTTCATCTCTCTAATTGGAAGATTTTGTGTTATGGTTGGGAATTGAATTTGTCAAGGTGTTACCTATGCCAAATGTTTATGGGTAGTATGAGTTTCTTGCATGGCTTCTTGCATCTTTTTATGTATCATCTATAGAATACCAAGCGATAAAGTGTGCCATTTGATGAAAGTTGGTTATACCCAATTTAATGCCATTACATGAACTACTACTGACAGGGAAAGTGTATTGTTGACACTTGCTGCTGATACTACTTTAATGATATAGTACAATAACAGGACTTTTCTCATAACTGTACTTGATGATATATTGTAGTTGGGAACTGCAGTCTGAGGATTTGGTTAGATGTCATGGCTTGATTGCTGAGTTATTCATGCTTGAGAATTATATGTGGTATTTGGCTTATGAACTCTTGATGGAGAGTTGAGAAAAATGGTTGCTAGATTTATGTCAATGAATTGGAATAAACTATAGTAGGTTCAGAAACTGATTGATTATCTTAGGGACAATAGTTTTTGATGAAGAGAAGTCAAGATAGTAAATCTCCATTGATGTCAAAAAATAATTAAATATCCCCTCTGCTGTTCAATGCAAGCTGACTGCATTTTGTAGCTGAATGAAGTTGCTGCTCATAGTAGATCTCATGTGGGAGCAATTATGATGCATATGATGATGTAGTATCCTTATGTTATCTAACGATCAGTTATTATGGCTGAAGATCCTGTAAACTTTAATATTGCTGAACTATCAATGTCACCTATTTTTGTATCCAATGTTGTGTGGAGAGTAGAGACAAAAGTTATATGTTAGTGGTTAAGGTTTGGCCGCTTACAGGTGTCAATTAACTGACCCACTTTACTGTTCTATTCTGAATGGCTATGGAGGAGTTGATTATTTTTGTGATTGATTGTACATGTCATAGACGACCTTGTTGGTGATGCCTTCCACACTGTGAAATTGCCTATTGAAAGAGTGTAAAACGAATTATAGAGATGCAAAAGTTTGGGCAAGACTATATCTCTCTGTTGTTATGTTAATTTATTTTGTTTTTTTAATTTCCCTGCTCTACTATTAGCATTACTCCAACTTTCTAAAATTAGTTCCTTTTATCACAGTCATCTCATATTACATGGTTGATTTAATTTAGATGCTATAGCTTTGTGGTGAGAAATGAATCTTGTGAAAAGTGAATGTGACAAGGAGAATCCTAAGTCTATTTACAGTTGCAGTTGATCATGGAGGACTTGGACTACATTTTAAGTGTGCATCTTATCACCTCTGAGATACAGCTTATATATTTAAAGAGACATGGCTGAAAAGTGATGAAATCTGGTTATGTACACATTTAAAGAGACATGGCTGAAAAGTGATGAAATTTGGTTGTATACATTTAAGAGACATGGCTGAAAAGTGATAAAATTTGGTTATGTAATTGTAAAGTATAAGTAAGTAGGGATAGATTATTGCTATACATTAAAAGATAGGTTCTTGAGTTGCCTTTCAGGTTTTGTGTTTTATGTTGTGCTGCATTTGAAGAAGGCTTGAGCTAAATTGATTATAAATTTAATTTGTTGAAATTTTGTAGCATCTGTCATACCCTTTATTATGATCGATTCAAATATTGCTTGAAAACAGTCATGTTTTCTCATGGCTCGTTTATTTATTTGTTTATTTGTTTTCCTATCACTAGTTCAATTGAATGGGTTGATCTTATCTTTTGGACCCAGAAGGGTTTCAAGAAAATTGCTGGCATTTTCTTTATGTTCTTTGTGCTCAACTATGATTGTATTATCAATATCACTTACAACTTTATTTGTTCATAATTTCAGCGTATTGTAAATCAATGTCAGGCATTCTGTTGAATGATTAGGATTATCTGTGGGCTGTATGGAGCAAGATTAAGTGCATCTTCATGATATCGATAGGAAAGAACCAAAATTTGTGTACATAATGAACAATGCAATTTATTATTGGTTTCCAGTCTCTGTTCCCATAGTAGGTTGCCGGTGCTTCGATGTTCTGCATATCTTCCTGTTTTTATGTCAAACTATCTGAGTGGAATAAAATAATAAATACATTGTTGGGAATAGAAGATTTTGTTGTGTGCCAATAATGTGCCTGACAAGCTTTGGGATATTTATTGAGTGGGTAATGCGTGATGATACTGATTGTGATATCAGCAATTTATTAGCTGAAATCATTTCTTGGACGGCAACAATGAGAACTATTATTAGTTACTTTTCCTTTTCAAAGGATTATGAATCTGCTTTTGAAGAAGTTCCAATATCCCTTAGGTTGCAAACCCTTTGCAAGTGTGTTGTCGGAACAGTAACAGATTCGTTTTCATTGTAACACAGCCCCAAGTGAGTAAATCAGAAAAGTAGGTGGTCTTTGATGTATTATTTTTCATATTTGTAGTTTAACTATTACCCATATACCATAGTATTAAAAGGTGCGCGCCTGGGTGCGCGCCCAGGCGCTAGGCGCGCCTGGGTGCAGCTCCGGCGCCCGGATGCCGGCCAGGCGCGGCGACCTGGAAGAGGAGCGCGCCTGGGCAAAATGGACCTGATATTTATATCAGGTTCTTGTTTTTTTTTCTTTCCCACCCGTTTTTTGCCCTACCCGACAGCCTCTCCCTCTCTACCTCAGCTCCTAATCGACCGATCTGTCATCCAGCCGTCTTCCAGCCGCCGTCCGGTCGCCGATCTGCCTCATTCCGCCGCCGGTGAGTGTCTTCTGTAACAGATCTCTTCAGTTTCAGCCTGTTCGACACTCTCTCTCTACCCGACCCGCCCAGCAACCGAGTTTGTCTTCCAACCGCCTTCCCTACGCCGTCCGGTCGCTGATCTCCCTCTTCCTGCCGCCGGTGACTGTCCTCTCTTCTCCCCTCCTCAGTTTTCAGCTTCTTCAACACTCTCTCTCTCTCTACCCGACCCGTTAATGTTAGTGACTAGTGTTAGTCACTAAGTTCTTGTTTGCATAATTGCATTTTGATGATGACGACTTATGACTTTTGTTGTTTGCCTAAGGTAGGATACTTAGTTATTGACTTAGTTTTTAATTGAACTTCGATGATTTTTATTGTTTACCTAGGATACTTAGTTGTTGAACTTTGATGATAATGATGATTTTGATTATAATTAATTATTAGATGTTTATTTTGTTGAATTTTATCTTATTATTGTTAGTTGTTTATGAATTTATAATATTTTAAGGTTTTTTTTTAAGTGCGCCTTGCGCCTTGCGCCTCGGGCTCCACAGCCCTTTTGCGCCTTGGTGCGCCTTGCGCCTTTTAAAATTATGGCATATACAGATATACTAAGGCCAAATAAAAGAATTTATTGTGAAATTGGTATTACAACAAAATGGATTTCATGTGCAGAATCTGTGGTATTGTGGAATGGATATGTGACATATGTCAACTGTTGTCTTCATCAGAAATATAATCATTTTGTTGAGATCTTTTTGTTTTTACTTGGTGATGTTAAAATTAAATGTTTGAGTCTCATTTCTGATTTTCCGTTATTTTTATTACAAATAAGGAAAAAAATATATATTTGCTTGCATGATTCGTATGTGACTCAATTTATGGTCATTTGCAGTGCCTAGGAATTTCAGATTACTGGAAGAGCTTGAGAGAGGGGAAAAGGGAATTGGAGATGGGACAGTAAGCTATGGGATGGATGATGCTGATGACATACTTATGCAATCATGGACTGGGACCATTATAGGGCCCCCTAATGTATGTCCTCTCTTTCTTTCTCACTCATTGAAGTATGTGGGAGAATGTGCATATACATATAAGATACTTTTTCCTTGACCAACTTTAGGTGTTGAAAAATTCAGATCATTCACAGTGGTAACCTGTTTGATTATTTGATAGACCTGAGAGAAGTAATGCCTTAGGGAATGGCTGAGGCACTGGATGATCTACCATGAACCTTTATCATAGTTTGTCACATGTCTTAAGAAAATTGAGCATGCTTCATTCTAAAACCTATATTATGTTTTGGATACAATTATCATAGTTATATGTTTCTTTTGGATACAAAAGAAAAATAAATAAATAAATAAATATTGAGCAGTCAAGTCCTTTGTTGCTGCTCTATAGCTCTCTCCCTTTAGCTTTTGCTGTTTAAACTTAACAAATCACTGCTCTTGTTCTAGTTGTGTAGTTTTCTGACTAGTTGTTACCAAACTCTTAGTTCTTTAGTTAAGTTCTACCTCCATTATATCATTGTGCAACACTTAGAAGTTTCAGTGGCTTAAAAACTTTATAGTTATGCAGCTGTTATTGAATGTAAAATCTTATTATCTTAGTAACCATTCTACTTAAAAGCTTAAGTTGTTAAGTAAAGGCTCAAATAATGGTGTTAAGCACACTAGCAAACCTCTTCCAAGCAAGACAAACAGTTTTGCCATGTGGTCCAAGTTCAAATAAACAGAAAATAAATTTACATAACAAAGAATAAAGACAGATAAAATTATATAAGAGAATTTGAATCCATGCGCTCCTAGTAGACTCAGTTTTGCTACCATTTTAGTAACCATTCAATCCAAAAGCTTATGAAGCTATACGATTGCTTTGGTATTTCCTTTTAAGCCCAATCAATGATATTAAGCTCTATAACAAACTAGCTATTTATAAAACTGCCAATTCCTTATGCTTTTTCTTAGAAGCTATATGTTTGCTTTGGTATTTCCCACTAGTATCTGTGAAAGTTAGCAGTAGTCTTGGCGCTGCTATATATGTTGGAGATAGCTACAGATCAGATCACACAAGAAAAAGGGACGGATTTTAGTTTTGATGTTTTCTTTCTTTGATGCTAGAGTTATGGGAAGTATAAATATGCTTTCTGAACAATAACATGTTAACCTAGACTTGCTATCATACATACTGACCAAAATGGATTTTCTAAATACAAAATAAAGGTATGGTAATAAGTGATCAAGCTATATTGATACAATTTTGTATTTATGTATCATCATATATATTATAATTATAGATGCTTTTTCTTCCATGTGCGTCCAATGAGTCTCATATCAGGATTTCATATTATACAATTTTCTGGTAATACCATAATAGTTAATCCTATCTATTGATTCTGTGTGTCAGACTGTTCATGAAGGTCGTATCTACCAGTTGAAACTTTTCTGTGGCCCTGATTACCCAGACAATCCGCCAAGTGTGAGGTTTCAAACGCGGATAAACATGACCTGTGTCAATCAGGAGACTGGAGTGGTCAGTAATGTTACACTCGGACATCATCATTATTAGATTGTTATATGGTTGAACCTAATAAATTAACTGTTGATAAAAATACCAGGTCGAGCCAAATCTTTGTCCCATGCTTGCTAATTGGCAAAGGGAATATACAATGGAGGACATATTGACTCAACTGAAGAAAGAAATGATGTCTCCACAAAATTGGAAGCTTGCTCAGCCTCCTGAAGGTCTGTCAATCATGTCAGTAGACTTTAAAACTTTTCTGCATCAGTTGCTGAATTGTGCATTTTCTCAGTAGTGGTGCTCATGAATCAAACTAGTTGAAAAAGTGGTAGAGATAGTACTTATGGGTATTATTGTCTGAGCCGACATGCGGATATGCATTTCTTCAACTAACAGGAAAATTTATACCATACATGCAGACACAATACACATTCATAACTCTTGCCCACACATACACATATTTGTGCCAAATATTGAGTAACATGTTGTTATGTATTTTCAGGCAATGAAGAGACAAGGATGGATCACAAAGGTTTAGTGCTGAAGTGTTGTATTCTGTGAGTAAAGCTGGAGTTGTATGAAATAAAATTGTATATAAGTGTATACAATAGATTATTCGGACTGCCGGCATAGTTCCATGAATATATATTTGCAATGTCTGAGAAAGTTTGTCATTAGTTCGGTCAAATGGTGGCTAAATAAAGTGGGCTCTTATGACTCGAATGACATTTTCCAAATTTTGCGCTGTAATTTGCTTATGACTATCTGTGAGCATCATGTCTTTGTTATCGATGTTGAAGAATGTAACCCAACTTGTGTCCTGAACGTTAATCAATTTGGGAGATTGTTTTTTTTTTTTTTTTTTGGTCCTTTTTATTTGATTTTGTTTTAAGATTTAACTTAGCACTGTTTGGCATGACTTCGAAAAGTCAGGCATCTGACTTTTAAAAGGTTAGAACAACGTTTGGGTCAAAGAGCTTCTAGTATTTAAAAGCTCTTCATGAAAGGTCAACTTCACTTGGTAGGCTTTTAGAGTGGAGGAGCACTTTGACGGATTATTTTTTTAGCTTGGAAAGGCATTTAGCACTTCGATGTTTTTTATTTTTATTTAATTGATATTATATCCCCTCATCCATCAACAACAAATGTAAACATTCAACCATGTACGGTTTATTGCTCATCCATTTTCTCCAGCGAAATTTCAGTCACATCTCAATTCAAATTCTAGACGAGAAAGCAAAAACAAAAGAGAAATCTAAATCCTATGCGTATCTAACTAAATTCAAATAATCAAATAAGAGACTGAAATGGTGGAGAGAAGCTTGAAGCTGAGTGTTTTTAGAAGTTAAGATCTGGCAGTCTAGAGAGAGAAAAATTAGAGATGTCGTGGGAGAGAAAGGGGATTTTCTCCTGAGCTAAGCTTTTTCTTAACCTATCATAATCTTTCACACATAAGCATTACAATCAGTGAATAGTAGAGATGTGATTGCTTCTCGTATCTTCTTTTTCAACAATCATTTATATGTTTCAAAAAGGTTAGGAGAAAGTTAGGAGAGGATCTATATCTGATAGAGGATGTCTTGGCTGTTAAGTCATAGATTTTTTTTTTTTAAAATTTTTTTTAGAGTTGTTAGGTCATAGATTTATTTAGGTTAAACAAAATTTTTATTAATTTTGATGATTTTGCTTGTCGCCCTTTTGTTTGTTTACTTCTCACTATTTTAATTTTTATTTAAAAAATATATTTAACATTTTAATGTTATTAACTTTTTATATACTTAATTTATTTTTAAAATTTAGTAAACATTTTAATATTTTATTATTTTTTTACTTTAATTAAAATTATCATTTTTAATTAAAAATATTAAATATAAAAAAATTATATGTGGATTATTTACTTCAATCAAGACATTATAATTATACCATTATCATAAGATAAATAAATTCAACTAGACAGATTCGAAAAACTTTTTTAAATGGGTTACAAGCTCTTTTGATATATATCCAAATAGTAATAAAAAAATCCCTAACTGTCACTCCTTTTTTCCTATTACCAGAAGTCAAAAACAAAATTATCCTAAGCCAAGCTTTAGTACTGTCCCCATCAGGGGCCATGGATTGGAAGTTCTATGCAACTCTCTCTCTTTCTTTCTGGGTAAGAAGCAAAAGCAACATGAAATTATATGGTTGTTTAGTAAGGAAGAGGCGTGACTGATAAATTTGAGCAAAAGCAACGTGAAATTGCCGACAACAGGCATAAACGTGAACGTACTTTACACCCAAAACATGATGTCTGGAGGCAACCATTTCTCTCACGCATCGAAGTAAAGCACGACATTCCTATTTGGGATGAGTTCACACGACGTGTGTCCAACTATCACACTTTATTTGGCATCAAGTTCAGTTTGTTATAAGGCCTAACACATCAACGGTCTTTTATGATGTAGGATTGGGTTAGATTACTTTTAAGAAATGAGATTTGATTGGATAAAATAGACTTGAACTAAATTAGATGTGATTAGTGTTGTTAGGGTTGGATTATGAATAAAATATATTAAAATGCTTTTCAAATATAATAAATATTTGAAATATAAATTATTTGTGAAATAAATAAATAAAATAAATGAAAAAAAGAAGGATATGAGAGGGGATTAATTAGTCCCCCATTTTGAATGGGACTAATTTATCCCACTCTTGTAGGATAAAAGATGATGAGGATTAAATTTTGTTCAATCCCACCTGCTCAACAAACATGAGATTGGACAAAAAATTTTTCTAATCACATCCAATTCTGGTTGACGAACATGCCATTAAAGACCGGTTTTGGATGGTTAATGTGACACATGAAGTTTTCATTGCTAACATGCAAATTCACTAAGTATACATCGATTATAGACATATTTTTAATATTTACGGTTTTTTGTTTAAAAAAACTAATAATATCAAATGGATTAGAGATATCCTGGAACCTATAGAAATTTACATTATTTCTGTGGGTCGGATATTTATTCCTATAAATGAAAGACATATACTCTTATAAAAAATGAGAAAACTCTTCACACAAGTTTTGATATATATATATATATATTTAGTGAAAATTGTACCTCAAACATCTTTGTAAATAAAGATATGTCCAATCATCTATACTAAGATATAATATGTGAAATGTGTAAACTTTAACATTACAGTTATAGACCTATAAATTAATAATTTAGACTTTCATGCTAAATTATTTATTTATGATTATTCTTGCATGTGTTCAAACCTTCACAATTTGAAATAATGCAGTTATTGTGAACCATGGATTGCTTGCAATGGATGTAATTACAAAATAAAAACGAGTTATTTTGTCTTTAAACTAAAGGGAAAAATATAGTGTCTTAATAAAATTAAAACTTTGTGGAATCGTGAGTTTCAAAATTTTTTTACAAAACTCAAGAATCTCGATGTATAAAACAATGAAATAAAACAATAAAACAAAATAAAACATAAGATTTTTTACCTTCTATATTAATTTGCCGTTAATTGCTCATTATCTAGTTTTTCTTGATATGTTTCAATGCCAAGAAACAAGTGAATGAGTACAATTATATAGAATTGTACTCACTTACTTTTGATTTATTTTTTGAAAAGAAAATTAAATTTATATGTATAAGAGGTGAGTGTTTAATTTCAGTTATATAGAGAAAGAAAGACACATATTCTTTTTCTCTGTATTTGTTGTAGGAAAAAAAAATTCTTTTTATTTTTCTCAAACGTATGGCAAAACCAAAAACCTAATGAAAAGAAAAATATTTCTTTTCCTTTTAGGTAACAACTAGTGTTTCTATTTATTCAAAATTAATATTGAACCTCTTGTTTGTTAAAAACTAAACTCATGCCCTATAATTAATTCATGTTATATTCTAGAATCAAACTAGTGATCTTTAATAAATTAATTCATAATTAATTTAAACCAAAGTCACTATTAAAAATTGAATTCAAGACCTCTTGTAAAATTAATTAAATAATTATTAATTCATAATCAATAATAAACTAATTAATTATTAAATAATTTGAATAATTAATGTTATTCAAATACCAAGTGACCACAAATTTTACTACTTATTTAACACATATAATTAGATAGTCTAATTATAATATTCTATATACACGTTTCTTATAGTGAAATGAGTTATCAAGAGGACTCAATAAACCTACAGTTTTGAGCTCCAATAATATCAAAATTATTAATTAAATTCTTTCATTAAATAATTCACTATTATTAACTTTAGATTTATTCCACTTAAAACCTAAAATTGCATTTTCAAAACTGCACATGTTTTTATACAATCTAAAATTTTTAGTGTCCATTAATTTAATTACCACATATCATTTAATCCCCCACAAGTAGTTCATAATTAGAATTAAGTCAAAAATCCGTATTACTCCTCTAATTATTTCTTATTCCTGTAAACATCATTGATTCTCTAATAAACAATATATTCATAACAATACGTGAATTTATTCATAACAACTTATAAATTTATTTTTCCATTTATATATAAATAAAAAGTTGAGCGTTTTTTATTATTCAATGTCTGAATCAACCGTTAAGTGAACTACTTCTCTACTTCTTATAAGAAAAAGTGGATTCCACTATTGTATAAAATATTCTCAACTACTTTCTAAATTATATCTCCAAAGTACAAAGTTATCGATTAGGCATCTACACCAATCTCACTCATATAAATCAAAAAATAAAACTTAAGAAGCAAGAGAGATTAAAATTAATTCATATATGATCATCTTATCGATAAATATGAATCTCTAAGTTTAACGAATATTAATTAAAGACTCACGTTTATCATGGTCCAGTTTTATATAATTTTTATTATATAAAGTGTCTTCATTTTCTTGTCGTCATATGAATAGTTTCGGATAAGATAGTCGTACCAAATATGAAATAGACCGCAACTATAGATTTATCACAAACAAAGTACCTAGCTCCGTTTATTTTCTATAGACTCTTTAAATTACTTATCACAAATTAAACCCGTTTGTATATAATACTCATATATTTAGTTTAAGATTATATTAGTAATTATATATATTTTTCATGATATTTTAGACTTTTATAAAACATATAAATTGAATGAAATGATTACTTTATTAATACTTTTAAAACTATTTACATAATTAATGGTTCTTAGGGCGCAAACCCCACCATAAACAACTCAAGTGTAAATAATTAACCTTTACATTAAAAAAACGAGTAATTAACACATTGATCCAAATGTTTTACACAATTTCAAATAGGTAAATGCAATTATTTGACTGCTTGAAATTGCAATGGATGTAATGATGACTTTCAAATGCAATTATTTTTTTGAGTTAAATTTTTTGCCGCATGAAATGGATAAATAATGAGGAAAAAAAAATCATCTCCAATGTAATTATCTAACCTAAATATAGAGCTGATATGACATAAAAATTTTATAGAATATAAAATTAGTTTCTCAATTGAGAAACACTCTTAGAAATGGTGACTTATAATTTTTCAAAATTTTCAACCAAGTAAAAGTTTCTCTCCTCATAATTACAAAATATAAATGGAAAGAAAGCGAGACACATTAATAGTGATGAGTCAAATTTGGATATATATATATATATATATTGCTTTTAATAATTGTATTGAAGATTATTTTTTAAAAAAAAAATTACATTGAAGATGAGAATATATATTTTTTTTTGGTCAAAATGGATCCATATTAAAAAAAAAAAGAAAAAGAAAAATCATTAATGTATCATTAATAAAAATTTTAAAATATATAATATTATTGGAGATACTCAAATTTGGTTAAAAGCTACTAAAGGAAAGGTTATCCAGATTTATAAATTATTGATTTATGTTTCTTTTTAAAAAAAAAAAAAAAAATTATTGATTGATGTTGAAAACTAGGCCCGGCATGTTTGCATTGCGGCGTAAAGATAATAAGACGAAAAAAATATAGACAATTATCGATATAAACAACTTTAGATAATCTATTCTTGCCATAAATTATGGCAGAAGTCATTTTTTCCGTTTTTAGAATGATGACACACAAGTCATAAATTTTTATTTTATTTTTCTGAAACTGATGGCACAAGTCATAATTATAATGTCGAATTGACAAACTTTTAATGTCAAAATTATTTTAAGAAAACTAAGCAAATATTTAGATTTAGCTCTTTTTCTATTTTGTTTTTCTTTCTTTCTTTCTTTTTGACAAAGTGATGTCTTCAAACATAAGTTTTTGATTTCATCCCTGCTCGTGACACGCATCGAAAGTGATAAAATATCTAATTAAAAATAATTACGACTTACGACTTGATCACATAGTGAGTAACTGAAAAGAGATTCGAAATTGTAACATATTGATGGACGGTGACAATTGGGACCCACCATGTTCGCATGCTGACGAAGATGCCTTATGAAGAAGTAGACAAATGAAAATATAATGGGCCAAGATTTGAAAACCTTCTCTTGTCATTCTCTCTTTTTTATTTTATTTATTTATTATTATTATTTTTTTTTTTAACACTGATTATGACAAGTCACATATACAATGTTGATTATCGTTGAACCAACGCATTTTTAATGCTTGAGATTATTTTAAGAAAGCTGATTACATAGTTACGAATCTTTTTTTTTTTTTTTTTTTTTGGTTTAAAGATTAAATAGTTTTAAATTTTATTAAAAATTGAATTGTGAATTAAATTAACTTTTTTTTTTAAATCAAAACGAATTTATGTAACAAACATCAATCAAGATCATGTTTGATGTATAATTTGGAGCAGAATTAAATCAAGATTGAATAAAATTGTTACGAAAAATCAAAATTACTAGCTAATAAGCGGTTTTATTACTCTTACTAGAAGTGAATTAGCACTTAACATTGTCCAACTGAGCTAACAAATAAGAAATATCCCTAATGAAGGGATATTCAACAGCAAAAAAATTCTTAGCTTGAATTGTCAAGATAACAAGACGAGCATCTGTCTCCACCACCTGGGTCTGACATCATAAGTCAAATCAAATTTCAAACTCTCTCTAAAAGCTAAACATGCAGCCAAAAAAAAAGTAAAAAAATCAAACAACTTCATAGAAAGAATACATTTAACATCTCCCCAATGATCACGAATTAGAGCTTTAATCCCTATAAAATCAGTCACATTATTTGTTCACTCGAATCTAATAGCAATTTTTTTCTCATACCTCTAAATGTACTCTCAATTTAATTTTTTTTTTCATAGTTAAACTTATCTTTAAATAATTAATTTGACATTTATACTCATAAAAAATTACGACTTCTAAGCCATTTTCTAGAAAAGGAAAAAAAAAAAAAAATGCTATGGATTTTAGCTTTTGTTAATTATAAATATTAGGTTCTAGTAGAAGAATTTATATAATATAGTATTAAAATAAAATTGAGAATATATTGTTTATTGGTAAAAAATAAAATAAAATAAATGCAATCTATTAATTTAGAATTAAGTGAAAACTTAGAATTATTTATTTATTAACATTATATTTTTAGTATTGTAAGGATATTTTATTGTTTCAAAAGAACAAACATATGAACTTTATAAATCCAATTTAAATAGATTGAATATTTAGTGAAAAAAAAAAAAGAAATCCTATGAAAATATTTAAAGAAGGATAAAAGTACTCTGAGAACAATAACAATGATTTAGATTCATAGGCTTAAATCTTCTATAAAAATACCTCTAATCGTTGACAATATATTTAATGGTAAGTAAAAAAAAAAAAGATGTCATTTAGGTATAAATTTCAATCTTTATACAGTCCTCAATAACATCTAGAATTGTTCATTTATTATAGAAAAAAAAAAATGATCCCCAAATAGACTTTAATAGTCTAAAATTTAAACAGTGATGGAAATAGAAATATAAATAATATATTTATTTTCAAATATATGAAATATGAACAATATATTTGCTTTCTATTCATGATATCAATATACAAATATATGAAAATTAGTAATAAAATTAATTTAATCATTTTATATATTAGTGTCTTGAATAATTAATTTGACCAAATATTTATAATATTTTTAATTTAAACTAATTCAAATTAAAAATCTTAAAAATTAATAAAATTCATTTCTAAGAATATAAATAATATTTAAAAGACTATCAAAATAATATAAAATTTAAAGTATTAAATTAAATAAAAATAACATTTGCTAATAAAATCAATCAATGGAGACGAACGAGGCAGAGGCTCTCCTTTGTCTCCATTGTAAGGAGACCTCTTTTAAGTAAAATAGTGGGAAAAAAAAAGTATAAATATTTTTAATAATTATAAATATAATTTGTGAGATTATAATTTATGAGGAAGTATTTTAGGAAGAACCGTGTTAAAAGCCATAGCTCCGTTTACTTTCAGACAAGTTTATTAACTTTTTTTTTTAAAATTTTGTTTTGTACTTTTTCACATTTCAGAAAACAAATAAAATGTCTTAGTAAGACATTTAAGCCGCTATAATATTACAGACCACTAAAAAATACCAAATAAATGTCTCGCTTGTATGACTTTTTTGGGCCTTTTTCAAGAAGAGATTCCTCGATACAAGGAAATTATTTGACCATTTTAATGATTTTTTCTAATTGATAATTTTATTTTTTTTATCCATTAATAATAACTTTAAAATTTCAAAAGCTCTTTTGAAATATATTATCTAAATAACAATAAACTTCTCTTCTTCTATGAACAAAAGATAAAAATTAGAGCTATCCCAAATGGGGAAGCGAAAAATGATTGATATCACCAATTATATACACAAGGTTAGTAACTTGCATTTCAAAATATACGGGCTGCTCACGAAATGATATATTTTATTAGGTTCTGACAAGGTTGCGACCGACTTCAGACCAACATCAGCTTTAAAAAGGGGGAAAAAATTGCATCTCTAGATAATGGTAACTAAATCTAGACATTGATAAGGCACATCCTGCATTCCCCCTCCAGTTGGCTGGTTAAAAATGAAATCAGATGTAGCGGTGCGTGCTGGGGTGGCTCACGTTGGTCTGGGATTTGTTATTTGGGACCATTCAGCTTCGGTAATTTCTGCTGTCTCCAGCCCTTTGTGTCAGGTTTCTTCCCTCCTGCCTTGGGTGACTTGTTGGCATCAAGAGAGGGACTTCCATTGGCCAAATGTTTAGGTGTACAAATTCATCTTGTGGAAATGGATGCTTTGATTGCAACCTTAGATGTTAATTCCAATGTTGTCCATCATGGAGATACTTCTTTAATTGTACAGGATATTAAGGCTTTATATTGAAAGTTGACATTGTTAACTGTCAAGTCATTTTCTGAACCGAGAATCATTTGATTTATAAATTGACTTCCCTTGCTTTAGCCTCAAATGAGATCCTTCAGTGGTCGAATACCACCACCAATTGTAGTTTCGTTCAATAAAGTTATCCTTTAATCAAAAACAAAAAAATAATAATAATAACAAAAAAATTTTCCCTGGTGCAATATCTTGATGCAAGTAATAATCAAGAAGCATTGACTAAAGTTTTTCGGTCGTGATGATCGGCGCTTTAAAAGCTTTAATTGGCGTTCACACCACATCCTAACTTTCAAAAACTCAAATCAAGCCCTTCAAAATTTCGATCAAGACTGATATCAAACATACCTTATCTCAAGCGTATCAAAAGAGCACGTTTACATGGATATATTTGACGCACTTTTGGCATGTTTGTTACACAGGACTTAGTAGTCCTGTGTTGGGTTTATGTCCACGATTGCACGGCAGGACAATGTGAACACGCCAATTTGGCGGGTTCGTGCAGTCATGTCTGGTCAGGACTACAGTTTTTTACTTGTAAAAGTAATTTAATAAATCTTAGTTTTCGTCATTATATTATTTATGATTAATTATAAATGACTTTAATTATTTTTACTAAAAATTTTAATTATTATTTATTCATAATTTAATTTATTTAATATTGCATTAAAAATTTCAAAATATTAAAATACAAATATAGCCATTTTTTATCCACTCTCATATTACGTAAAATAAGAGACATCATTATTTTTAGTTTAATTTCAACTACACTAAATACATCACAGTATTATGTTAATATAATCCAATTCAGTCTATTTTAATTTAATCAAATTTCATAAAAATAATCTAATCAAATTCCATATAAGAAATGCACCCTTTTAAGTACTGTTGATGTATGCTCGCAACAGTTTTACCAAGAAGTTCCAACCCATAAATAATTAAAGGGAAGTGATGAGAAAACAAATGTGATCAATGTTTACTTTCATAATATTGAAATAGAAAATATAATATTTTTTACACAATCTCATATTACGTCCAATAAGAGGTATCATTATCTTTAGTCCAATCTTAATTACATCAAACACAATATAAGATTAATTTAGTATAATTCAATCCAATCCATTATAGCTCCGCCCAGTAAACGCGTCCTTTAAATATGGTCGAAGTGCTTTCAAAACCAATTCCCCAAATAAGTTCAAACCCATAAATAATTAAAGGGAAGTGACGTGAAAGCAAATGCGACTCACAGCACGGCCAGCTTTTGTTGCTGTAAAGGTTCCGCAAAGATTGTTTAGTTTATCATTATTCAAAAGGAATTTTCTTCTTTGTTCTTTGCTTGCAGAGTTGCGTTCCCATTTCCTTCAACAAATTCCTGTGAGCGAAACTTCCTTTATTAATGTCGTTTTGCCCTGTTCTAGTGGGAAATCACTTGGCCATTCTAGTTACATTTCAATCATCTTTTTATTTTATTTTAAGCAAAAGAAAACCAATACAAGAGTCTTCCTCAACTACGCAATCAATTACTTCACCGGCGTTTTGGGAGGACCAGCATTAATTAATTAGTTTTATATTCCATAAATTTTGGACAGAAAGTTTCATACTTCATAATAAAAAATTCAAAGCACGATAAACGATTGCATTTCTAACTGTAAATTCAACTATACATTGCCACGTAAATCAATCCCATCATTGAAGTTGGCCTAGTCATGTTGATTGAATTTGACCTAGTTTTATCGATTTTGTGGTTCATTTATTTTATATAATTAATTAAAATACGAAAGTATTGGGAAGGACCTAAACTCATTCGGATAGTATTAACCACAGAGTCATTTGTTAAGGCAGACGATTCATAGAATCTCGATTGAGTTACATACATATATATATATATATATATATCAGTAATCAGTGATTTGTTGAAATTTGTCTGAGTTAAACATTATGTGTAACTGACTTGAATTTTGTTTTTGATTAGTTAATGATAATTTTATTTGAAAGAATAAATTATATTCCACTAAAATTCAAATGGATATAAATAACAGACCTAGAAATTAATATTAGACGGGAAGCTTTTATAAATTCACCGTAATATTAAAAATAACTTAAATTATATTAAACAAATATGATTTGGTTGATTTTTGAATAACTAAAAATGAAATTAAATAATACACTTAATTAAGTACATATATAATCTTACAATTTAAAAATAGCTTATTACAAACCATAAGAAAAAAATGAAATAATGTTTTTACCAAATGATAATCTATTTAATTTTTTATGATTATTATTTTTTTTATTACAAGTATAGTGTTATGATTGTCGAGATTCCTTGATAGTAACACTAAGTTATCCGGAACACAAAACTACTTATATTCTATTCTCATATGAAGCGGGAGAGAATGACTCACATTAAAGTAAAAAAACCGTCCTCAGCCCGGAGAGGCTTCCATGTAATTTGCCCACATTATTGGTAGGTCAAATTGAAATTGTTCACTTTATGTGGATAGTTACACTCAAACCTGGTATCGCTTTGATGAGAAAGCATCAGATATGCTTGACCATCCAGTCAAGCAACTTTGTGTTAATTTTTTATTTGTGATCATGTTGTAATGGTTATCTACTTCATTTTTCATTTGTGATCATGTTGTAATGCTTGGTAATCAAATTATGTAAACTTTATATTTCAATTAGAAATTAAGTTTTTGCTAGAAATAAATAAGCAAATATAACATAGCAGCTATTAAAGGAAGTTCAAGTAGTTGTTAGACATTGAAGGAAAGGTGAGTTTGCTACAACTCGATTAATGAGCTAAGTTTTGCATCAATTATAGGAGGGAGTCTTAAATTGGATAAGTCAAAAATAGATTGTACATTTAAAGTTCATTAATAAGTTAATTACTTTAGGTGTGATCTTGTGGATGTAAAGTAAAACCAAACCACATTAAAAATGTTATTGTGTTCATTTTGCTTTATTAATGTTGCTATGTTTAAATTGTTGCAACATATAGTTTGTATGTTATGACATGTTTCTTGCTGTTACAACATTCAATCTAGTGTCATAATATTTGTTAATTTGTTATAACAATCGCAAAAATTAGGGGCTGCACAATAAACTGCTTATTTCATTTACTCTCACTTTCTTTCATCTCATTATCATTCTCTATCACTTTTCTAGGTCCTTTAATTATTATTTTCTTATTTTATAACAAAATAAAATAATGTGATTGACTTCCCTTACCTTTATATGGGCCGACCCGCCACCCTCATATTGGGTGCTTCCCTATCTTTGTGTGAGTCAATCCCCCTCGTGTAGAAGCTGCTCCCCTAGCCACATCACTAGTGTTCCCTAGATCAGTCTCAATGATAAAAATATATATAAATAAAAGTAAAATTTGTTTGATAGTACACATAATTTATTTTTTTCTCCATATTCCCCTTAACAACCAATAATAATCAAGCACCATTACACATGACTAGAGTCTTGGAACCACAAATATTTTGCAAATTCACTAATTTTCATCATGCGCTAAAGATGAGTGCCCATAAATTTGAGTATTAAAAGCATTAATAATAATAATAAACTTCATTTTAATTCCTAAAGTTTTAAAAAATATCATAGTTTTTAAAACTCTTTTGAAAATAGTTTTTTTATCCTTAACTTTTTCAAAACTCTTCAAAAAAAAAAATTCAAACTATTAGTTAACTGACGATCAATGATGATTTTAGGTAATTTAAATTGTAATTTAACAACTTAAATTTAATGACATTTTAGGTAATTTAACTTATAAACTCATTATTTTATGATGGTAATTTGATAATTTACATGTCATTGACAACCATCAAGGGGAAAAAAAAAAGTTTTTTCACACATTCTGTTAATGTTGCTCGTCAGTTGACTGACAATTTAGATTTTTTTAAGAATTTTAGAAAAGTTGGAGATAAAAATAGTTGTTTTTAAAAAATTTTAAAAAACCTAATACATTTTGAAACTTTAGAGACTAAAATGAAGTTTTTCAATAATAGTAAAATTAAAAAGTAATAATTAACTATTAACATTAAATAAAAAATTTCTCTATTTATTAATAATTTTTTAAAAATTTTCTACTCAAAACTCAAATAAATGAATTTTCACCCAATTGATTTCCAAAAAAAAAAAAAAAAAAAAAAAATATAAATCACAATCTCGCCATAAATCCACCCTTGAAAAGTTAAAAGACTTTGTTACCAAATTACAATAACGTTTTTTTTATCGTTGAATCATATTGTTGATGTGGTGTCGTCTTGGTTGACATCACTTTAAGTTTAACCATATAGTTAAGGGGTGCATTAATCGTAATTTAAAATCTTATTGATGAGGGAAAATTCACATACAACTCTTAAGTTTGGCATAATTATACAAAAATAACGCTGTGTGGAAAACTCGCACTGCCTTCCTATAAGGTTTCTAAAACTCAGCATAAATCTTTTATGTCAGGAACTTGCCATTAATGAGCAAATGTTAAGTGATACAAGATGAGGGTAGAATGATCAAATGACATTGATAATGTATAAAATATTTAGGTGTAATGATTAAGTGAAACAAAAAACATATATATATAATTTAAAAAATAAAAACCAAAAAAATAAAAATAAAATGCAGATCTTCTTCTGTCACGCACCTTTCTCTCTCCTCACCTCAACTCTTTCTCTCATCTTCTTTTTCTTCTCTCATCTTCTTCTTCTCGACTTCTTTAAACCTTCAGTGAAAGCAACGCAAAAATGAATACCAGTTGGGTCTCCACCGAGACCTAGACGATCGCTGATGGAGACTGGAGACCCAGGTGGTTGGTCTCCACCTAGGTCGATGGAGGTTTAGTTGGTCTCCATCTTTGGAAACCTATGGGTCTCTTACTGGTGGAGACCTAATTATTTTTTGCTTCTTTTTTTTGTTTGTTTGTTTGTTTTTGAATTTGTGATTAAATTTCTTTATGGGTATAGTTGAATTTCCTTTGAGTTTTGGAATATTTGTTTTAAATTTTCGTGTGAATTTCTTATGAGATCTTGTGTTTACTAGATGATGTTTGATTCATGAGAAAATGTGAGTTGTGGGTGTTTTTTTTTTTTTTTTAATTTATTTTTTATTTTTTTTTAAGATTTGTGTTGTGAGGTTCATTAAAGATGGATGTTAGAAGAATTCATGTTGATGATGATGAGCTGATGAGGAAGAAAAAGAGATTATGAATATTTTTTTTTCAAAATATGTAAATTTATTTGGGTTTAAATCGTTGATGAATTGACTAGATAGAAATTGATGATGAATTGATAGTATGAAAATTGATAAAAATTGATGAAAAATTTTGATGGAGATCATGATGAAGACGATAAAAATCCTTTTTTTTTTTTTTTTTTAATTTTTAAATTATTTTATATTTTATTTTTTAAATTAAATTAATAATATATTAATTTATTTGTGGATATTTTGGTATTTTTATTCAAATTAACTTTGCCTGTTTGTCTTAAATAATAATTCACTCACAGTAGAGAAGATCTGTGTTGAGTTTCAGAAATCTCAGGGGTAGGTAATGCGAGTTTTTCGAATGCCATCATTTTTATACAATTATACAGAACCTTACGGAGTTTGTGCAATTTACCCTATCAATAAATGATTAAGATTATAAATAGAAGGAATTGCACAATACTCCCCTGTGGTTTGCCTAAAAACAGATGAAAATATAGTTACATTTTTATTACACAAAACCCCCATACCATCAGTTGTTTTTTGTCAACGTTAACGGAGGAAGGCTATTTTCGTCCATTCGTCTGGGATTAGTGGAATGGTGACATCAGTACATTAAATGAAAAGAAAATAAAATATAAAAAATTCTGATTGGGTAAAATCAATCAGAAAGCATTAAATGAAAAATTAATAAAAAAATACAATCATCCCCTTGCAAGACACGAGAAGGATTTCTTCTGCAACACACCATTTTCATTTTTAAATGTTAAAACTTTACACCTCCCTCACTCTCTCCCTTACTCTCTGTGTCTGTCTTTCAATCGCCCGAAGCACTCTCTGAAATAGGTGTATTGGGTCACGGATTTGAAGTTGGGTGTGAATAGATCGTGGTTCGTGGGTCTCTCACTTTTATGGTCGCCTGTTCGTCGTCGTCGTCGTCCCCAACTAGTTTTGGTCGTCAGCCGATCCTCTTTTGTCATCGTCGACGGTGGTAAGATGAAAAGGGGAGTAAGAGTGAGTCATCGTCGCGGGTCGTGGGTTCCGGTACACGTTGGTTGGAGAGTGAGTTGTCGTTCGTCCGCCATTGGTGCATCGCCGTCGGTTGATGTCAGTCGTCGTTCATCGTGCTTGCTGTGCTGTCATCATCAAAGATTGCTTGAGTGGAGATCGTCACTGGTAGAGGAGAATGGAGAGTGAGTCTGATTCGAGTACACTGTTGGTTGGAGAGTGACTCGACGTTTGTTCGTCGTTGGTGCATCACCGTTGGTTGTCGCCGATCGTCATTGTAATTGACAGAAGATGGTGATGGTTTAGAGGGTTGTGATTAGAGACAGTGTTGCTTGATTTTCTTACATTTATACATTATCACTATAACCATTTATTGAATCTTTTAACTTGTGTTATTGCTTGATTTCCTTTGTCATTTGGTGTTCAGAATGAGTGGTATTTACAATTTTCTTGTTCGTAACTTAAAAATGGTTTATGAGGAATTTTTTCTTTTGTGATTTTGAAATTTCTATAGACGTTTTTTTTTTTTTACAAAAACATTGCTTATTAATTTTTAAACTTGATAATTCTTACATTTATCTCACTATGGCTTTCATAAGAGATTATTATTAAATAAGAAGAATACAAATGTAAGAAATAAGAATAGAAAAAAAAAAAGAAATAAAGTATTGCAGAACAAATAAGAGTAGAAAAATGATCAGAAATAAGAATCGATAAAATAAACAGTGAAAATGGAAGAATATTGTATTATTTTTTTTTTGTCTTATTCATGGGCAATTGGGTAACTTTACATTGTCAAGGGTATTTTAGACTTTCAATCAAAATTTCTGATCAACGGTTAAAGTTGACGGAAGTCAACTAACGGTATGGGGGTTTTGTGTAATAAAAGGGTAACTATATTTTCATCTGTTTTTAGGCAAACCACAGGGGGTATTGTGCAATTCCTTCTTATAAATAATACAACCTTTCCTCTTTATATAGCTGTAACACAGGCAGAAGAATCCATAAAAGCGAAGCATAAACTTTATTTAAATATCCATTTATCGAAAGGCTCCCCTGTCTCCTCCCCTCTCCAAGGAAAAGCCCTTCATTATTATCATTATTGGTTCGATCTTAATTCTCAGACTCGCTTCTTCATCTTCTTCTTCGTCTTCTTCTTCATGGCTTCCTCTGCTCTGTCATCAGATACTAGCCAGAAGGGTACGTACGTTTCTTTTAAAATAATAATAATAATAATTCCAAAAAATGGTGCAAGTTCTTGCTTATTGTGTCAGGATTCATTAATTTCTTTTTTGAAAAATTTTGTGGGCAGAGGTTGAAGCAGGTCAGGGTTTTCTGCAAAAACATGTTTCTTTCTTTGACAGGAATAAAGATGGCGTCGTTTATCCTTGGGAGACCTTTCAAGGTTCTTTCTTTATTGTTATTATGTTTAAGTTCTCATTTAATCAAATTGATTAATTTCATTTATTTTATTATTATTTTGGAAATATCAAAGAAATATTTATTTTGGTAAATATTGAATAGGTTTTCGAGCAATTGGAGCCGGTATGCTCTTGTCCACCTTTGCTAGCCTGTTCATCAATATTGGTCTCAGTTCCAAAACACGCCGTGTAAGTATCTCTGCCCTTTTATATATTTTATTTTTTAGTTAAAATGAGACTCGACTGATAATTTATATCTTAAAGGCTTGTTTGTTGGCTAGAATAGGAGGTGTGATTGGAAAAGATTTAATCCCATCCCACCTCTTTTATCTCATTTGAATGGGATCAATTAGTCATATCGGAAAAGTTGAGACTTCAATTTTTTTTTTTTTTTTTTTAACTTCTGAAAAGTCAAAACTTATTAATCCCCTTTTATGTTCCTCTAAGTTTATTTATTTATTTTATTAGTAATTGATGTTTATAATATTTCTTATATTTAAAAATTAATTTAATATTTTATTAATAATTTAATCTTATCAATACATTAATTTTGGTGTTAATTACAATAAAACCTCTACTGTTAGGAGTTTTTGTTAGAATTAACTGTGAATCGACAAAAAGACTAAAATACCCACACATCTTAATCATTTTTCAAAAAAATTAAAAATTAAATAAAAAATTTTCATCAGATCTATACCATCCATTTTAAAATAGATGATGAAGATTAATATAGAAAAAATTAAAAAAATAAATGTAATTAAATAAATTAAATAAATTTTTTATCAAATCTTCACCGTCTATCATAAGATTGATGATAGAGATTAATTTGCTAAAGAACTAAAAAATAAAAATAAATTTAAAAAATAATTGAAAAAAAAAAAACCTATATGATTCTAAGTTCTCTCTCTCTCTCTCTCTCTCTCTCGTTGTTGTTCTTCTTCTTCTTCTTCTCTTCTTCAAACCTAGATGAAATTTGGGTTCATCACGTTGTCTCTCTGTCTAGGTTGGTTTAGTTAAAGAAATCTGAAGTCCACAAACAAAGTGTTGTGTTTTAGGCGTTGGAAAAGAAAGGTTGATAGGTTGTTGTCGGCGTTGAAATAGGGGCTAATGGGTTATATTTCAAGTGTTGGAAAGGGAAGGTTTCAAGCCTTGGAAAGAGAGGGTTTTCGGGGTGGAGATGGATGTTGATAGGTTGCATTTCAAGTGCTAGAAAGATAGCATTTCATGACTTTCAAGTGCGGGGGGAGATGGGGTCGAAGTTTGAGTCAGAGTCTGAGCAATAGACGGTTGTTAAGGGGTTAATGAGTTGTTTCTAGTGGGTAGAGGAGGTGTAGAGTGAGGGAGGTGGGTGGTGGGAGAAGAGAGGAGAGTGAAGATTGGTGGTGGGGTTAGGAGGAGAGAGGTAGTGAGTATGGGGGTAGACGTGGAGATGGTGGTCATGGTGGTGATGGGTGAATCTAGGTTTGATGTTGGTTTTATTTTTTTGAGAGTGATGATGATTTTTAGATGAGTCTCAGATGGGATTGAGTTGGTGCGATTGAGTTGAAGATATATATATATATATATATATTTTCTCAGTTGAAGTTGAATTAAGGAAATTTAGTTGATGATGATTTAAGGAATTTTTTTTTTTTTTTAAAATTTTTTTTGAAGATGGATGTTTTTTTTTTTTTTTCTGCAATTGAAGATGATTTTTTTTTTTTTTTTTTTTATGGAGATCCAATATTTTTTGTAATTTTTTACTTAATTAATTTTCATTGTCAATCTTAAGATTGATGGTAAAGATCTAATTAATTTTTTTTATTTAATTTATTTTAAAGTTTTAAAATTTATTTTTAAAAAATCAAAAGATAATTTTATTCTTATCTTAGTTTATTTTAATGAAAATTTTCTAACAATAATAGGGTTTATTGTAATTAACATAAAAAATTGACTCATCTATAATTATTCTCAAAGTGGATGGTTAAATTGTAATTTCTTCTAATCCAATATAATCCTTAAATTACTCCAAGCCAAGGCAGATGAGCCTAAGTCAAGCTGAGTGGAACATGTGCTACCTATGATTTCGATAGATGTGATTTAGAATACACGCGTCAATATTAGAGGGGGTAGTTATAATATTAGGTGTCTCCAAAGGTAATACAGGGAATTGTGGGGTTTTACAGCCAACAATCAGCCAACAATTGTTGACTGTTGAAGTGTCATTCATCTTTACATAACCCCACACTGGGGCACATGGAGAGCGACTTTGAGGCCGTCCTCTCGATATTGCTGCCTTTGTGCATCAAATATTGACCCCAAATGCTTTTCAAACTCTAGGAATATGACGAACTTGTGAGTGTTTATGATCCATTCGTTTTCATTAAAATTAAGTTGTAATTCTCTCATGTCCTTCTCACCTCTGATTTTTGACCGTCCGAGAGATCATTTGCACTTATTTCCACGTCAACTTCATATTTAACATTTTGATTTATTTTTTCTGTTAACTTTAATTTTAGGGAGATAATGTGGTCATTTTGTTTTATTTTTATTCTCTCCTTACCAAAATTGTCCAATTTAATAAGCTGTCTAGATTTTTACCGTCCATCTATTTTAAATAATTTAAAATTTTAAAAATTAAAAAATAAATTTTAAACTTAAAAATAATTTTAAAATTCAAAAATAATTAAAGTTCACATATTAAGAAATAATTTTAAATTAAAACAAAATTGCAAATGGATACGAGTTGTCCATCTCAAAGATGGATGATCAATATCAATTTGAAAAAAAAATTGAAAAATAAAAAAACAATGGAAGATGACAGTAAAGATCTCGATTAAATGAAAGGTAAAAATCCAATCTGGGTTTTCATTGCCTTTTTCAACCTTTGTTGATGATGGTTCATCAACAGATGGATCTTAATCAATTTTTTCATGAGCAGATAGTTTATCAACAAATGGACTGGTCTCCTACCAACACAAATCAAAACCCTCAAATCAAACTTAATCAAAACTAAATCAACACAAGTCAGAATCTGGTTTGATCGACCGTCAAGCTAAAAACCAAACAAAAACCAAAATTGTACAAACAGAAACAAAATAGAAACACAAATATAATCCAACATCATCATCAATCATAAACCCAGGGCAATGGAGCATCTTCATCAATTTAGGGCCGTGAGTGAAGGAGACATGAGGTCTCCAGTAGAGGAGACCCAAGGGTTTCTATTGTGTGGAAACCAATTTTGGTCTCCATAGAAGTCTTTGGTGAATAGGTCTCCACGTGATCAAGACCCTTGGGTCTCATTCATCAGAGATGCTCTATCATCTTCATCGTGCAATGGAGACAACGGAGATGAGTCTCTATCATGGACCAGAACTAGTTGATGATATTTTTTTCCCACTTTTTTGTTTTTTAAATTAGTTGATAATGTTGAGTTTTTTGGGTCTGAGTCTTCATCTCCAAATCTTCATCACTGTGATGAAGATGGTGATGAAGATCCGAAGATATCGAGTAATGGATTTTGATGTGGTGTAGGGAAAATGGCCATCGGTACTCTTTCCAATCGAGGTTAATAATATACCAAAAGCCAAACATGGGAGCGATACTGGCGTCTATGACTCGGAAGGAAGGTATATTTTATGCTTCTCCAATCTTAAAATATATAATTTTATTTAAATATATAATTAACTAGTCATTAATTTTAGTTGTGAATAAGTTGACAAATCAAATCATGTTAGTCTGATTTGTGTCTGTTACATTGGAACAATTCATTTTCATAGAACTGTAGCCTAAATTATTACAGTTGAGATAGGCATCGAGTTGGCATATGGGCAAAACTTCAGATATTTTATCCAAATCCGAATTGTTCTGTGCATAACAACACAAAATAGAAAATATTTTCAAGTGGTGAGAGTGGACAACTACATTTTTGTTAAATGACTCTTTGGTTATATTAAGTTATTTTTCGCTTGGAAAAATAAATTTTTTAATAATTTGTATGAAAGGTAGAAAAAAATTTTACCTCCACCACATGCCATGCCATCTTATGTGGATTTTTCCAATATAGACGATTGAAGTATAAATGCACAGGTTTGTTCCATCAAAGTTCGAAGAGATATTCAGAAAGCATGCGCATACATACCCAGAAGCTTTAACATATGATGAGCTCTCGGCAATGTTAAAGGCTAACAGAGAACCTAAGGATTACGGTGGATGGTTGGTGCCTTCTTTTATATTTATTCATTTTTTTCCTGTGAGATTATTGTATCCAAAACATGTTGTCAATCTTAATTTATATAATATCATAATTTTTTGAATTATTTATTTAAAATTACAATCAAATGGCTCTTAATGATGATCTTGGAACATGTTGCAGGATTGCTGCCTTGTCAGAATGGAAAATAGTGTTTTATCTGTGCAAGGACAAGAATGGTTTGCTTCAAAAAGAAACACTCAGAGGCGTTTATGATGGAAGCCTCTTTGAACGCATGGAGAAGGATAGACAATCTGCTAAAAAGAAAGCGTAATTACTCCCAATGATGGACCAAGAAATTCATGTTAGAAGGGGTACTTAAATAAATTGATAATAACGTTAAAAATAACTAAAATTATAATAGTGTAATTTACTTCGATATTCAGCATTTTTACACAGTTAAATCTAGTGTATAAATGTTGATCTCATTTTCCGTCAGGAAGTGGTCTTAAATAGATATTAATGATCTTGAGTGGTCTTATCACAGTTTTGATAGCTTCAATCATGATCACTCATGATTAACTACTATATGTCATGGTTGATTCCAAACTCAATTACACAATCATTCAAGTGTTTATGATTAGACTACATTCAGATAGAAAAACATATCTAAAGTCTCTTTATGTTTAAAATTAATAATACAGTAGAATTGTTGCACATTAAGAAGTTAAATCATAATTTGTTTTTGTTTTTCATGCAGTGTTGTATAAAGATATAGCATCTGATTGAACCGTTTGAACTGATCGGCCAAACCTGATAGATGGTCCAGATTCGAGATTTGACAAATTTATGAAGTTAATTCGATTGAATGTTATTTCAGCATGATGTGATGATCATATTCATCGTAAGGCATGTAAAAATGTGTTTATTGGTGTGGAATATTAGTTTTTTATTCCTTTTTTCGAATAATATTGTGTAGTATTTGATACGGATGGTGTTGTTAATGTTTCATTTCATACATTTGTTTGGCAATTTAATGAGGCTTTGATTTGTTTAGTCAATCAGTTTTGGACTTTTAAAATTGAAACAATGCCTTATAGTGGTGGCGTAAATACAAATAAATAAATATATATATATTATTACAAATTACCTTTAATTTAATCATAGGTGATTGGGTATTTCTTCATTTACAAAAATCTTTGAAGTTCAATTCACACCCATCATTTTAAAGCTTATGTAAGTATTTTCTCCCTTTATTGTAAAAATAGTTGTCTCCCATTTATAGATAATTGTCTTTTGTTTATGAGGGTGGATATTTGGATTGCACAACTAGTATTTAATATTAATAAGTTTCATTTATCAGTGTAGATATTCAGGTTGCATAAGTAGTATTTGATATTGATAAATTCTGATGATACTCTGGCTCGTGTTACTTTGGAAATAGTTCTCCTATTTGTAGATAATTGTTTTTTATTAATGAAAGTAGATATTCAATTATATAACTACTATTTAATATTAGTAAGTTCCTGTAATGCTCATGTCAACTTTAAAGAAAAAAAAATATATATATATATATGTACTTTCATTGTAAGTTGAATTTAATTAGGATTATTTGCTATGGTAATTATAACTACATTGAGATCAAGGAATGTGAATGAAATTAATACTGAAAAGTCAATGAGTCAACAAACTTAGTATGTTAATTTGCTGTGACTTTCCAAATTAAGTTAGAAATTCGTAAAGATTTTAGTATAAAAACTTCAATGTTATTCCGTTGTCAACAAATGATGAAAATGCTTACTTAAAAGATTCATAGAAATAAAAATATATAAAGTTTTAAGAGGAAAGAACATAGGATTGATTCTTTAAGAAAAAGTCTCAAAAGTTTTTCTAGTAAGAATTTCTTTATAGAAATAGAAGATATTAATAAAAAGACTTTAATGTCATTTCGTTGTCAACCAAATGATGAAAAAGCTTACTTAAAAGATACATAGAAATAAAAATATATAAAGCTTCAAGAGGAAAGAACATAGGATTGATTCTGTAGGAAAAAATCTCAATGTTCTTCTATTAAGAATTTCTTTATAGAACTAGAAGATTTCATTAAAAAATTAATTCTTTACTTGCGGCCAAACAACACTAAAAATTTTGTGATGATGGTGCCCTTAAACAATAGTAAAAGAACTAGATAATAAATAATGAATGAAGAAAGTAATACTGTGAAGTTGAGTTTATTAAGAGATGATGCTCTGAGATATATTAATGAAATTACATATGCAGGTTTAATTTTTAGATTTGAATCATCCCATCATAATGGTAACTTAAAAAAAAAAAAATGACTCCCACATTTGTAGTTCAAAATAATAATAATAAAACATGTAATGATATTTCTGTTGCAACTTTTGTTTTATTTAATGTCGTAGACCAATCTGAAAATGCCACATAAATTGTAAATCTGTAAATGACTCCAATAGCATGGGAATTAGTTCAGATGACGTAGACAAATAAAAAAAGACGAATAGATGAAAAGAGAACAAAATGATACGAGTTCGTGAAGCAACTATGGTCTTAAATATCCAAATACAGTATTCTTCATTAATACTCAATCTCCATATTATATTCTTATAATCTTTACTTGCAAGCAAAAGAAAGAAATCGTATTCCCAGAAATCCGATTCCTTGCTTGCTGGGTGCAAACTTTTTATGAGGCAAGAGAGAGAAAACAAAAACAATGAAAGTCACACAGGATGATCTTTCAGTGAATCATGTTTACATGGGTACAAAAATGGATTGGATTGCTTTAGATGGGTTGAATTGACCCAGTCTATATTTTATATTGCTCAGCCCAAATCTGAGTCAAACCTGGCCCCTAAGTGTGGAGGCTTACCATACCAAACGGGCCAAATTTTCCTATCAAATTTCTGGCTTAACTTTATAGGATCAGTTGATTTGATTTATTTATTTGATACTAATTCGTTTGTTACAATATCAAACAAAACAGTCCAAAGCATATACGTCCTAAGTTAGATGGTTGTGTATATTTTCATCCATTTTAGTGGTGGGGATTAAGTCCTACTATATATTTAATAAATATGAGTAATGAGTTTTTTTTTCCACCCTTAACGTAGCAATAGATGTCTTTTTATTTAGAAGATCATATCCTAGTCACACAAATAGTAATCAAGTTTGTCGGATCTCAGTAGACCTATGTAAAGGGTGATCTACTACAGTTGCTGAAGTAGACTATTGGTTTTACTTCAACTTTTGTTGGGCCACTGACAGCTTGCAAGCAAAAGCCAAGAATGAGGTGGACACTAACAGCTTGCAAGAATAAGCCCAGAATGATGTGGCATGCTTGACACTAAGGCTGCGTTTGGCATGCGGGATTGGATTGGAATAAAATGGATTTGATTGGATTGGAATGAAAAATTACCATCTCATGTTTGGTAGAACTTAGGATTGGATTAAAAATTATCTTGTATTACATTTGGTATAGATTGGGATTAGATTGGATACAATTAATTTAAAATTTTATTATATAAAATTAATTTTACAAAAAATCAGAAAAAAAAAAAAAAAACATCTCCTCTCACAAATCAAATCCCACAATTAATCAATATCATCATCTCCCACAATTCAACATTATCAACACACAATTCATCAATATCATCCATCAATTCATCACAATTATCTATCTCCCACAACAACATCATCAACAACATCAACACATCATAAAATTAACCCAAAAAAAAACAAAACAAAACCAATCAGGTTTTGTTCGATGGTTCTGGGTCCGATCGTCGAACCCAGAACCTCCCACCTGGTTCTAGGTTCATCGAACCCAGAACCCAAAACCGGGCTCTGGGTTCGACAACCCAGAACCACCTGGTTTTGGGTTTGGGGAATCCAGAACCAGGCCGGTCACAACTCAAAAAGGAAGAAAAAAAAAAAGAAATGGAGGAGGAGATGAGCGAGACGATGAGCAACGGCGGCGGTGGATCAGCGTGGTGGAGAGGAAGGAGAGAGAACTGTGATTCTGTGGAGAGGGAGAGGGAGAGAGAGAGAGAGAGAGAGGGTGGGAGAGGATGAAATGAAAAAATAAAAAAATGAAAAAGTGGAATCCCATGAGATTGGGATTTTGGAATGACATGGGGGAGTATGGGAATGATACATCCCATGAGCATGGGATTGGAGGGGAACTTGGGAATGAAATGTCCATTCCCAAGTGCGGCACCAAACATGGGATTTGGGAGAATGGGAGAAAATGAATCTCAATCCCATGTCAAATCCCACCTACCAAACATACCCTAAGTACCAACCAAAGGTACTCCGACCCTCGAGTAAAATGATGTAGAATGAATAAAGTCGAATGACAAATAAAAGACGGTTCTGTTATGCTGAACTCTAGAGGTGGATTGATAAAGCCTAACAAGAATTGTAAGGATGGAGTGGTATGTATTATCTGGAGTGCCAGAACGGACACAGTAGCTACAAAAATATAAATAAAAAGTCATAAAAATCCTTTTGGAAAAAATATATATAAAAATTGTTTTTTAAAAGATCATAAAAATCTACACCTTATCTTGGCAAATTATCATATTGATCCATCCCATGCGTTAGTAATGCTTCTTTATGGTGCATTTACTTTAATTGTAGGAATCAGAATAATCTGCAATCAAAATAACTTAAAATCGAAATGATGTATCAGAATTAAAATAAGTTATTTATTTCAATTATAAGAATCATAATCGAAATCAGTAGCATTTTTATTGAGCTGTTTACTTTACTTTGAAATCGGAATGGATTAATTATAAGTTATAACAATACCCTTGATTTTAAGTTATAAAAATAACTTAAAATCGGAATGATGTATAAGAATTAGAATAAGTTATTTACTTCAATTGTAAGAATCAGAATTGGAATTAGTAGTATTTTTATTGAGCTGTTTACTTTATTTTGAAATCGGAATAAATTAATTACAAGTTATAAAAATACCCTTGATTGTTTTTAACAATATTATGATGAGTATATTATGTATCTATATTTTACTTTTTATTTTTGTTATTGTTAATGAATTCCAAACTATCTATAATATATAAAATCACATTATAATTTTTTTTTTCATTTTTTTAAACAAAAATTCCATATTATTGTATTTTTTTTCTCAAATAAAAATATGGTGGTCATTTTTGTTTTTTATATATGTATATGTATATAGTAATTTTACCATCAGTGCCTCATAACTTTAAAAGATTAGGACAAATCAATCAAATTCATTTATTGTATTCTAATTAAATAGGAGAGAGAATTTATTTTAAGAAAAAGAATGTAATGAATGAATTTAATTTACTTATCCTAACTTTTTAAAATTATGAGACATTAATGGTAAAATTATTATATATATATATACTGATTATGTGATTATTTTTAAACTCTCGTGTAACTCGATAATATTGTAAAAATTAACAATTTTATTTAATAACAATACATATCATGTAATCTATGGAATTTTAAAAAAAAAATAGGGGTGTAAAAATCTTTTTAATTTGAAAAATGGAATGAGAATAAGATTCTCAAATGGGGTGGAAGGATGAGATTCTCATTCCACAACCCCAAATTTATGTGAAACCATGACTTATTTTTCATTACGAAATAATTTAAGAACAAGTAAACACCATAAATTATTCTCATTCTTCAATCCATCAAATATACACTCCAAAGTTATTGAGTGGTGCTATTTGCAATCCCTCGAATGTCTTTTTCACGTTCTTTTTTTCTTTTAATAACAATATTAACCTAAATTAAAATCACTAAGAAGGACAAACAAAGTTCTGAAGACACTGCAAGCTAATCACTTTAGAAGCAACCTCACTTTTTTCTCGCTTTGTAATCAAAATCCCTAATACATATCTCTTTTTTTCTAATGCTTTCAAGATTCCTCTGGTTCCAAAAATATACAAAATAATATGATCTTAAAAGAAAATATTGAAGTGATGGACAATTATTTACAATAAAATTCAAACAATAATAAAGCAATAAATTTTTATTTAGTTTTAAACTTACATTTTTTTGTCATTTAAGAACTTTAAATAATTTGTTCTGTTGAAATTTTATCAGGTATGGTGTAAGATTAGTTTCTTTAGCTGAATTGAATTAGTTGATTTATGTGCATATCATATTTAAATTTATTAAAATTTTCATCAAATTTCTTTCTCCAAAAACAAAACATCATCAAAATCAATAATGGTTACGTTAACAAGTAATGGAGTGTCGCTAAAAAAATTTAATTAATATTTTAAAAAAAAAATAGAGTATCTTTAGGATAGGAATGCTAAAAGATAAATCATACTGAAGGAGGTTGAACTAACAATTCCTCCAGTACTATATAGGGTGGTAGCGTAGGATTGGCTTAAACCAGTATTGACCCCACACAAACCCAATATGGAGCCATGATAGCATAGGATTTCTTGTGCATACACACATCAGCAGCATGGAGTGCCTGAGAGAATGCACAGGCATGTTGTAGAAATGGGACTCATAATGCTTGCACAGGCTGAAATGCCTCTTAGCTTTTGGACACATGCATTCCAGGCAACAGTGTTATTGATCAACAACCTGCCTACACCTATTCTTAGCTTTAAATCATCCTTTGAATTGTTAAGAGTAAACTTAGCTAATAAAACTCAAGTTGAATCCAGCTGAGTAGCCCAGAACTTTAGCTTGAGTTTCAGTTGCGTGCCTGACAAGCTATTAATAAGCTTAGATTTTATTATTTGCTGTTCAAGATAATGAGGTGGCAGGTCGTTATATATCAATGGTTAGGATACTTAATGAGGTGGTAAGTTGTTATAAACCAATGGCTATGATTAGTTTCTTGATTGACCTGTAATTAACACAATGTAAGTGTGGGTGTGTGCAATATGTCATTAACAAGAAAGATTAGCAATAAAATTCTAGATCAAAGGGTTCCATTTTTCTTGGAGATCTCAATGATCTCTAACGGAATCTTTTCTTCTTTTTATTGATTCAAGTTTAGCTATTGTTTTTAATCAAGTTTGAGTCTAGTTTACAAAACTTCACCTAAATCCATCATTTAAATAAAATCTATCAAATTAACAATTTTTTTAATATATATAAATTTTATTGAATTTCATATAAATTTGAATTGGCTACACCTAATTTTATTGGATTCCATAGAAATCTAAATTGAATATACTAGATTTTAATGAGTTCTATACAAATCGAATTGAATATACCTAAATTTTAATGAAATCTATTAGAATCTAGATTGAATATACCAAAACTCTTATAATCCTTTAAATTCCAATAAAATGTTACATTGAATATAGTCATTCTAGATTTCATTAAATTTCATACAGATCTAAATTGAATACACCTAAATTTAAATGGATTCCATACAAATCTGGAGATTTCAGTGGAATTCATTTAAATCTAAATTAAATACACTCAAACTTTTAAAATAATTTTAATTCTTATAAATTTTAGATTGAATACACTCTCTATGTGTTGCATTTTTATAGCTAACAATTGGGAGTCCAAACAAACAACTAACAATCTTAGAGTGTGAAGAGGACAACTGTAAGGCCCCAACCTAATTAGACCCTAAAGGTTAATTGAAATCTGATTTATTATTATTAATTTAGTCCTGCCCAAATTTTGGAAATAAAATGGTACATGAATAAATATCGTCTCTGTGGATATTTTTAAAAAAACTCAAGAAAATGAGATGTAAAAGGAAAAGACCATATGAGTACAAATGTAAATTTATAAGTGATAAAGCAGTGAGTTGCGTCCCTTAAAAAAAAAATTAAAAAAAAAACAATAAAATAATAATAAAAAAGAATGAAGAGAAACGATGGGTGGGTGGTTGAAAGAAAATCATTTTTTTTTTAATAAAAAAGGGGCAGGTATCATGATAGTAGTTTTTTAGGAGATAAGGTGGAATGGTATAGTATAGTATATATATATTTATTTATATGTATATATACATTTTATATATATATGAGCCTAATCAAACACACAAAACCAAGGCAGAAGAAAGAGGAGAAGAAAATAACCAGCCAAAGAAGAAGAAGAAGAAGAAAGGAAAAGGTAGAGAAATAGGAAGTAATTGGAATTGATTTCAGAGCTGATTTGGTGTGCAATAAATTTAATTTAAGGTTTAGTTTTTGATTTTTTTTTTAAGATTCTAAATAAGGGATCGTTTGTTTTTTTGTCTGAAAACTGAACGGTACTACTAAAGACTGAAAACTGAATAGTGACTGAAATTTGAAATTTGAATAACATATATATATATATATATTTTTTTTTTTGCTTTACCTCTGAATATGTTATAAACCTGTTTTTTTTAAATTTAAGAAGAAATTGCACAAATCTCCTCTGAGCTTAGGTATAATTGCACAAAAATAACAATGTTTGAGAAACTCACAGTGCCCTCCCCTGAGGTTTCTGAAACTCAACACAAACCTCCCCTGTCAGCATCTTGCCATTACGGAGTAGGTGTTAAGTGGCACAGAATAAGGGTAAAATGGTCAAACGACATTGACATTGGACATAATATTTAGGTGTAATTATTACAACATAATAAAAAAAAAAAATTTTGGATTATTAAATTAATTAAAAGCCATTGGATGGTGTGTACGGCCACCTTTGATTAGACACACGAAATGGTGTGTATTATGGACTGTCAGAGACTATAAACGCGTGCCAAAAATTGAAGAGACATGTCTTATATTGTTGAGAGACCGTCCAAATGCCATTTTCTCATACAAGAAAGAAAAATGATGTTTTTTTTCCTCTATTTGAGCGCATCTATACGAAGCATTTAGGTAAGAGGACAATGGAGAGGCTTTGATATTTATTGCAAGTAAGGTCAGTTATGTCATAATATATGAGTTTGAAGGGCCGTGGGTGGGTTTTGATGTAAAACTATGAAGTAAAGTTGAGGAAAAATAATGTTTTTGGTTCATTAACAAGTGAAGGTTGGTTTTGAAAAAAAAAAAATATATATGGGATTTTTGTTTGTAAAAAATTATTGGTTCAGGTTAAGAGTTTCTGACAAAAACTAGTTTTTTCTTCAAGAATCTTCTTTAAAAGATTGTTTTTCATGATTGGTTTTATTTTTTGATGCATGAAATTAAATGGTTATACTGTGTTTATGCGTTTATATGATGGTTTTGTTGTTTGGTGCCTAAAAAAACACTATCATTTCAAGGTAATTTTTTTTTTTAAACATCTATAGGTTCTGATACTTATCAGAAAATGATAACATAACAGCTTGTTTTAGTATGATATGTTTACTGGTTTTGAATCACTTATTTGTTGGCTATTTGTTTGACGAATTGCATGTGAGAATTGATGTATTTATATGTTGTGTTGACTAATTAGTGTTTATAAATTTATTTATATGGTTGGGTTTTAAGGTTTGTATCATAAATTGCTTTTGTCTTGAAGCTTTGTGCTTAAAAAATATATATTTTTGATGAGTGGTTTTGTTGTTTGATGCATGGTATTAAACATTTGATAATATGAGCATGTGTTTATTCCCTGGTTTTGTTGTTTGGTGGCTGAAAACATGCTGTCTTTTCAAGGTAGAATGTTCTAACATCTTCACATGTTGATATTTATCAAGTATGAGAACGTGTATCATAATTTAATGTCTTAGTATGATTTGTTTTCTGGTTTTGAACCACTACTTTATTGCCTAAATGTTTGATTAATTGCATGTCAAAACTGATATGTATATATATATATGTCAGAACTAATTTTTAATTGTAGATTGTTTTATATGAGTATATATGTGTTAAATTTGGCTTATTAATTCTAAGACTTGATATGTACTCCAAATTTGTATGATGTTATAGATAAATAGGATGACAAAGTCATTCAACATCTCAGCAACATTTTTAGGTGACTGATTTGAAGTGATTGTAATTGATCCTGAAACCTATACTTTAAAAACCTTATGGACCACAGTTTATATGCTAACATGTGCAAAATTGCCTGAGCCAGAGGATCACTTTAGAGCCGAGGCTAAATTAGATTGGAGTGGAGGTTTTAGGGTCATAAAGGATGATCAGGATTTACAAGAACTATTTCAGCAGTGTAGGATCAGAGGTCTGGATACCATTATGACAGATTTTGAGTCAATCCCACTTGAAGCAATTCCTCTAACTAACCCTAACCCTTGGCAGTCACAGAGATCATCACAGTCATATTCATTTAATAATGGTCTTACACCATTTACGGATGCAGACACTGATTATATGTATATTCCCTCAACTGATGAGGAAGACGATTGGGAAAAGGAAAGTAAAAGTGAGTATGTTCCACCACCATGTGATGAAGTTAGTGGACAAGGGGAAAACAATGAAGCAGTGAATAATGAAGATGATGTTAACTATAAAGGGGAACTTGCAAGCCCTGAGCCACCACATAGCCCTATCTTATCTGAAGATGAAGTGATGTCTGATACAGCGTCATATCATGGTGACTCGAATGCTGAATTGGATGGTAGTGACTCTAAAGTTAAGGAAGTTGAAGATTTGAATAGAGTGCCATTTTCAATGGATAATGATGGAAAGGTTAGATTGAGATAAGGTCAATTACTTAAGGGATTACACCATTTTAAAGAAGTGTTTAGGGAGTATGTGGTACAGGAGAGGTTCCAAGTTAAGAGAATCAAGAATGAGTTTGCAAGATTTACAGTAGTGTGTGCTTTTAAGGGGTGTCCATGGCGGGTACATGCAAGCCCCACCACTAACAAGAATGGATATCAAATCAAGACTCTAAGTGATACACACCATTATCAAAAGGTGCATAAAAATGTTGAGGCTACATCAATATAGATTACCAAGAAGTTTAAACATTTCATCCAAGCAAACCCAAATGTAGATATAGCTACATTAGAAGTTGAGGTGAAAAGGAATTGTGGGTTGACAGTTAGTAACTGGACTCTATATAAAGCAAGGTCAAAAGCCCTAGAAGATACTGTGATGGAGCATGCAGAATGTTATGAGAAGATGTATGCATATGGGTTCATGGTAAGGGATAGAAATCCAAATTATGTTGCTATCATAAAGTGCCTCGCACCAGCTATGAATGCCTCATCCACCTTTCAGAGGTTTTTTCTTAGCTTCGTTGCACAGAAGCAAGGTTTCATGCAAGGGTGCAGACCTTTCATTGGTCTTGATGGATGTCATCTTAAGGGAAGGTTCCTTGGCGTGTTGATGTCAGTAGTGGCAATTGATGCAAACTACAGTGTTTTCCCAATAGCCATTGCTATCTGTGAGCAAGAGTGTAAAGATAGTTGGGGTTGGTTTATGGCTCACTTGTATGAGCATATTGGTATGGAGGACAATCGAAGATTGACCTTTATGTCAGATTGGCAGAAAGGCGTACAGGATGCAATTGAAACTCAATAGCCTAGATCGATAAAGGGGGTTTGTGTTAGGCATATCATTGCCAATTTACGAGCACAACATAAAAGGTCTTTGGCTGGTGATATGGTTTGGAAAGCTACGAATAGCACAAATATTAAAGACTTTAAAGAAGCGATGGAGAATATTCGCAAGGCAGACATCAAGGCATATGAGTTCATACAAGCTATCAACTTCCAACAATGGTCTCGTCATGCGTTTGATGATCATGTTAAATCTGATCAAATGACCAATAATATCACCAAGAGTTACAATAGTTGGGTTGACAAAGTCAGAGAAGAACCAGCTTTGACCATGTTTGAGACCATGCGTAGGAAAACTATGAAACACATGTGCAAGAGGTTGTATATGGCAAAGAAATGGGACTCTCCTCTCCCACCATTGGTTATGAAGAAGTTGGCTGCAGTTCAAGGTCAAGGGAGATATGTTGATGTCTTGTGTTCTAGTGAAGTTGAATATGAAGTTAAAGATGGGGACGTTTATAGGATCGTGAATTTAGAGAAGAACAGTTGTGACTGTCATGAGTGGGCCATTTCAGGAATACCCTGTAAACATGCAATAACAGTTTTCACAGTGACAAGAAGACATGCACCTGATTATGTCCATCCATATCTAACTACAAAGGCATACCTTAGAACCTATTCTCATGTTATCCATCTTGTACCACATCTATCCTGCTGGCCTGAGTTAGAATTTAATAAGGTGTTACCGCCTATTAAAAAGAAATTTCTTGGTAGACCCAAAAAGGCAAAAAAAGAGGTGCAGATAAACCTGCCAAACATAAACTGACGAGATCCAAATCAGATTCCCTTTAAGCTAGTATCTGGTAGGCCTCGTCTGGCACTCCAACGGACTCTTTTTAAACTCTCTTAAGCGGCTAAAAGAAATCCGTGGAGCGAACCTTGAACTTGTCCGTTTAAACTTTGTTGAATCTCATTTAATCTATTTGCTTGAAAACTAGTTGGGTTGGTTACAATTTATATTCAATTCGTTGATCTGGAAATTTAACTAAAACCATAAAGGTAACCATTTTTGTTTTCGAAATCTAAAAATATTTTAATGAAAATCTGGCAGCATAATGGCTGCAAATACAAGGTTACCAAAATTTTCATATAAAGAAATTACACTCTCAAATCTTTTCAATCGTCAACCCAACTTCTTTTCCATAAAAATGCATCTCAATCATTCCATTAATTTCACAAATCCAAAAACCATAAATGTTAACTAAAACTTTCATCTCATAAAATATATACAAGCTATTTACATTACAAAACATTTTAATACAAGTTAAGTATTTCAAGATGCAAGATAATATGTACATTAACAAAATACAATGCCAAATAGGTGACACATTCCTCAAGTGTATGCCAACCTAAATTTACGAAGGAGTTTGTGGACTTCAATCGCCGTACAAATACCTGAAATTTGTTTATATAATATAACATGGAAAAATGAAATTTCAAAGGAATTAAAGAATCTAACGATTGTTAATCAAACAATTTTAGACTTATTTAGTTATACATAAATTACTACATAACCCATTTCTTTCTTTCTAGAAACACCATGCATATCCCTAATTGCTGTGTCACGTGACGATTTTCAACTGACACCAACCGTGACACTACTGAGACTCCTCGACAACTACGTGTAGAATTTTGCATCGCAAATGTAGTATGAGGTTATCTATAAATTCTAGCAACTACGTGCAGAATTTTCTGCATCGCAAACTGTAGCACAAGGTACTATATCTAATCTTGGGAATTACATTGCAGAATTTTTTGCATCGCATATTGTAGCCCAAGAAAATCTCTGATTCTGAGGGGTTACACATGACCTTTGAAAAATCTTTTCTACTAAGTGCTATAAGCACAAAATAGTTTTTCTTGTAAAAACTTTTGACTACAGTTTTTAAGCTCAACTTTCTTAAAACTTTCTTTTCTTTCAAAGTTACTTTAAACCCACATTAAATCATTCATAAATATTTCAATAACCAATAAAATTACATTGTAACACAATTGTTCATAATGTGAGTTCGAGGCACGCACCTCGGATCCATGTGTGCCAAGGAGCTCTAGTGGGTCTCTCTCGCTCCACTTGCTTGTGCTTCACATACACATCATATTCTTATTTAAATTACACTAGAATAAACTATTCAAAGCTATAATTAAAACTTTCAACTCAACTAGCTCTATTAACAACCTTTTAGACTACAACTTTCTCGTCTAAGTTCTAATTTAACCAGAGCTTTAAATTTTCAATTTTTTTGTAAAATTTTTACTTACATACCTCTAGGGATATCCCCACATAGTCCGTATAATTTTTAGAGGTCCGAAACAAAAAGTCAAAATTTTCGGACCCCTTTCGACCGAATACTGTTCACAGCCCGATTCGTGGGCTTTTTCGCTTTCGTTTTCGCTTAAATTATCTCTTTATCTCTCATTTAGGTCACCCGTAAAACGGTTTTGAAAAATTCCAACTATAGAAGGGTGAAACCTATGAAATACTCCTATTTTTCACTACTTTTTCATGTTAAAATCTACCTTTTTTTAATTCTCAACTCAATTCTCTTTCATTTAGGATTCTTAGACTCACATATACTCAATTAGGATCATACATGACGTAAAAATGCAAAGAGGAAGTGGCATTACATAGTAACTATCAATGCCCTTCATCTAGCCTAAAATAACTCATTGTCTCCATTCACTTCTTTTTTCAATTCTAACACTTCTATGTGATATTCTAACTTCTCACATATATGAATTCAAGCTTAATTCCATCAAAACTCAACGGAATCACATAACCCTCTTACTGGTCGTGACCTACACATTCACACACAACATATTTCTTCTTTCAATTTTCAAGATTTTTGCATTGTGATTCTCGTAGGCATTTTATCAAACACCTTATCTACAACTTAATTCACTTAACCAATACTTAAATCAAATTTTATGGTTTTTCCTACACAAACCCATACTCACAATTCTTGAGTGGGATTTACCATATCAAGTATCCATTTTTATTTATTAGGGTTCTACACTTGATTCCTATCAAAACTCTCCATCAAATTCACAACAAACAACAAACCCAATCACCAACATCACATACAACTCAACTATCATCATTTCTAAGCAAAAATGATACAAACTTACCTTAATCTTGCTCAAGTCTTGATTTTCTTGCTTAATCCCACTTAAAATCTTAATTTGGAACCTAAGATTGCTTGGAGTAGCTTTAAGTTTCCTCTCCTCCTTCTTCCTTACTTTGGTCAACCCTTACCCTCTCTTTCTCTCTATTTTTGCTTCAAAATTTCACTAAGTGTTGGAAGACAACACTCATATATATAGGGCTCTTAATTGTGGAAATGACCATTTTGTCAATTAACTTATTATTTGGTTTAATTTATTTCTAAAATCTCTACTAATATTTTAGTATCACTTATAAGGGTTATATTTATGAAATTTACTATTCTCACCTTATCAATTAATTATTACTACTAAGAAATGAGAAATTACGAAAAGGGGCTTACATAAACGCAGTAGTATAGGTAGATGTGATCGTTGCAAAGAAAGTGAGCATAATGCTAAGAGCTGCAAAAAAGATCCACCTGCTACTGGTCGCCAATATGCAACAGTAAGATATTTTTAAATTGTTGGATTATTTTGTTTGCTTATATGTTACAAAAGTGACGGGCCTCGTTCCTACTCTCCAGACGATCCGTCCGGCACCCCACAGCAACCCTTCAGACGGGATCTTCTCCGGCTGAAAGATTCCCGTGAAGTTAAGTCTTTTTAAAATCATACTTAGAAAACTCATTTCTAAAAATATTTATTTTTTTGAAATTACATTTATGAAAACATTTTTGTAAGAATTTTGGCAGCACAACGGCTATTTTTCTGATAAATATCACCCTGTGAAATTGAAATTAAAACCTGTATACTTTGTATAATAATCATTTTTCAACTGTAGAGTCTCAGACCCGTTTTCACGATTCACATACATTCCCAACATAAATATCGATTTCGAAATTAGTTTATATTTTCAAAACATGGCATGCATGATCAAATATATACATAAAACTCAAGTATGAAATTTATATTTACATATAGTTTGAAAACATCCGTAGGTTCAAAAACTAAGTGTCATACATAAAGGTAATATGATATCACAACAATGCCCAACGATGTGTGTCACTACTCCTGGTGAGAGGTCCCTACTGTTTGATCGCCTGCACCTGTACCGAATCCTACGAGAGTTTTATTTTAAGGAAACAACAAACTAGGGTAAGTATAAATCATTCACTATATATATATATATCGTAACTCACAAGAATAATAATATGCTATATTAACTTGAAAAGTTAATATTTAATTACAAAAATGGAAGATAATATGTAATCTCTTATACAAATTCCCACTTCCCACTTCATACTAGTAATTTGTTAGTGACGACTGTTTGTATTTTCGAAAGGAAACATTTTTATTATATATAAAAATAAAATATGTCATTCACCATTACTTTAAAAATCATACGGTACTAATATGCTAATGCATGGCGGAACGGAATCTTACATCGTCTCAGGTCATGTCGTATGGCGAAACTAAATCCCACATCGTCTCAGGCCATATGTATCCGATATCACGTAGCGGAATCATCCCTCGCTACGGAGCAAAATCCCACATCGTCTCCCATGCGGTATCCCACATCGCCTTCGGTTACTCTACCGATACTGAAAATCACTTAATATAAGTAGATACCGTATACTAAAAATCATCTTGGATTACAAGTTTCACCATTTAAATCTCACATTTCACGACAACTTTTGTAGTTTAGATAAGTCGGTAAACTTCATTTTCCGTATACATCTATACATATATATAGATAATCAATTTAAGATTATTAACAATACGATTATATACATTAACATATAATTGTAACATAAATACAAATAATTTTTAACTCAAAATACTTTCGTTAAAACACTTACCTGATTCCCTAACCGGCTAACTTTTCCTAACAATGAGGAACCTTCGTTGTCCGCCTCAGAAAATCCTACACATTAATCACTATTAATTTTTCATACTACAATTCAAATGATGTTATTAGCTCGAACCTATAAACATAAAAATTCAATGAATCCCTCAATGAATACATTACTTCGATACGTCGCTTGATAATCTATTTTCACCTCAATTATTCTCAATTATCATTCATTTACGATTGTAATAATTTAGACACTGTGAGTATATCAATTTGAAACTAAAATTGCGCAAACGAAATTTTGCAACAACCTTGGACTCAAACCTTTCCTCTAGCCTCACCTAAGCAATAACCTTAGCATTAATTCTTTTTAAGCTTTTAATTCGTTTTACATTTAAACAATTACAATTCAACACAAGTTCATTTAAATTCAATAAATATCACTTTTGAATGTTTTCAAATTCTAAATCCACGACATGACCGTTCAACATTTAACAATTCTATAATCGATTTCCGAGCTCATCCAAATAAACAACTACTTCCAAGATCACATAACCCAAACGAAGACACTTTAAATTGACCATAATACCCTTAAGGCCGAATGTATAAACTCCTCCAAAATCATAACTCTAAGTTATTTCGCATCTCAAAACGCATCCAACACATACTAAACTCATCCAACAAAATTTCAAATCATCAAAATTCAACTCAAACTCAAGCATTGCATAACGGCCGAACCTACACATGATTATATACATATATATATATATATATTTCACAACTCATTCATCATCCAAGCCATTCACAACCCAATCTCTTTACTAATGAGATGGTATATCCTAAGACCCAAGCATGCATTTTCATCAAAAAGAAACTCTTCCGATAACTTATCGAAATTGCTTAGAAACTAAATCTTACCTTTCAAAATTGATGAGAATACTTCCAAGAGGTCTTCAAATCTCTTGCATATGCTTTATTTCTTTAAGAACTATATCATCTAACACATGCATGGTTCGGCCTACCAACTCCTACCATGGCCGTGACTTCACTTGCTTGGATTCACTAGCTTTTTGCTTCTTTATATCAAAACCAACTGACATATGGAAAGGTTGAATGAGAATCTTGACCAAGAGAGATGAGAATGAGTGGGAGTTGAGAATGCTTACTTGATTGAGTTTGATGAATGCTTGACCGTGACATGCAAAGGCGGAAATGAAAGATTGCCAAGAGTTTGAAGATGAAAAACCGTGAGATGAGTTTAGATAGTGAGGGACCGTGAGTTTGAGAGATTTAGAGTTGGTGAGAATGGGGAGTGCCTTGACCGTGAGCTTGAGTGGATGATAGAATGAAAGTGCTTTGACCGTGAGCTTGAGAATGTGTTCCTTGTGTGTGTGTGGCCGTCCAAATGCACTAAGGAATAAACAATTCCATTATTTGTGTGTGGTCGTCCAAATGCACTAAGGAATGAACAATTCCATTATTTGGTTTCTTTTGATGTCTTTTAATATCAACTAACATATAATTATATATATAATACACTTACTTAACACTTATCTTTTACTAATTAAGCATGTATGGCACTTGTCCTCCGATCCACACACACGAGGGACACTTGTCTTGCAGGCACATCACTAGCTCCACTTGTCTCGCGCGTTGTTCCAAATTCTTATAATTCACTCTTCGAATTTGTAATCCTCTCGGTTCCATTTGGAAATTTCATTGAAATCCGATTTAAAATTTGAAAACTACGTTAGTATTCGATTTTCCATCCGGGTCCATTCGTTTTAATAAATTTTAGAATTTCAAAATCATAAACTTACCCCGGACCCATTCCAAAAATTTTTACAAAAATTTAATTACGTATCCGGATTCGAATATTTTAATAATTTTACCATTCTATACGTAACGATGAAATTTAAGGGGTTACCTAGATGCAGGAAAAGCATGTTACAAAAAGTTTACTCCATATTTACTCTTACTTCACTATTTGAAAGGAAACAACTTGAGGAATAATGCAACGAGCATGAGAAAATTTGAGATTTAACTCATTGTGTGAAAAGCCATAATAGCATAGTATTTTACTTAACTATTTTATAATTTCATTTTGGCAGGTTGGGAGCAGTTCTACTAATCCTAGAAGAAATATGACCACAAATGGAACTCCTGTTCATCCAAGTTGTCACCTTTGCAATAATTTGATATTGTTTTAACTCTCTTACAGTTGTTTAACATCATTATTTTGCAGATTCCAAGTCAAGGACCTCTAAATATGCCACCACCAACTGGATCAGTCTCATCATCTCAACTTGTGACAGTAAATGCCCCAGTTTTCACAAACTTTCCTTTGAATCAATAGCATTTAGGCCATGCTCATCCTCTCAGCCTGTGACACAAATTGCACCTATAGTTAGCAGTCTTTATACATCATCTTAGCCAATCCAGGGATCATCCAACCCAGGTATGTGCAACATTAACGATGACAATTTTTTTTTTTAACTAGTGTTATGACATTTTTAAGTAAAATGAATGATTTCACAATAGGAACTGTTGCGAGTTTAGATGTGGATTGGACAATTGATCAGTGACTCTAGTCACATGTATCATAGTCTAGTCTTCTTTTTTGGATATTTTGTGTTCATATCGACACTTGGCACATAGCTTTGTACATGCTTGTGTATAAACCACCCGGTATCAGCTTCATTTTGCTCTTTTGTTCATGTTTATATGGTTTTTGAAGATATAACTATTAACATGTATAGCATTTGCTACGACTGTTGATGATTTTGTGGTAACAGCCTCTAATAGTTGCAGATAGATGATCAGGTTTAGATTAGATACATATCTTTTTGTTGTTCTTGGATTTTGTAATGTAATTGATGCTGTAAATTGTACAAGTGCAAGTAAGGTTGATGTTGGCCCTGTAAGTATGCAGCATTATACTACTCAACAACTTTATCAAACCTTTGGAAAGTTACATATGATATTTCCATTTTATTATTTCTTCTTGCTTATTTTCTATTTTTGTTTATTATTTTCTGTTGAACCATTATTCTAATGATCATGTGAACAAAATAATTTCATTTATCACATACATGTTAAATTTTTATTTCTGTCTAGGCACCATTACAACAACTAACATCACAACACAAAGCAGAAATATGTAAATGATTAGAAACTGTCTTACATAGTTCATAATTTCTTCTTGCTTCATATATCTTTCATCCATTCTTGCAAGCATACACATGACATGCTTCATATCTTCTGCTATCTGTTCCATTTGTTGATTGCCCATACTCTCAGCTTTGTTTTGGACATCTTTACTTGATGGAAAGTTAAATTCATCTCTATCTGGATTCCAAAATGAGTAGTAGTTGTAATTTCCTGTTTCACAAAAAAAATACAATTTTGAAGGATTTGCTCTTGAATTTGAATTCCGAATTGCAACTTTTCGACCACATTTACACCTTCGATTTTTGAACTTTATAACCCCTCCATTAACTTCATTACTGCTACAACTATCTGATGCATCAATGTTAAGAAATTAACTCAATAAATTGAGTTCATGAAAAAAATATAAACTAAAAAAAATTACCTACTAAATTGTACAACTTTAAGGAATGAGAGGGAAAAAATTTTGCAATGGTTGTAATGGAGATAATGTACTATTTAAGCGAATTAAAGAGGAAAAAAATTTGCCAACTTACCAATTTGGAAGTCATGCATTGCATTAAGTGCCTTTAAATAGACACCCAATATGACCGTTGCAATGTAACGGTCATATTGCCACAATAGACAAAAATGTCTCATCAATTTTGTGTAATTTTTTCCAACTGCAAAGGGTATAATAGTCTTTTTAATGTGGTCAAAATCTTCCTAAAAAGCAACAAGTGACATAGGTCAGTTGGTCTTGCCACTTTTGTCACTGTCTAAGGGCATTTTCGTCCTTGTATAAGAAATGACATTTTTTGTAACTATTTAGTAACAGCAAGATGCTGACAGGGGATGTTTGTGTTGAGTTTCAGAAACCTCAGGGGAGGGCACTGCAAGTTTCCCAAACATTATCATTTTTGTGCAATTATACCTAACCTCAGGCGAGGTTTGTGCAATTTTTCCTAAATTTAAAATTATCTTAAAACCAGTAAGTTGATATTTATACCTTTTTTACTATTTGTTGTTATGTAATTTTAATTAATTTAATACAAACATTTGAAAATAAATAATTTAATAAATTCTAAAACTTTTTTATGTACGTATTAATAATATTTTATTCACAATTAAAATATTATTAAAAAATATAGTAGTATTAGTCATATTTATATTTAAATATATTAATACATTTAAGAAAAAAAATTAAAAAATGAATGTTTAAATTGTAAATTAAAATATATTAGTTCACTTCCAAGACAATTTGAGGTGAGATATATTTAGGCTTTACTTTTCAAATATATTTTTTATAAGTATCAAGGAAAAAAAAGATTTTTGAGTAATATAAAATTAAGATAAATTTGAAATTATATTATTTTGGAGATGATAGATTTGGAATAAAAACTTTTAAATGTCATTAAGTGATTTGCAATTAAGTGAAAAGTTAAAATTTCTTACTTAATTTTTTCAATTGTTTTTTAAGTTGTTTTAAGTGGTTTTAGTTGTTTTAAGTTATTGGACCACTTAAAAAAACAAACGAAAATAACTTAATAGGTACAATTCAGTATTATTAAGTCTGAAATTGAAAAAACAAATGACCCCTAAGTTTTTGTGTTATTTTTAGGTGGACAAGAACTAAAGAATAATTTAGGTACTAGTGGTTCCAAATAGAGTTTGACATCAAATTAGTGAGTGGATTGTTTTTACTTAAATCGAATTAATTATTTACAATTATACATTTTAGATTTTATTTAATTAATTTTATTAGAAGGAAACTAATTAATTAGTTTATTGATTTATTAATTATATATTATGATTTATGATTTAATTATAAAATATATATTTTTTTATAATTCTATTTATGTTCAGAAATCGAGTTACTTAAATCAAATTAATTATTTACAATTACACATTTCAAATTTTATTTATTTAAATTTATTAGAAGAAAATTAATTAATTAGTTTATTGATTTATTGATAATGTATTATGATTTGTGATTTGATTATAAAATTTATATTTTTTCATAATTATATTTATATTCAGAAATCAAATTATATAATTTCGTATATGAAAATGATTTAAGATTTGGAAACGAATAAAATGAGATTTTTATAAGACCAAGGGTATGTTTGACACATGTGATTAGGGATGGGATTGAGATTCAAAAATCCCAAACTACTTGAATGCTATGTTTGGAGATCAATTGGAGTGAAATGGGATTGGATTCAAGAATCCCAACCTCCTCTCATTTCCCATTCTTTTGGCATTTCACAATCCCAACTAAAACCATGTCATTAGGTGAGATTGAATTTGTAATTTTCTTTCTCCTCTTCCCGTCTCTCTCTCACAGCTTCTTTCTCATCTCTCTATCTCTCTCTTTCTCTCACCTTCCTTCTCTCATCATACATCCATGGAGCCTCTCCTCCCTCTCTTCTTCTTCTTCTTCTTCTTTTCCTAAGTTGGGATGGTTATGGGTTCGTCGCCAAACCCAAAACTGGCGACAAACCCAAAACCCAGTTCTGAGCTCGCGATGAACCCAGAGTTGGGTTTTAGGTTCAGCGATGAACCCAGAATAGAACCTCTGTTCTTTTTTTTTTAATGTTATGATGATTTGATGATGTTATAATATTGTTATTGTTATGAGAGATGATGATGTTGATGAATTGGATTAATGATATTGATAAATTATGGTTAATGATATTAAATTGTGGGAGATCATGGATTTTGATATTGAAGAAAATTGGGAGACCATTTTTGTTTTTTTTTTTTTCAGATTTTTTTCATTAAATTAATTTTATATAATAAAAAATTTAAATTAATTTTATTCCAATATAATCCTAACATATACCAAACATGATACAGTATAATTTTTATTCCAATCCCAAATTCTACCAAACATGGAATGATGATTTTCCAATCTAATTCAATCTAATCTAATCTATTTCATTTCAATCCAATCCATTCTATTTCATTTCAATCTCGCGTGTCAAACGGAGATCAAGGTTATACCTTTCCCTCTAACGATTGAGCAAGCTTCACATGTGTAAGTCCAAAAGAGTCATCCAGTATGCATACGACAGATGTCAGAAAAGCCATTGAATTGTCGAGAGAGTCAATGAGTCGTCCAGCATGTATACAGTAGATGTTATCCCTTGCTTTGTGTGTGTATTGAGTATCTTTACCACGTATGACAATTTCCCTAGATACTAGATTGGTGTAGCTTGAGCTTTTATTAGTAAACAAAAATTATTCATACAAATACTAATATATTATCATGATAAGAGATATAATTTTAGTATTATTTTAAGATACGATTGAATATAGATCATTGTAATTTTATTTATTATCAGTCTTATGTTATATATGTTAATTATTATTGAAAATGATTTATTTAGCTTTTGAAAGTATATCCATTCATTCGGCATTAGTGCTTACTTTTTTATCAAACCTATTTTTTTTAGATATCTGCCATAGGATCATGTAAATTATTGTAAATAGGGAGAAGGGTCACATAATGATAACCAAATGCATTCATATTATTTTGAATAGAAATATTTTGTATTAATGTATATTAATTTTAATTAATAAGATTTTGTAAATGTGTTTCGAAAATAATTTTGAAAATGAAATATCTTTCCATATATTTTATGAATATATTTTATATATCCAGTACATAGGTCCAACACAAGAAATATAAAGATTCTGTTTTTAATTTATAAAATTTATATTTATAAAGAAAATATGAAATTTACTATGTTTTTTTTCTAATCGATTTTCATTAAATTCTATATTTCAATCACAAAAAACCCTAGTTTTCATAGGAACCTTCTGGACTCGAGAAATGAATCGAGTCAGGTCGGGTCTTATCAACAACAAGAATAATAAAAAGGCAACTAAGATATACAGAGCTTCAAGGATTTAAGTAAAAGATGGTGAGATATTTTCAGCACTTAAAAAGTTTTTCTGCTTTCTTTAAAAAAAAAAAAAATGATTTTTTTTTTTTTTTTTTCTCTCTCTTTTTTTTTTTTTTAAGTAGGATTGAAAAAGCTAAGACTATATTTGATGCACCGAATATTTGATAAGATTGGGATTAAAAATTTTCAAGTTGTTGTGTTTTTTGAGCTCTGTTCATCATTTTTCTTTTTTCTATTTTTTTCTAGATTGTTGTGGTTCTTCAATTTTTTTTTTCTTAATTTTATTGATTCTTCATTTTTCTATTCATATAGTTGTGTGAATCTTGTTCATTTTTATTGTTCATCTATTTGTTAAGCTTAATCATTTTTCTCTTGTTATTATTGTTTGAGAAAAAAATTGTGACTTCATTATTGTTTGTTAATCTTCATTTTATCGTTTCATCACATTTTTGGATTGTGATTTTTTTTTTAAAGATTTTTTTTAATTTTTTTTAATTAATTTTATGTATATTATAAAATATTCAAATTAATTTTATTTCAGTCCAATCATAACTTATATCAAACATAATATGGTATAATTCTAAATTCTATCAAACATGGAACATTAATTTTTTAATTCAATCTAATCCATTCCATTCCAATCCAACATTTCTTTCAATTGTGGCATATATATATATTTTTATATATAATGCTACATTTTCCAAAAACTTGCTCAAATAATATGACAAACTGATTTGTAGTTATCACATTAATTTTGAGATAATATATTAATGATATGATAATTACATATAAACTTATTATATTATTTGAATGATTAATTTGAACAAATTTAAATGGTGACATAACTTTAAATTTAATGTTATAATTAAGGCCTGTGTTAATTTGGAATATAATATCTTATTAGTAAATAATTAAAATTATAATTTATAGCTGTCAACTTTCTCTTCGCATGCCCGTGACACACACACTCCCCAGAGAATCCATGACAGCCGAGCAACAAGCCCCCTGTCTCCTCTGCTCTCCTAAACAAAATCCTTTCAATTAATTACCACATCAATCATTCACACATATTTCACAATGACATTTTTATTTTCCATATCCATAATATATTATTCTAATTACCATATATAGAAGTCGCTTACTTATTTTATTTTTTTCTTTGACCTATAAATAAACTCTATTTTGTACATGGTAAACACAAAATAAAACTACATAATATTTATTTATACTTTATCATGGTATTACAGCTTATTAGAGCTTATAATCTTAAAAGGTTTATTTATTTATTTATCTTTCTTCATTCTATTCATTATTTGTTCAATCTTAATTCTCAGGCTTGCTTCTTCGTCTTCTTCTTCGCCTTCTTCTTCTTGGCTTCCTCTACTCTGTCAGCCGATGTTAACCAGACGGGTATGTACCTTTATTTTGTTTTTTTTTTTTCTAAAATAATTCCCAAAAATGGTGCAAATTTTTGCTTATTGTGTTGATGCAGGTCAGAGTTTTCTGCAAAAACATGTTTCTTTCTTTGACAGGAATAAAGACGGCATCATTTATCCTTGGGAGACCTTTCAAGGTTCTTTATTTTTTGTTATTATTTTTAATTCCTCATTTAATTAAATTAATCAATTTCATTTTGGTAAAAATTGAATAGGTTTTCGAGCAATCGGGGCCAATGTGTTCTTGTCCACCGTAGGTAGCCTTTTCATCAATCAGGGTCTCAGTTCCAAATCTCGCCCTGTAAGTATCTCTCCCCCTTCATATTATTTCTTAGTTTCTTCATCAACTACCCTAAAACTAAAATGATAATCGACTCATCATTTATATGTTAAAGGCTTGTTTGTTGGCTAGAATAGGAGGTGAGACTGCAAAATTTGATCCCACCTCCTCTTTTATCTTATTTGAATGGAATAAATTAGTCATATTTAAAAAGTTTGAACTTATTGCTCCCCTTTTATGTCCCTCTAAATTTATTTATTTTATTTTATTAGTAATTCATATTTATAATATTTATTACATTTAAAAATTAATTTAATATATTTTAGTAATAATTTAATCTTATTAAGATATCATAGTAGTAATTTAATTCAATTTAGTACTTTAAGTTACTCCAAGCCGAAGCAAATGAACCCAAGAGAAGCTGAGTGGGATATGTGTTACTATAATTTTCAATAGTTGTGATTTATGAATATTTAGGTATGATGCGAGATATTATAGGACTAGATACGCTTGTAATAAAGACTTGAATATTAAAGCCCCGATTTTGTTTAATACATTATGAAATTAGATTGAATATGATTTAAATTAAAGCACTTTTTTGAATGGATATTTTATTTTTAATTTATAATAATGAAATTAATTATTTAAAATAATGTAAATAATATATAATTTTTATAAATACATTTCTATAAAATTTTTTTTTGACACAATAAATTTAATGTAACATTGTTTCATTTTAACTTTTTAGGCAATGTTTGGAATATGAGATTTGAGGTGGATTTAAAATTTAAAATATTCTAAACTTTTAAATTCCATATTTGGAGAGCAATAAATAAAATTTTAAACTTAATCGCAAACTCTCTCAAATCTTCCTCTCATGGAAGTGTTCATTCCCAATCAAAATGATGAGATTTGATGGGTTTGGGAATGAGCATCCAATCTGCACTTCTTTTTTTTCCAATTTTTTTAAAGAATATTTTTAAATTAATTTAAGTATATTATAAAATATTTAAATTAATTTTGTTTCAATCAAATTTCAACCTACACAAAACATAATATAGTATAATTTTAATCTAATCTAAATTCTATTAATAGCAATTTTTCAATCAAATTCAATCTATTTCATTTCAATATACATGTCAAACGTAGTCTTACATCATGGACTACAAGTCTTTGAAATTATATATATATATATATGTATATATATTCTTTCTAATTAACAACCATGGTACAATCATTCAAATTTTAAGTCAGCTCAATTTTTTTTTTTTTTAAATATCATAAATGATAGAGCTGATTTGAATATAAAATATTTTATAGAGTCAGTTAAATAACTTGACGCTCCAAACATACAAGAGAACAGGAGAGGTTAGGATTCCAATCATAAAATTCAAAGCTTGGCTTTTTATATAGAATTTCTGTGATTAAAATAGGAACGGATTCCCTTTTGTTAACAGTAAAATCCCTGAGCCAGCTAATTATCGATGCTTGCTTCACATGTAATTTGTCCTATTTCAATTGGAAAGTACATCTTGTGATGCCATATGAACATGCAAACAAAGTCTAAACAAGCATTATTGCCATGTTCACAGTATTTGTATGACAAAATAATTAGTTTAACTTAAATGCAGAGAAAGAAAACAGAGAGAATTTAAGGATAAATTTATCATATGGGCTCTGAGTCAAGCAGTATTGGGCCACCACTCTAAACACTGGGCTTCGGGCCTGCACAGCCATTAGTCCAATTAGGCTGCAGTTTTACTGTAATGGCGGCCAACGTGACACAACAACGCCCCCGGCTTTTTTTTTTTATGAATTTATTACTTATATTATTATGTGAATAGATATATAACCGAACACTTTAGATAGATCCACTGAGACATGATCTGGAAAGAAGACTTCCTAAAGCGAGAGAATTGGTCTCAAATGAGGGAAAAGGACCCCACATGTTGAGAGAAAAATTGGTCAATATAAGAGTAGTCGTGGTGAGTAAACCTTGACACACTAATGCACCAAGGTAGCCTACCTTTCCACAAAGGCATTGGGCATTTGCTCAACGTGACCCAATTTATGCTCTAAATAAAGTTATAAATAAATGGTAACATCAAAGGGGAAAATTAAATTTTATCTGAAATTTTGAGTAATGACGTTTGCTCTTTAAAATATGTAAATTAGCTTTTGTAACAAAATTATTTACCAGCTTGAATGTGTGGAAAATTTTAGAGTAGCCATCACGTTTTTGAAAGCACTTTTAAAATCTGATAGTCATAAAATTATAGTGAATTGCTTCTATCATTTTACTGTATTTATCAACAAAAATCCATGTGTTACTGGTACTCGAAGTTTGAAGTTTTAAAGATATATTGAGTAATTGATTTTCATGTGGTGTAGGGAAAAAAGCCATCTTTACTCTTTCCAATCGAGGTTAACAATATTGCATTAACGATACATGAGAGCGATACTGGTGCTTATGACTCCGAAGGAAGGTACATTTAATACTTCTATCTTAAAATATATAAATTTATATATAATTATACAGTCATTAAATTGTGAATAAGTTCACAAATCAAATCATTTTAGTCTCGTTAGTGTCCGTTACATTGGAACAATTTGTTTCCACATAACTGTAGCCTGAAATTATTACGGTTTAGATAGGCTTCAAGTTGGCATGTGGTCGAAACTTTGGATATTTTATCCAAATCTGAATTGTTGTGTGCATAACAACGCAAAATAGAAAATATTTTCAGCTGGTGAGTGTGCACAACTACATTTTTGTTAAAAGACTCTAGTTTGTTATCCTAAATTATTTTTTACTTGGAAAAATGAACTTTTCAATTTATATGAAAAGCAGAAAAAAAAATTTGCATCCTTGTCATGCCATCTTATGTGGATTTTTCCAATATAGATTATTGAAGTATAAATGAACAGGTTTGTTCCATCAAAGTTCGAAGAGATATTCCAAAAGCATGCACATACGAACCCAGAAGCTTTAACATCTGATGAGCTCTCGAAAATGTTAAAGGCTAACAGAGAACCTAAGGATTTCGGTGGATGGTCGGTGCCTTCTTTTCCATTTATTCGTTTTCTTCCTGCGAGATTATTGTATCCAAAATACGTCCTTAATCTTAATTTATATAATATCATAATTTTTTTAAAATTATTAATTTAAAATTTTAACCAAATGGCTCTTAATGAAGATCTTGGAATATGTTGCAGGATTGCTGCCGCGTCAGAATGGAAAATATTGTTTAATCTGTTCAAGGACAAGAATGGTTTGCTGCAAAAAGAAACACTTAGAGGTGTTTACGATGGAAGCCTCTTCGAACGCACGGAAAAGGATCTAAAGAAAGCGTGACTACTCCCAACGATGAATCCAAAAATTTATAATATTTAGAACATTTTAATAAATTGATAATAATGTAAAAATAACTAAAATTATAATAGTGCAACTTAGTATTTTTACACATTTAAATCTAGTGTATTAATGTTGGTGTCATTTTTTGTCAGGAAGTGATCTTAAATATGAGTAAAGATTCTCTGTCAATATTGATATGATGTTAATTTTTTTATAAGAGGAAGTTTGAATGATGTATAAGAGAAAAAAAAATTTAATAAATTTAATAATTTATTTTTTTAAATGATAATATTTTATTAAATTATCAAAAGATTAGTAAAAAATGGATGGCAAATAATTATTACTCCTTAAATATGTATTATTGATCTTGAGTGGTCGGACCACAGTCTTGATAGCTTCAATCATGATCAATCATGATTAACTACTATAATGGTTGAATCCATATAAACTTACTTTTATATTAGGGTTTTTTGTCTCAAAATTATAAAAAGGGCATAAAAACACAAACTATTAGTCTAATAATATTTCCACCATAAATGTCGTTATTGATTATGACATTAACAAAAAAATTAAAAAAAAAAAATCATTTTAGAAAATAACAAACTTAATTTTAATTCATAACTTTTTGGATAAATGAAAAGTGAAAAAGTTCACTTTTAAAATTTAGGACCTATTTAAGTGATTTTGTTATTTAAAAATTCAAACAAAGCAACTTGAAAGGAATATATTAAATGTCATTCAATGTTAAATGGAAAAATCAAACAAACAGCCCTTGCTATAAATCATTCATATACTTTTTAAATTTTCTTGGTGATTTGAGATTTGACCCAATCAAGTTTAAAGCTTCTAATTGGTTGATTACATTAAGAGAATCGGAAAAAAAAAAAAAAAAAAAAGGAAAAGAAAAAAAAAAATCTAACAAATTATTAACAATTTTTAACGTCACAAATTTCAAATATTTTATAATAATTCAAATCTGCAGATGATCTATAATTTATATCCCACAAATGAAAATTAGATCATCCAAAGCACTTATTGTCGCGGAGAATGCTAACATCGACACATAGGTATCCCTCCTACTTTGCAAAGGCAAATCAAAATCAGACATATCTCTTGCACTTTTGAAGCTCAATATGCAGACTTTACAATCCTAATTAGATAATTTGATCTTTTGTCCGCTTACCTTCTTTTGCTTTCTGGTCCTGATACTTGTCTGTCTTAGGTTGATCTCAAATTCTAGTCATTGCAAACAATGATTATTCTCATTAGTGAATGGTAATTATCATGATGAAGAGTTGTTGAAATTTGGGTAAAGCTTGGTCGGTTTGACGAATTACAACATTACAAATTCCTAGGTAGTACCGTTTTTCAATTAGATAAGGCGTCACAGCAATTGGAAGGTGCCATGTCTATGTAGGCCCAGAAGAAGTCTACAAGTTTCATCCTAAAGAGGATAAGATTAATTCCAATTCATCTTTGATAATGGATCCCATATCTTACCAATCGGTTCAGTTTACGTGCCGTCCTCATAGTGAAGGGAAATCCATGATGAATCCTGAACTTTCTAAGAAAATAACACTAGTTTTCATCAGTTTAAAAAAAAAAAAACAAAAAATCTAGTTTTCGTCAATTGTAAAAATCGTGAGGCGATGTTGGATAGACCGATCCAATAAATACACTATTCAGTATCAAATTGAAATATGGTATTTGATGGTTTATACGTGTGATATTAAATTATGCGATCAATGATTATTATTTGGAAATATTAGAATAATTTATCCAGTGGGAGGCAGAATAGTATTAGAGGTTTTTATTTTATTTTATTTTTTGAAAGTATAAGAGGTTTTTGTTACATGTAATTTCACATTTGTGGTAAGGGTCTACCAAGAGTCTAGGACTTCTTGCTATTAAACATAGTATATATAATCTAAAAATTTACTTTTGTAATAGTTTGAAATATCTACTTATTGTGAAATAAATTATAGAACAGTGGATTTAAAATACTTACCACAATAATAGAGAAAGAGGAAACAAGAGAAATATAGTTAATGAAATTCAATTGATATATATCTTTCAATGGTTATAATATAGGCTTATTTATAGGTAAATTGGAAAATCATTTCCATAATGAAATATCAACAAATAAGGTAATGAATATTATCAAAAAGGAAGTGGTGTTAAGAGCATATTCATAACAATCTCCCTTGGGTGTACACCATTTGATAATACTCTTCGAAATTTTTGGATGTACCAAATACTGTCTCATTAAAATCTTGTCAGTAAAACCCAGTGAGAGAAAAATTGGTCAAAAGAGAAAAAAAGTGCAGAATACAAAACTCCAAAAATGACATATTCCCTTGATAAAAATAAAAGATATTTCATGATCTGTTGGATCAGAAATTCAATAATCTTATTGATTCAATAGTATTTGGACGTGCTTAAAAGGACTACCTCGTTAAAAACCTTGTTAGGAAAACCCAGTGGAACAAAATCTGATCGAAGAAAAAAAAAAGTGCAATGCACGTATGTATATATTAAATTAATATACTCCCACTGAAAGGTATACAATTGTTACTCTTGTAGTTCTTCGAAGATATTAAAAAATATATTTGACTCCACTCCAGTGTCTTCGAGCTGATGGATTAGTATTCTCTCTTATTTGTGCTTGATCTTCAAGCTGAAACAATATCTTGTTTTCTCAAAATCTTACATCTCAAATTCTCTTTTCAAATATTCAACAATTCTTAGGAGCTCTTCAGGAGTTTCAATTTAATTCATGCCATCGACATATATTGCTACAATTGCAAATCCAGATTTTTATTTCTTTATGAATACACAAGGACATATAAATCATTAATATATCTTTCTTTTGTGAGGTATTCACTAAGACGATTATATGACATTCATTTGAATTGCTTTCAGCCATATAAAAACTATTGTAACTTTATTGAAGTTATAAGAATTTGAATTATATGCTTCAGGCATTTTAAATCATTCAGCGATTTATATATATATATATATTGGTATCTAATGACCCATATAAATATGTCATTACCACATTCAAAAAACATGTTTAAAGTCTTTTGAAAACTACCAAACTAATTAAAAGTTGAAACGTAATCGTATATATCATAAGTGAATACATTTCATCTTATTACATTTACAAATAGCCATTTATATCCATGAGTTTGACGTCTTCAGGCGTCTGGACTATTGATCCATATACATCATATTTAGTTAATGAAGTCAATTCTGTTTGAATTGCTTCATTCCACTTAGGTCAATCATGCCATTTTTCAACACTTATTGATACTATGTAGTTCATGATAATCATTTACAATCATGACTCCACGGTTCTCTAAAGAAATTTTTGTATTTTTAAGATTTTGTATCTCTTCAAAAGATTGTACCGCTTCTAGGATATTAGCCTCTGCATTAACTGTTAATTCTCATCATATGAAATTAACTATGAGATAATTTATTTTTATATTATCAATATTGGGTTTCTGCAGTAAACCTTTGAGATATGATTATATCTCATTGTCTCAATTTTCATATAAGTAATTATTTTGATCAAAACATATAACGTCTTCAAGCATCTACATTATAAGTTTAATACAACTATATAAGTATAACTTTGCTTTTGTTTTGATCAATAATTTTCATGTCGACATTTATTCACAATATGTTATTCAACATCCTAATCATTTTTCTATAATATGCAGAGCAATAAAATATAATATCTTAATTTTCTTTAAGTTTTCAGTACACATGCATCTTTAGGGGCTACTGTAAACTTTCACACATTCTTAGGACAAACTATAATATTTATAGTTTAAGCACATACACTTTTCCATATATAATTAATATCTCTTTTGAGTTTCATAAGGGGAGATTCAAAAAATTCTATCTTTTCAAAAACATTTAACTCTTTAGGAGTTGTATTTATATGATGAGAATTATATATGGCTCGAGCATGGCCTTTAAAATGATCATGATCTTTCATTATTCACTTCAGGGAATAATAACGTTACAACCAAATTTACTTTTCACACTTTTGTATGTATCGAATGATATATTTGTTGCTATTCATATAAATTGTTCTTCAAGAATAATCACTCAGGTTACTGTATTGGCAATGAGTATAAAATCATTCGTGTATGCAATTTTCAAATAAACGATCCTTTGAACTTCAGGTTCATATGACTTATACAATAATCGTTATAATGAATGATGCATACCAACTGTAATTTTACGTCGTTAAGTTTTGTAATTTTATCCTTATTCTCCTCCTAACGACGAGAAAATTTATTCATTGACATTATGTTGTTATTCTTCATGAATTTATTTGCATCATCACAATGTCCTTCTGGGACTTAATTCTATCATCATAATATCCTTCTGGGACTTAATTATACTGTCTTAGTATCATTCAAGAATATATTAGACTATTATATTATTTTTCAATAAGTCAAATGTCACATAGTGTCCTTAAGGGGCCAAATACATAGTGTCATTTTGGGATCAAATTGTAATATCAATTATTGTCCTTTAGAAACATTTACTAGGTAAGAATTTTTAGATTCTATAATGGATAGTTATATTACTTCCAATAATTTGATGCCATTTTTTTTTTTTTTTTGTATTATTGGATGAAAAACAAATTTTTTATTCATCACAATTTTTTATCATATTATATTTATGATAAGATGATAGTCATCGTAAAATATGCTTCTGACATATGACAGTATGAATAATACAACTGTGATATACTTTCATTAATGTATATCTAAATAGGTTCCTTTAGGATCTATTAAAGTAACAAAGTTTACATATATAACATTATTGTTTTTCACTTTGTAATATGCAGATTTGTTCTTCTGGAGCTTTTATATATCAGTAAAAAATTAATATAATAATTATGTATACTTTAGGTACACAATTATAATTTCATATTTCAGTAATAGTAAACATTTTGCTTACTTTACTTTGGTGTGAATTCCACTTCAAGTGGTTAAAATTTATTATAATCATCGAGACTTTATTGACCATAATCATCACCATGACTATTAGATGATTTAACATTCACTTTAAAGAATTATATTAATTAATTTAGTCATGCGAAATAAATGATTTTTCACTCATAATCATTAACATTGCTACTTCAGGAGTAAATTTGAAATACAAATTATTTTAATCATTTGACTTCATTTATTTGGTGATCAAATATACATTTCAAGATATATATAAATTGTAATCACATTGAATTAATAAACAATTTCTGAAAAATACTATCACAACGAATTATAACAAATATTTAATAATCAAATAAAGTATAAGAAAATACATGTCATGTACCTTATTTTCGTATCTTGCTTTGAGAAAAAAAAAAAAAACAATCTTAATTTTATGAGAAACAATAATAATTATATAATTTAATATAAGAAGAATAAAAATATTGTACATTTTCTTCTCAAAAACCCAAAGCTTCAAGCTATAATGTAATTGTATATCATAATTATATGTTCAATATGAGAGTAACTCAAAACTTCAGTTTTTGATAGAATTGAGAATGAAATTCGTTTTCAAATCACATCAATCACTATAATTAGTATTAGAACTTTAGGTTCTAAGTAAATTACAATAATACGTTAATATTATAATATATTTTAAAATATCTCAAACAAAATTACTATCAGGAAACTCTAATAGTCGTTGCTACCTAATTTCCATATCTAATAGCTCATGCCACTATCAGACCCATATCATCACTGGAAAGGTAACAATTTAACCATAATACAAATAGATTTAACTATGTAACATGAGACATGAGATCGTTATATATATCCGATCAAGTAATCCATATTAAATATATAAATATGAAAATACATACCTTGATGTGTTGAAAGTCATAAACAGAAAGATAAAATATTTTAATGTATTTACGAATTTAAATTTCACGATCTATATATCCTAAAATCATGAATAAAAATTAGTATAAAGATTTTCAAGTCTCTACTCATCTTCAATGAGGAGACATATTTTCAAATTTATATGTTTGGTTCGAGATGAGTTTTTTATTTCATATCAAATTCGAATTGATTTAGTTTTTCTCAATTTTTTTCATTTGTAATTTTGAAACTTCTGGTTCCAAAATCTAAATAAATTATAATCTAAAATTGAAGTAAGGATTTGAAACTTCAGGTTTTAAGATCCAAATAAAACTAAGAATAAATTTATTGAGAATCTGAAACTTCTTGTTCAAATTTAAAATACAAAAATTCGGATTCAAATCGTTCATCGAGAATCCAATCAATTAAAACAAATTTGATGGAACCATTATGTTATGTGCAAAAAGCAAGAACATAACATCACAAGATCGATCACTTTGATCTTTATTTAATTTTTCATAACCCGAAAGAGTCACATTGCGTTCTGTGTATATGTATATGCATAACATTGGCTTTATACACAAATCACAAACTTGTATATTTTGTTGCCTTTTGTGTTTAGATTCATGATCTAAGACACACTATTTCTATAAAATAGGCAAGGGACAATTATGTTGTTTCAGACAACTATAATTTATTTGACATATACAATTATCCGCATTAAGCGTGAAAGCTAACAAAATTTAATTAGAATTTAACTAGAATTTCTAATTTTAGATAAATTAGCACTATGGAACTTCTGGTTCAAATAGATAAATATATCAGAATTTATAATTCTAATTAAATTGAAAGTGTAGAACTTCTGGTTCTAAATAAATTTACAATATAGAACTTCGGGTTCTAATGAAATTGAAAATTTAGAACTTCTGGTTTTAATTAAATTGAAATTATAGAACTTCTGGTTCTATTTAAAACCTTAAACTTTTAGTTTTAATTTTAGCTTGCAAACTTCAGATTGCAGATTAGAAAACTAGGAGGAATAAAGTATCGAAATATAAGTTCAATGATATTAAACTTACTTTTGAATGCAGAAGATCTAAAAAATAGCGATTCTCATATAGCAATGTTCATAAAATCATTTAAACAAATAGCAAGAACATTGATATCTCACAAAGAGCAAATATATATATATATATATACACTTTATATATTTTCTGCATGGTACATAAATAAGGAAAGAAAAATATTTTTTTTCTCTCTATATTCATAACTGTTATGTCCGTTTTCTCGACTTGGACAAATTGGCCTAGATAGGCCCAGCAAGTATGAACAGAAATAAGGGCCCAGAAGGCCCGAGCCTCAGATCGCCGCCACGAGCTCAACCTGCTCGCGAGACCTTCCAGCCCGCGAGATCGTCTAACGTCGAAGTCACCAGAAGCACTCTCCCAGCCCACATCAATGTCTGTTCAGCTCGCATGGTTCGACAGACTAGGAAGCTCGTACCATGAGGTACCTTGTACAGCAAGTCAGCCGAATCACCAACTCCCCTGACTTCACGCCGGAGCCACCTACACAATTTTCGAAAAGCATTTAATGCAGCAGCCAAGCATTTAATGAAGAGAAGACCTCTCCTACTGCATTAAATGCAAGTGTACGCACAAGAGAGATAATCATTATTTTTACAATAAATGTTGCATGATTATGTCAGAATTAGTTGAAATTACCATCACTTGTAACGTGTATTACACTCATTTGTATCTTTTTTTATTTCTTTCCCCTCTATAAATAGGGGAGATTTTTATTGTATCAAGAGAAGAGATATACTAGTGTATCGTCACTCTACCGAAATTAACTCAGAGTGGCCCGTAAACGTAGGCGTAGTCGCTGAACCACGTAAAAATCCGGTGTTAGCATTCATTCTTCCCCCTCCTTTCTTCATTAATCATCTCATTACTTTCATCAGCTACCACGACCAACATTCCTTCACCTTAATTACATCCTACTAACCTTAAACCCCATTCACTGCTCATTTACTACACATTCATTATCATCACCGTCATTTAATTACCTCGTTCACAGTCTGGGCCCCTGAATCTCTGGGTTGACCGTTTTCGAACATTAACAATAACAAAGACAAACTTTATATAATTTTTTTTTTCTCTTTTTGCATCAATCAAATAAATAAAACAAATTTTTCAATTCAATCTTTTCTCTTTATATAATCAATCAAATTATATAAACAGTATATGGATTTGAAGCTCTTAACATATGCTTTCAAAATATAATATATATTGCATATGTTTAAATAAATATATAAACTAGAATAGTAAAAAGAAAAAAATCAATTAAATTTGAAAAGAAAAATTTATTTTGGATCTAACATAATATCTGTTAATGTAACATAACCTCTATACGAAACACATATAATAGTAAGATTATTTTAATCAAATAGTAGAGAGTACTTCATATGAATGAAATCTTTCATACCAGATTCGTGCTGATAATGTGTCGTGAAATAAATTATAGAACAGTGGATTTAGAATACTTACCACAATAATAGAGAAAAAGGAAACAAGAGAAATATGGTGAATGAAATTCAATTGATATATATCTTTCAATGGTCACAATATAGGCCTATTTATAGGCAAATTGAAAAATCATTTCCATAATGAAATATCAACAAATAAGGTAATGAATATTATCAAAAAGGAAGTAGTGTTAAGACCATATTCATAACAACTCATATTAAAAGGAAAAAAAATTCATAAATACTGATATATATATATAAATATATGTATATATATCAAGGTCAAACCCTTTCTACTCCCACAAGATTAATGTTTACTTCTACAATAAATTAAAAAAAAAAAATATTTCCACATGTGTTGTTAAACATTCATGATGGGCAGTGGTGGAGTTAAGATTTCTATTTTGAAGGGGTCAAGCCAAAAATATAACTTTAAATTGACTCAAAATAATACTAATATTTAGAAAATGAAGTTGTTGAAAAATTAAATGTAATACCTTTTAATATTATTGTAAAAAATAATTTAATAAATTATATGAATCCTAACTTAGTGAATGAAAATGAAACTTGGTATTATTTTAAATCTAAAAAATAGTCCATGATGTAATCTATACTACATTTCCGTGCGATTGCCCTTTCAATATGCATGAATAAAAAGTTCGTGAGAAAGTAATCTTTTATTTTTTTTTATATAACCTAATTTTAACAATATACAAGTCTGAAAACAATTTTTCAGTAGCCATTAACATCAAAAGAGTAAGCACAAACATAATTATTCCACAAACATAATTATTTGGTGATATATTTCAATTTTAATTACTTGTATACATTTTAGTAACTTAATTTTATTGTATTCACATTAAACAATATCAAATTGTAATAACTTGGAACAAATTTAAATAAATAAACAATTAAATTTAGAAACTGGTAAAATAAGTTTATTGAAATCATATTAATAATATAATAAAACAACAAATGTAATTAACACAAGTTTCGAAAACAAAAATACAGATTAAACCAAATAGTAATATGAGAAACAATAAGAAACTAAATGCTAAATGTCATCTACAATTTTGCAAACACGGTTTTTTGACTCTAACACTTAGTAAGAGTAATTGAACACTTTCCTTAATTCTAAAAGATTAAAAGCTCAAGTCTCATTTTTGTTCTAAAACAGAAAGTATGAATATTTTTATTTGAATTTAATTCATCCCTCACCATAAAAAAAAAAATAAAAACAAAAACAAAAGAAAAAAGCCCAAAATTCTGAAAGGGGTAGGCTTTACCTCCTATTTTAAATGTAAAATAAATAAATAAATAATGGAAGTTGATATGCATCTAACAATTTCCTATTGAATATCATTGTTTGTATCGTACGTGATCGTAAATTTTAATTAAAAATAATTAGATGGACTCATTAAGCATTATTGTAAATATTTTCTAAAATAATATAATTTACATTTAATGCGTGGCTGAATTTCATTGGCTATATAGTTGGCCATGGCCCACCCCCACAACTTTGCCATTATAGGATTCCAACATCTTTTATATACAGAGAGACGTAATCAAGATTTGAGATCAAATTTGGTTAGGATAAATTTTTTAAGTAAATTCCAACGGTATGAAAACATTTTATAAATTTAAAAATATAGGTATATCTAGTTGAAGGGTATATAATAAGTTTTATTCATCAAAATTCATATTATAAATAAATATGTTAATAAAATAAAAGTAAAAATATTGAACAAAATATTTAAATGAAAAAAAATTTATCAAATATGAATTATGGTTAATGCTACAATATCAACAATCTTTCTTTAAACATAAACAATCTACATTTTGATGATTATTATTTATAATTATACTACCACACTTCAAATTAAAGGGTATATTAGGAATAACACCAAAGATATTAAATTTTAAATAATACATTATGCAACTTATGATAAAAATAGGATAATATATGAAAATTTAAATAAAATTTCATATTTAATATTGTCGACGTTGGAATTCAGTCGACGAGTAATCAATGCCCAATACTTGCAATCAATGTGAGAAAGCACAAATACCAAGAAAAGACAAAGACAGAAACAGAAGATCAAACGAGGAACACGAAGCTTTTTACGTGGTTCGGCAATAAAAAAGGCCTACGTCCACGACTGTCCAACTCTTAATCTCTGCAGAGTGACAGTATATTATTCAATATTGTATATGATGTTACAATGATTTCAATCCTTATTTATAGGGAAAGAAGAGTTACAATTCTGGTTGTAGTAAAATTAGGAAAAGAATCCTGGATTAATTACATTCCCTAAACAATTGGGAAAAATAAGGAAAAGAATTATAAATTAATTATACTTCCTAATATATTTAGATAATATCAGGAAATCACTATAATTATCTCAAGATAATATTGATTTGAATTTGACTTCGAATTGATCTCCATATCTGATGAGGAAATCATGGTTTGATTGAGTAATTGCCATATTTGGAGAGAGAATCATGGTTGAACTTGGTAACTGCCTTTCCTGGAAGATACTGGACTAATCACGTGTCTGAGCGAGCTGACGTGTCATGGTGGTCTCGAGCTCGAGCTCGCTGAGAGACGAGCTGTGCAGGCGGCGAGCTGCGACCTGGCTGTGTTTATAAATCTGTTTGATGCCAGCTGTAAGGCTTTATGGTCTTTGAGTCAATACTGGGCCTCGTCTGATGGGCTTTGACTACGTTGACCTTATTGGGCCTTCTTATCGGGTCTTAAATGGGCCTAAATTGGACTTTTACCAGCCCAACTACTGAATCCGAAAAATACACACAACATTAGCCCCCCAGCTCTCAGTTCGCTTCAGCGAGCTGGGAGCTTGAATTTGCTGGTAAAAGTTGGCTTCCTTGGCACGCTTACTTTCTATAACCGCCTCTATGTACTTTCAAATTCCGCTTTTTCAGTTGCGACACGTGGCGATCATGCAGGTGGTAACTGAAGCGACGTCTGCACGTCCTTTACTCGCGCATTTAATGCGCACGTCCTTCAACTGACGGCTGCATGATTTCCAAAGCCACGTTTTACGCTGCACCGTCAGATTTATGACGGTTACACTTTCCAAAGATCTGACGATTGGGGCTCACGCTTGCTTGTCTATATAAATCATTGGTCCCTTTTCATTTTCTTCTTTCATCTATCACTTTCTTCCAAAGCAAACAAGTGTTCAAGCTTTCAAGCAACCAGGACCCACTACCTTTTACGAAATCCTCAGCCTTTCTCACCGTTCTCTACTCATCAACGATTCAAGGTGAGGCTTCTTTTTCTTCAAACTTTCTATTTTGGGCTCATCTTGCTCCATCACCATTGTTGTTCCTGCAATGATATATATGTATTTATTTTTTATCTATTTTTTATTTTTAGATGTCTTCAAGTGGAACTCGTAAAGGGATGATTCCAAGCAATGAAGCTCGTGAGCATGACAAAGCCCGAGCTCATGCTATTCAGGGAAGAGAGGCTCGTGAAGCGTTCGCTCGTCATCCCACATCGTTGAAGCGTCCTGAGGTGGAAGGACTTGTCAAGCAATTCCACATTCCTTTTGGTTGCCGCATATTGCTGCCTGATTCAAGCAATCATGCATGTTATCCACCCAGGGGATTCATCGCTGTCAATACCCAGCATCTCGAGCAGGGGTTGCGGTTCCCCGTTCCACCGTACTTGATCGAATTTCTCAACAAAGTCAAGCTTGCGCCATTTCAACTGACTCTCAATTCCTATACACAGTTGATCTCGCTGGCCATAGCCTTCCTCAGGAACGGCCTTCATGCCCCTACACCGAGGATTATTCAAGAGTTCTACTCCTTCAAGGCCCTGGCTGTGGGAGAAGGAGAGAAACCAGATGGTATTTACTATCTCACAGCTCGTCAGTCGCAATACAAAGACCTTTTGCCCAAAGGAGAAGCGAAAGGCAAATCCAACGTCGGGCCGTACAAGACGAGTTGGTTTTATATCTCGTGCCCCTCTCTTGCAGATCTCCGAAACTTCAGCTTCGTCCTGAAACCAGGTATTCATAAGAAAACTAAAGCGAGCTGATTTCGTTTTGTATCTTCATTACTTATCATTCTTTGATCATTTGCTGTGCAGTGCTGAAAATGGACGAGTCTCCTCTCAGCAGCGGGGAGGAACGAGCTCTTGACAAGCTCGCCAAATCGGACGACGCGGGCATCAGCAGCAGATTCGACGATGCTATCCTTAGAGCTTACAAGCTTGCCCCTTCTAAGGAATCTCTTCTTCTGCGAGCTGAGGAAGATATAGGCAAGATGAGTGACAGGCCTAGACTTCCTTCTGTTTTTGAGGTTTCAGTTCAGGATGCGTCTACTTCCCGACCTCCGCCAACAGTCTCTTCATCATCAGAGGATAACATTCGCTCTCCTTCTCCAGCTCGGAAGACTTCATCTCGAGGTGCTCCTGCTCGCACCTCGTCTAAAGCAAAATCATCTTCAGCTCGCACACCAACGAAGGCGAAATCGTCTTCAACTCGCACCCCTTCAAAGGGTGCGTCTAGAAAAAGTTCTTCTTCAGTTCCTGCTCCAGCTCGGACAGGATCAGACCCAATCCCTGCAGCTCCTACTGCACAGGCTGACCCATCCTCTTCTCCACATCACACATCTACTCCAGGGGCTTCACTGCCATCCCCAGCTCGTGCTCCAGCCCCTGCTCCTTCTTCTACGAAACTTCCAGCCAACAGGAGGAAACTTGTACTCATGAAATCTCCTCCTGCACGTCCCACTGAATTTCAAGCTTCCTCGGCTCCTTCAGCAAAACGACCCGCTGAAGACTTGGCCACTCCAGCGGCACCCTCCAAACGCTCCAAACCATCTGGCCAGGACCAGGCTCCTGTAGTTGCTGCATCTACCAAAGTGCATGCAGTCACTGAAGCCACTGCCCCTTCAACCGCTGCTCCCAACGAGGTACATGCTGTTGCTGGAGCCACTACTCCCTCGACTGCTGCTCCTAGCGAGGTGCCTCTCTCAAATGTTTTTACAAGTCTTCAGTCACCTCCAACTTCCAGTTCGCAGCCTGGAAAAGGTGACGCTCCTTCTAAGGTTGCTCCCGAGGCAACCCGAGCTGCCCCCAGCGCACATGCGACTAGGCGTACCGTTGTATCGCGACGTGGTGCTTCTCACGATGATGCGCGCGATATCCCGGAGCGCGAGAGAACTCCTTCACCCACCAGATCAGACATCGAGCTGGGTCCTGGAGGAAGATACTTGAATTCTTTCCTCGACAGCTGGTCAACAATTATGCTCAATCACGCGAATGTCTTGGAAAATAGATGCCTTAGGGGCGAGGATCTGGATGAGTTCGCGGCTCGTCATTACATGCTGGTAAGTTATTTTTTCTCATCTGCTGATTTCCTTCCTTGACTATATTTTAATCTATTCATACTTTCCAAGGTGCCCTTACTGCGATGAAGCGAAGAAGGGAGACAAGGGCTACCAAGGATGAGATGAGGAAGCTGGAATTCGACCTGGAGGCGGCCACTGATGATCTAGCTCGCTTAGCCTCGGGCAGAATAGAAGGTCAGGAAGCTCAGATCGCTGAGGCAAACGCTGCAAGGCAAGCAGCTGAGGAAGCCTTGAAGAAAATGGAAAATGAGCATGCCATGCTAAGGGATGAGCTGCTCAAGGTGAAAGAGGATCTGAGGCAATCTGAGCAACAGACGGCACTAGACGAGCAGCGAGCTTCAACTGCAGAAGAGAAGACTGAAGTACTTCATCGCCAGGTTGATGCTGCTCTGGCGCGAGCTGAAACTGCCGAGAAACAGGCCGAGGAAGCTAAGAAGCGGGCCGAAGAGATGGGAGCTGCAGTTAAAAGTGCTGAGGAGGCTGCAACCAAACGAGCTGAGGAGGCTGCAATCGTGGATAACCATGCGAAGGAGGCTGAGCATCGAGCTGAGATTCTTAGGCAGCAAGTGGGGGAGGCTATTCAGCGGGCTGAGGCTGCGGAACAGCAAGTTGAAGACATGAAGAAAGAGGCTGAGGTCGTCAACCGTCTCGCTGATAATGCCTTTGAAGAGCTAACGACCTTTAGAGATCAAGCAGCTCAAGAACTGGAAGTGCGGGTTGCAGATGCAAGGGATGAGGCTGAGGAAAGAACAGGTCGCGATTTCCTCTACACACTGTGGATGTCCCATCCAGACATGGATTTCTCTATCTTTGGGGACATAGGGCTTGAAACCATCGAGGATTTCAAAACAAAAGCTGCCTCATCCACCACTGGTCCAGAACCTCCGGCTGATCCAGACCCTCCTATCGAGAACTGATTTTTTCTTTTTCATGTATTTTCTTTTAATTTCCAATTTGTAACCAGTTCCAATATTTAATGAAGATTCCTTTCATTATTTCTTCTGTGTTGAATGTTATTCAGGCCAATGTACTTCATGTTCTTCATTTTTCCTGCAAGCTAATAATCAATGAACCCAAAACCTGATAATAATAAAAGTAACACTTAACAAAATCTTTACAAGTATAAGTAATGGGTTTTCTAGAATGTTTGGTGAGCTATGCAAGGACACTTAATCACTTGCTTTTTAGGCTCTTTTATTTATAGCGAGCTATGCAGGGGTCGTCACCTCACCTGCTTTTTTGGCTCATTAGGCGAGCTATGCAAGGACACTTAGTCACTTGCTTTTTAAGCTCTTTTATTTATAGCGAGCTATGCAGGGGTCGTCACCTCGCCTGCTTTTTTGGCTCATTAGGCGAGCTATGCAAGGACACTTAGTCACTTGCTTTTTTAGGCTCATTTATGTATAGCGAGCTATGCAGGGGTCGTCACCTCGCCTGCTTTTTGGCTCATTAGACGAGCTATGCAAGGACACTTAGTCACTTGCTTTTTAGGCTCATTAGGCGAGCTATGCAAGGACACTTAGTCACTTGCTTTTTAGGCTCTTTCATTTATAGCGAGCTATGCAGGGGTCGTCACCTCGCCTGCTTTTTTGGCTCATTAGACGAGCTATGCAAGGACACTTAGTCACTTGCTTTTTAGGCTTTTTTATTTACAGCGAGCTATGCAAGGGTCGTCACATCGCCTGCTTTTTAGGCTCATTAGGCAAGCTATGCAAGGACACTTAGTCACTTGCTTTTTTAGGCTCATTTATGTATAGCGAGCTATGCAGGGGTCGTCACCTCGCCTGCTTTTTTGGCTCATTAGACGAGCTATGCAAGGACACTTAGTCACTCGCTTTTTAGGCTCATTAGGCGAGCTATGCAAGGACACTTAGTCACTTGCTTTTTAGGCTCTTTCATTTATAGCGAGCTATGCAGGGGTCGTCACCTCGCCTGCTTTTTTGGCTCATTAGGCGAGCTATGCAAGGACACATAGTCACTTGCTTTTTAGGCTCTTTTATTTATTTGTTTTTGAACTGTTGAGTTCGGAGCCCGTTAGCCTGGTAAGGAAAGTTGAATCAAAAACAGGGGAAAAATGGAGCTATCATTTACAATTAGTCCATATTACAAATAATGAAAAACTTATTGATAATAAGGGCGGAGATGCTCGGCATTCCAAGCTCGGGGGACTTCTGCCCCATTTACATTAGCTAAGCGATAAGCTCCATTTCCCAAGGCTGTTTTGACAACATACGGTCCTTCCCAGTTCGGGCCTAAGGATCCGTCACTTGGCTTGCGGGCTCCTGGTAGAATGATGCGTAAGACTAAGTCTCCCACATTGAATCTGCGAATGCGAGCATACTTGTTATAGTATCTCGCTATTCTCTGTTGATAGACAGCTACCCTTAACCTGGCCGTTTCCCTGTGTTCTTCGAGCAGGTCTAGATTTGTTACAAGTAGCTGATCATTGTCATTTGGATTGAAGGTCGCTCTTCTTTGCGAGGTGACCTCAAACTCAACTGGGATCATAGCCTCCGATCCGTACACCATTGAAAATGGGGTCTCGCCAGTGGAGCTGCGAGCTGTGGTTCTATAAAACCATAATACTTTTTGGAGCTCATCTACCAATGCTCCTTTCTTGGCTTCCAGTTTCATCTTCAGGGTCTGCTTGATAATTTTGTTCACAGCTTCTACTTGGCCATTGGCTTGTGGATGGTCTACTGCTGAGAAACTTTTAACAATTTTGAGGTCGTTGCAGAATCTGAGAAACTGGTCACTGACGAACTGAGTCCCATTGTCTGTCACGATCTGCTGTGGGACCCCGAATCTGCTAATAATGTTGCTCCACACAAATTTCTCAATCTTTGCCGTGGAGATTTCAGCTAGCTCTTTTGCCTCAGCCCACTTAGTGAAATAATCCACTGCGACTACTGCATGCTTGCATCTTCCACGTGCCATCGGTAGGGGTCCGATCAGGTCTATTCCCCAGATCGCAAAGGGCCACAGGCTCACCATCTGTTGGAGGTAAGCCGGTGGAGCTCGCGGAATGTGAGTAAACCTCTGACACTTATCGCATTTCTTCACTAAGTCAATGGCGTCTTGCCTCATGGTGGGCCAGTAGAAACCTTGGCGAAGTGCCTTCTGAGCTAGAGACAGCCCCCCAGCATGGTTCCCGCAGTGGCCCTCGTGTATCTGCCTTAGCACTGTTTCACATTCAAGGCCATCAATGCACCTTAATAACGGTGCTGTGAACCCCTTCTTGTACAGTGCATCATCATAGATGCAATACCTGGCTGCTCTAGCTCGTAGACGTCGGGCTTCCAGCTTGTTACTGGGAAGTTTTCCATCCTGCAAGTATTTGAGAATAGGGCTCATCCAGGAATCAGGCTGCACGGATATGGCCATCATGACATTCTTTTCTTCTGTACTTGGAGCTGGTAGGAACTCAACTGGGATTGCCCCAAGGAAATCTGCATCTCGCGTAGTTATGAGGCGAGCTAGTGCATCAGCATGCGAGTTCTGAGCTCGCGGGATCTGCTTCATCTCGTACTTCTGAAATGCACCTAGCAGCTCGTGAACTTTTTGGAGGTAGAGGGCCATTTTCGGTCCCCTGGCTTGATATTCTCCCATTACGTGGCTGACGACGAGCTGTGAGTCACTGAAAATCTTCAAGCATTCAGCTCGCATCTCCTTAGCCAAACGCAGTCCTGCGAGCAGAGCTTCATACTCAGCTTCATTGTTTGTCGCCTGAAAGCCAAACCTTAGAGCACAGAGGATTTTGTGGTCCTCAGGACTGATCAGTAGAACTCCAGCTCCAGCCCTCTGCTCGCTGGATGATCCATCAACAAAAAGCTCCTAGGCCGGACCTTCAGAAGACTCAGCTTCATCATCCACAGGTCCCGTAAATTCTGCAATGAAATCTGCAAGAGCCTGAGCTTTGATAGCCGTCCTCAGTTTGAATTGGATATCGAACTGCGCGAGCTCCACTGCCCATTTCAACAAACGACCTGAGATGTCTGCTTTCTGCAAAACTTGCTTCAACGGATACTGGGTGAGGACTTCTATGGTGTGAGCTTGGAAATAAGGTCGCAGCTTCCTCGATGCAATCACCAGGCAGTAAGCCAGCTTCTCCATCTGCGTATATCTGGTTTCAGCATCCTGTAATCTTTTGCTCACATAATAGACCGGAAGCTGCGTCTTTTCTTCTTCCCTCACCAATGCAGCACTCAGAGCTTGCTTTGACACTCCCAAGTATAAGATCAATTTTTCCTCTTCTTTGGGCTTGGAAAGAAGTGGAGCTCGTCCCATATATTCCTTCAACTGCTGGAAGGCTACTTCACACTGCTCGGTCCATTCGAAACTTTTTGCTTTCTTCAGAATGTCAAAGAAAGGGACACATTTGTCTGTAACTTTCGAAATGAACCTACTCAATGCTGCGACCTGGCCATTGAGGCTTTGTACGTCCTTCACCCTGGTAGGCGACCTCATGTCAATCAGTGCTTTGATCTTCTCAGGGTTTGCTTCAATCCCCCTACTGTTGACCATGAAGCCCAGGAACTTCCCAGAAGCTACTCCAAATGCACATTGGAGTGGATTTAACTTCATCTGGTAGCTCCTCAGAATTTGGAACATCTCTTTCAGGTCGCTAATATGGTCACCTATCTGCTTGGATTTCACCAGCATATCGTCCACATAGACCTCCATGGTCTTTCCAATCTGCTCCTTGAACATCATGTTCACCAAACGTTGATAGGTCGCTCCAGCATTCTTCAAACCGAAAGGCATCACCTTGTAGCAATATAGCCCCCGATCAGTCATGAACGAGATGTGCTCTTCGTCCTCAGGCTCCATTGGGATCTGGTTATATCCCAAATATGCATCCATGAAGCTCAGGAGCTCGTGGCCAGCTGTAGCATCCACGAGCTGATCTATCCTTGGCAGGGGGAAACTATCTTTGGGGCATGCTTTGTTTAGGTCGGTGAAGTCGATGCAAGTCCTCCACTTCCCGTTCTTCTTTTTCACTAGCACAAGATTGGCGACCCAGGTCGGATAGTAAGCTTCTCTGATGAACTTGTTAACCAGAAGCTTGTCCACATCTTCCTTTAGTGCTAAGTACCTTTCCCCTGTCATTGCTCTTCTCTTCTGACGAACTGGCTTAAAATGAGGATCAATGTTTAACCTGTGAGACATCACCTCTGGATCTATTCCCACCATGTCCTCATGATTCCATGCAAACACATCCAAGTTCGTCTTTAAGAAGTCAGCGAGCTGGATTCTCAGCTCCGGAGTTAATCCTCTTCCCAGCTTTAAGCATCGTTCAGGATCTACCTCGCTGACTGGTACATCTTCTAACTCCTCAATTGGACCAGTAGTTCGATCTGCATCTACCTCACGAGGGTCGAGGTCGTGACTGACTCCCTTCTCAGTCATAGCTCGTGGCTCGCCCCCTGAGACCACGTTCACCTTTTTTCCTCTTACACCCATCTTCACTGCATCTTCATAGCAACGACGAGCTAGGTGCTGTTCTCCTCAAACACATCCGATGCCATTAGGAGTTGGGAACTTCACTGTCAGAGTTCTGGTTGAAGTAACCATGTCCAACTCGTTCATAGCAGGTCTTCCGAGGACCACGTTATACGCCGATGGGCAATCGATTATTAAGAAATCTGTCAAGGTTGTTGCCTGACGACCTGCCTCCCCCAGAGTCAATGGTAGCTTAATCTGCCCCACTGGTACCACAGCATCTCCAGTGAATCCAAATAAAGGCTCTGGGGATGGCCTCATTTGCTCTGCTCTCAGCCCCATCTGGTCGAAACAGCTCCTATACATTACGTTTACCGAGCTTCCGGTATCGATCATGATGCGTCTAACTTCCACATTGCTGATTTTTGCTCGTATAACCAACGCATCATTATGAGGACAGATCACTCCTCTAGCATCTTCTTCTGTGAATACGATCTCGTCCGAGGTCGGCTTTGCTCTTTTGGTAGGTCCTTCCGACCCATTGAGCTGAAATGAATGATTCGCCTCTCGGACGTACCTCTTATGCGATCTGTTGGAATCACCTGCGATATGGGGGCCACCATAGATAGTAAAAATGGTTCTTACCGCAGGTTCCTGACCTTGCTCGGAAGCTCGCTGGGGCTGCTGCTGGTGTGCTGGCTGTTGCTGCTGAGGTCGTTGCTGATGAGGTCGCTGGTCAGCAGGTCTTGCCACATATTCTCCCAAGCGACCTCGCCTGATCAATTTTTCGATGGCGTTCTTCAACGCCCAGCAATCTGAAGTACTGTGCCCGACCTCATTATGGTAGGCACAGAACTTGTTCTGATCTCTGTGCTGAATGGGAGCTCTTATAGGATTGGGTCTCCCAAAATCCTCTTTATTTCGCTCCGCAGCGTAAATCCTGTCCGGTGATGCCGTCAGGACGCTGTATCCTTCCTGGCGACCCCAACGCTGAGGTCGCTCGTACCTTGGCTCTCTTCTCGCTTTCTTGGCGATCTGATTACTTGAGCCGTTGCTTCTTCCTTCTTCGTTCCTGCCATTGTTTCTCCTCTTTGGCTGGCTGGAACTGCCCGCTTCATTCTTCTGATTCTGCTTTTTCGGGCCGAAGGTTTCTTCCCACCTGATCTCTTTCGCAGCTCGCTCGTAGAACTCTCCCAGATCCTTCACCGGGGACTTGTAAATACTTTCGTACAAACCCAGCTGAGAACGCTGTTAGAATGCTTTCATCTGATGGATGTTCGACATTTGCGACCTCGCGTCTAAATCTGGTGATGTATTCCTTCAATGATTCACCCTGACGCTGAAAAATGGTAGCTAGGTGGCAGGATGGAGCGAGCTGCCTTCTCAGTGCCCTGTATTGACCAACGAACTTCTGTTGGCATTGCTCCCAACTTCCTATGCTGCGAGCTGGGAGATTTCTGAACCACGTTCTTGGAATATCCCCCAATGTAGCGGGGAATACTCGGCACTTCACCATCGGATTTCCTGTCTGTAGGTCCATCTGAACGTTGAATGCGTCTAGATGGTCATATGGGTCACTATCCTCATTGTACTGCTGAATGTTCGGCATCTTGAACCTCGAAGGGAAAGGCTGCGTCTCAATCTCCCTTGTAAATGGGGTCCTATCTCCGTAGAGCCCACGCTGTTCCGGAACTCCAGGTCGTGCTTCCAACTGCTGGACCCTTTGGAGGAGCTCCTCTACTTGGGGATCTCGGAGCTCGTATCTCCTCCTGTGATCATGACTTGGAGCCGGATGCTCAGGATCATACCTTTCGTCTTCCTCAAATTGACCCTCATGACGATGAGATCTTACCTGCTGCCCATCCACCTCGTCGGCATAACGAGCTGCAGCTCGGACTCTGCCTTGACCAACTTCCATCCGCCTGTTTCCATCCTGGCTTAGTCTTGCTACCGGGCTATCAGGACGTACGACCTCCCTTTCGTGTTGAACAGGGTGTCTTCCGACCCTCGAACACGCATTAGATGAGCGAGCCGAGTCTGCAGGTCGCGGGACTTCCCTTGCTAGCCTTTCAGGCCTTCGCGCTGGTTCAGGAGGCTGGGGCATTCCCAGTGGTGCCTGAACATCCACCCTAGTCACGTTCTGAACCTGAGCCTGCACCAACATATTGACGGCTTCAGTGAGCTGTCTGACCGTATCTTCCAACGCTTCCTGCCTCTGCAACAATGCATTCTGCCCTTCGGCAGTCGGGGCAATTGGAACCGCTTGACGATGAGGCAGAGGAAGGATGCCTGGCGCAGCCCCTAGTACCTGTCCATGGGACGGGCCTGCTGCATGCGTGGTTGCGTCTTGCCCAGGCTGTAAGTTCTGCTGGGATTGGTTCACGTGACTTTCCGCCTGGTCATCATCTCCAAGGAACCTGTTTGATCTAGTCTTTGCCATATCGCCAAAAGTTGATAAACTAAGATGAAAAAGATTGCAGTCTGGGCCCTTCCTCTAGCGCCAAAATGTCGACGTTGGAATTCAGTTGACGAGTAATCAATGTCCAATACCTGCAATCAATGTTAAAAAGCACAAATACCAAGAAAAGACAAAGACAGAAACAGAAGATCAAACGAGGAACACGAAGCTTTTACGTGGTTCGGCAATAAAAAGGCCTACGTCCACGACTGTCCAACTCTTAATCTCTGCAGAGTGACAGTATATTATTCAATATTGTATATGATGTTACAATGATTTCAATCCCTATTTATAGGGAAAGAAGAGTTACAATTCTGGTTGTAGCAAAATTAGGAAAAGAATCCTGGATTAATTACATTCCCTAAACAATTGGGAAAAATAAGGAAAAGAATTATAAATTAATTATACTTCCTAATATATTCAGATAATATCAGGAAATTACTATAATTATCTCAAGATAATATTGATTTGAATTTGACTTTGAATTGATCTCCATATCTGATGAGGAAATCATGGTTTGATTGGGCAATTGTCATATTTAGAGAGAGAATCATGGTTGAACTTGGTAACTGCCTTTCCTGGAAGATACTGGACTAATCACGTGTCTGAGCGAGCTGACGTGTCATGGTGGTCTCGAGCTCGAGCTCGCTGAGAGACGAGCTGTGCAGGCGACGAGCTGCGACCTGGCTGTGTTTATAAATCTGTTTGATGCCAGCTGTAAGGCTTGATGGTCTTTGAGTCAATACTGGGCCTCGTCTGATGGGCTTTGACTACGTTGACCTTATTGGGTCTTCTTATCGGGTCTTAAATGGGTCTAAATTGGACTTTTACCAGCCCAACTACTGAATCCGAAAAATACACACAACAAATATCATATGTAATATTTGAATAAAAATATAAATATAAAAAAAATACATTCAAAAGGTTTGGAATAAATATATATTTCTTATATTGAAAAATTTAATAAATGAAATATATAAATAATAAATATAACATAAAAACATAGGCTCGAGCCTACCCTAGCCCCCACTGTGAATTTTTTATGAGAGTTTGAGAGTGTGATTTGCATCGAAAGAAATCTACTTGATTTTCATTTCTTGATTTCTTGAAACCAGAACACAAGAGTCAGGATACTTATACTTTGTTTTGCATGCAGGTCATACTTTTCCAATTTCCTCCAACTAACTTTATCAATCTGTCAACTCCTCATTGAATGTTGTAAGCTAACCTGTCAACATCTCATTGGATGTTGAGATCCTTTTAACGACTTCACTCAGCTTGTTGTAGACTACCACTTCAGCTTTCTTATTTGCAGCTTGACTTGTTTGATGACTAGTCAAATCATTCCAGCTTCCTTGATGATAATAAGCAGCTGTTAGCTTAAGAACCACAACCGTACGTCCCTAGATACATATATAAAGAAGAAGCACGATAACCAGTTAATTTGAGTTATGGGTGGAGAAAACATCATCCAGTTTTTATTGGACCACAAATAATATATGTTTAATATCAATAGCCTTCCTATGTGTTGGTTCAAATTTAATTAATTAATATACCCAAATATATGGTACTATCAAAATGTATTAGAAACATTTCATACTTTTATAGATTTTCTTATCGATGAATTGTGTTAACCCTAGGGATCGGAAGAAATAATAAAAAGAAAATTAACATTTTTTTCTCTCCAATTATTACAATTACTGCAATGATAACTTAAAGGACTAGAGTTTTTATTTAATTCTTCTATACCATAATATTTTAGATTTGAATCATTACATGATATTAAAAAAAACTTTTAGAACCTGTTTGTTTGATAAGATTTTATAGGTACGATAGGATTGCAAAACCTGCTAAAATCCTATGATTGGGTTTGGGAAGGGAAGGGAAATTTGCCATTTTGGGGCCATGTGAAGCCCATCTATATTTCTTGTCGCACCAAAGATGGTTGCCTAGGCAAAAATGGGTGGTTTTTCCTTTTTTCTTTTTTTTGAAACTAGTTTTTTTAAATTCTTTTAAAAGCATTTTTTTATTTAAAAATATTTAATTTAGTCATTATCATTTTTATATTTCATATAATTCATTAAAAATATTTTTATGAGGTTGATAATTTCAATATCAATTAGTAAATAAAGTTTATTTTTGTAACACCCTCCTCCTCAATCCCCTCCGTTCCTGGACGCAGAAGTCGAGGCGGAGGACGTTACTTTTTTTTTTATTTACAAAAACTCGTTTATTTAGTTAATTTGATTTACGGATAGTGCGGCAGAGTTTCCCCTATTTTATTAAGAAATCCAAAATTTAAAAATCTGCATATTCAAAAACAACACTTCAAATACATTTTTCATTTTCTCAACTTCCACCACCGGACACTCCGTCCGTCTCCAATCACTTCAACACATAAACTTGCATAAAAACATACATTTTCTCAACTATATTTTTTAAACAAAATAAACACAAATACTTTAAAGCACTATATCGACTAGTTTTCCCATCTTTTTGAGAAAACATTTAGAAACATAATTCAAAATTTATATACATTGAAATTTACAAAACTGTACACACATATACATTTAAATATACAAAATGTAAGTTCGTAAAACTTCATTTTAACCAAAAATATATACATGCCAAGATGACTACCAAAAAGGTTGGAGATTTGCTGTGACTTGCGGAGCGCACTGGGGACTTTCTTCTCAACGAACACTCTCTCTCAGCTCACTCAACTTATATCAACTATCTGCGCATGAAAAATCTAACGCGCTAAGCAAAATAGCTCAATTGGTATACATAAAATAATATCAATCACAAAATTCCATAAACATAACATAGAAAATATATCATTTCACAAATCATTTGATATCTAATATAACATATTATTTATACAACAATTCACAATTACGTAAAACACTTTTTGAGTACATATCTTCAAGGTAAGTTATTTATTAGTTGATATAATATTGTAAGAGTCTTTCATAGCTACTGCCACGATACCATGGATCGATAATGGGTTTCACATATCCCTTCGGCATCGAGCACTCGATGCCTACCCGCTGGGGCTCAACATCACATTCGTATCAATTTCAGGACCAAACACTCGATGTCTCTCAAGATCCGTTAATCACCTCGGTATATAAGCGAAACGGCACAATACTGCTAACAAATATCCTATTGGCATACCAATTACCAATTCCTACCTATCAATGTACAAGTTTACTCATGCTCTCAATATTTTCAATAATTATGAAAATTATTGTTTTCGATTAGATTTTCAAAAGTCACTTAACTATCAAACTTCATCATTTATTTTTCATATTCGAAATCTTTCGAATATTTTCGAAACCTTCCTCTTAACTATTACCCAAGGACCATTTTACCATTGGTTTCACTTTTCAAAACTTTATTGCACAATCACATTCTTTCACATTTTTATTAACCCTCTAAAAGTGGTTTTTGAATTTTTCTTTTTCGGAATCATAAATTTATAACATATATTATCTCAACACAATATAAATAGCACGTAAACACAAGCGAAATGACGAAATTAACTCTAGGTTTTCCTAGGGACACTATTCAGTCAAAATGGGTAAATTTTCGAAAAATGGTTTCGACTTCAAACTTTATCTCACACGTCATTCCGACATCATCCGTTTAATACATTAATAAGCTTAAAATAACGCAAATACCCTTAGATCCCTATTTAATTCAAATTCGGTCATAATGAGGTTTTTATGTGAAATTGTTATTTTACTTGGTTTTGACCCTTAAAATCTCTTTCATCAACATCCAACCAACACATACATATCACAAATAATAACTCATCACGTAAAAATCACATCATCGCAAAGTTTCTAAACAAAATATTAAATTTTTAACTACTAACAAAATTCAATTTCGAAAATAAATGTATACCAACTTTTTAGAGCTTACACTCAAGCTTCTAACACTCCAAATAGAAGCTCAAAGCTTCTCCTTACACTTGATAGACTCCTCATACCCTAATTGGTCACCTAAGGTTTTAAAATCACACTTTAAAGTCATAAAAAGCAAAACAACTTAATTAAATGCAAAACTCACTAACTATATATGTTTATGGATGTATCTACATGCTTACTAATCTATTTAAATATAAGAAAAACCAAAAAACTGCACATACCTCATGTTGACCACATTATACCCGAAAATAAAGCTTGAAATTTTGGAGGATTTTACAAGAAATAAAGGTATAGATGGGTAGAGAAGGTAAAAACAAGATGATTGGTGAGTTTTATGCTTGAAATGAGAAGAAAAAATGAGAGAAAAGAGAAGAGTGCAGATCGATAGAAGGACGAAGAAGATAGAAAATGAAATTTTCGGAAATTTACCCCTTTTTATACTATGTAATTTCTTAAAATTCTATCATAACCTCTATACTTTCTAAAATTCTATTTAAGCCTCAAAACCTTTACATATGCCCCTTTTCTATTGGACAACAATGACAACTCATTATTTCACTTACTTTTCCGCCACACACTTGTCAATTTTCTATTGACTCTCATAATTTTTACTTTTAGATGTCAATTTATCATTGGTTCAAGAAATTTTTACATGCAATGCATTTTAAATGCACTCATTTAATCACCCAATGATAAATTTTCATTATCAAATCTTTCCCATTAAATTTTCAATTAAATTCTTTTACTAAAAAAAATATTTCCAACATAACATATTTAAATAAACTATTAAATTCTCTAACAATAAAATATATTATTACACTAATTATATTTAAACTAAATACTAAATCTCATTTAATGTACTTATTTTCTAACTTAAATAACACTACATATACATAAATAAATATTGGGATGTTACAATTCTCCTTTACAATTAATTTTTTTTAATATTTCGTATTTAAAAATTAATTCAAAAATTTATTTAATCAAATATTATATTATTTTAGTTCAATTCAATCTCAACCATATCAAACATATTATAGCATTAATTAAATCTAATTATATTATATTTATCATATTCCATCCAATTCTACACATCAAACAAGGCCTTCAAGAAATTTAAAGGGAATATTTTGGAAAAGCTTCATTTTAGTCATGAGGCTTTGGGAAATATTAAATTTTTAAAACTATTTTGAAAATAACTATTTTTATCTCTAACTTTTTCAAAACTCTTTAAAAAATTCAAACCGTTAGTCAACCAATGGTCTACGATTATAGATAGTTGAAGTGTGAAGGGAAAAATGATTTTTTTTATGTGAGAGACTAAGATCGTGATACAAGGATGACTAGAATTTTAAAAAAGAAAAATTTCAATTGAATCCCTAACAAAATAATTAAACCAAAATTAAAAAAGAAAAATTGAAATATTTACAAAATTAAAAAATAAAAGAAAATTTTTACAATCATGAATGGCCACATCATCATTTATAATAAAAAAAATTATACGAATATAACTTAAAAATCAGTTTTGCACCAATCATAAATTTCCACATTTATATTTAAATTAAAAATTATATTAAAAAAAAAAACGTTCTCTTACATTACCATCCATCTCATGAGATGGACGATGCATTTTTTTAAATTAAAATTAAAATTAAAATTTGAAAAAGAAAACAAAAATTAAAAATAAATTTAAAAAAAAAAATTAAAAGGTGGAGATCCCGATTAAATCTCCACCGTCCGTCCAGATGGATGGATGGTAAAGATCTAATATGAATTTCCACCAACCCAAATCCTTCAAACAACATGAATCTCCACTGGCATGGATCTCTAATCTGCATTCACCCAACTCTTTTGAGCCAAAAAAACAAATATCAAAGATCAAAACCAAAACATGAAAATGTTCTATTGAAGTGGGTTCAACCAAACAAATCAGATAGGAGGGTGAGGTAGATGGAAAATCGAACATGAAGTTCCTCGATGGATGGACCAGGTGCCTTGCCGTCGACAACAGTTGCCATCACCATCTTTGACTTGGTTCTAAGTTGGATCCAACTTAGAACTCTGGTTAAGAAAATGAGTGAGACCAAGTTCAAAGAGAGAGAGAGGGAGAGAGAGAGAGAGGGAGAGAGAGATAGAAATCTAGTTGATGGTGGAGGAAGAAAAAGGTGGTAGTGGTAGCATGTGGTTAGATGATACGAGTTTTAATGATTTTGGCAATTCAATTTTAATTTTTAATTTTCTTTAAAAGATTGTACTTTTATTTTTACTTAGAAATTTTTACTCCACTGTCCATCTGAGATGGACAATGGAGATGCACTTTTTATATTTCTATTTTTTAATTTTATTTTACTTAGTATATTTTAATTTTAATTAAATAATCACATTAGGGGCAAAGATGTCTTTTTACGTATTCTGTCTATGTTGATCATTAGTTTACTGATGATTTAAACTTTTTTAAAAAGTTTTGAAAAAGTAAGGGATAAAAAGAATTGTTTCCAAAAATACTTTAAGAACTTAATATTTTTTAAAACCTCAAAGACTAAAATGAAGTTTTTTCTTTTCTTTTATTTTCTCTCTTTTTTTTTTTGACAAATTGTGAAGCTATAGATTCTAATATACGTGAGAAATGTTGGGGACCAGATTCCTCTCCCCAGTGGAACATTACACATAGACAGATGAAGACAAAGGAATAAGCATAAAATTGGATATAAAGTGGATCAATACATTGCATTTCCTTGTGTGTACAGTCGATCAATTGACGTTGGAGCTGTTAACTACTATTATTAAGTTTTATCTAATCTTTTGAATTTAACAATTCTTAATGTGATATCAAATTCAATCTTAACAAAAGTATATTTAGATTCAAATTTTTCTGCGTGATTGTACTTAGAATTATTGAAAGTTTGCACTTTGCACTACGTAATACACTAATTAATCGTGTATCTGAGAATAAGCGTTAGAGTATTTAAATATTATTGTTTGATCTTTTCTTAACAATCGAAAAACTAAGCTTCTATATGTAACTTGTTTGACATAGTAAGTCACACTCATCACGTGATTTAATGATTTTGCTTTCGAAACATCATATCGATCTAACAATAGTATGAATATTGAGAATCCATTAAAGGTCATTATCTGATATACAAAAACATAAAAGAAAAAAACAAGAAAGAAATTCGCCTTTTAAATAAATTATTCAATCATTTTTGGTGGACTTGCCAAGAATGATAATGAATTCATCATCGGAGTGTTTTTTTCAGGTCCACAATCATCGTGATGGACGAAGTTGGTCCACGACATTGATGCAAGTCTACTTGAAACCTTTCCAGCTAGCTCAAGAATAATTTACATATTCTTCTACCAATTTGTGGTCTTAAAACACAGTTTCAATACCATGTATGTATCGGACACCAATACACAATCTTCTACCTCACAACCAAAACAATATCCATAACACAACTTGACCTACCATAACAATCAATTTGTAACACAACACTCAATTTCAGTTGCCATTTGTTTTTCTTTTTATTTCACAGTAATATTTTTTAGTTATTATCAGTTCAAAAAATTTAAGTTGATAAGAAATTACTCAACTATTGTATTTAAACTTGAGGTTGACACATGACACATCCTCTCACGTGCAACGTGAACGGATAACAAATATTAGACACATACTAAATACCCCTTATCGTTATAACATGTATAATAAGAATTTGAGATAAAAAAGTAAGAAATGACTTAAATAAAAGGGACCTCCAAGTTCTAATACCATGTTAATTACTATCAAATTCAAAAACTTAAGTTGATAGGAAATTACTCAACTATAATAGTTAAACTTGAGATTGATACATGATAAATATGATATATAAATACATATAATATAATAGGTGAAGCAATGATTTATTATGTGATGGAGAAGCCCTAGCGGCCTAGCCTTAAATTGATTGTTAGGCCAGCTCAAAATGTAGACATATAATGCATGATCGATCCCTCACAAAAGCCAAATGGAGAAGCAAGATTGCAAGGAGCTATGGGAAGGAGATGGCGCACGGCCTTATCTAAAAGAGCAAAATGACAATAATTTGGTCGGATGTTAAGGCAGAACCTCAAATGTTTTGTGGGCGCATAAAATTCATATAAATATTTATATAGAATGATGGTGTCATTATTCATTAATTATTGAAGGTGACACTCCCTCACTCTTCAATCTCTTTCTTTTTGGTTTGATGGAACAAGCATTTACTGCTCCTCCACGACTCCGACCGCCTTTTTTCACGGAGTCGCTTTTGTTATTACGAAAGACAAATCTGAGAAAAGAAAGAAAGCTATTTATCAATCAACTTTCTTACTCTGTTGGTCAATTTTACGTGTTTCTTGGGGACCCTTATCAATGCTGTGTTTTATATACTATAAATAACAACAAATAATGTGTTATAACCAGCTGTCCAACCTTTTCTTTTCCATTTTCTTCTCGATGTTACAGGCACCATTACAATTATCGAGATCTTTAAACAAGACTCTACAGTACGATTTGAAACTTAAGACTTTATTTTGACCATACTTCCTGACAGCAGAGAGAAAATTACTCATATCAAATGAATAAATTATTCTTCAACTAAAGGGATCTGTGAATAAATTATTTATAAATAAGTAGATTAAGCTAAAAATATCCATTTCTTGGTGAACATTTACTTAAACCTTATATTATTGAAAGAGTCAATAGGGTGACTTAGCCATCATGGCAAACCATCTGTGAGTGTTAGCTGTCCAACTTTCTTTTACACATTATTTTTAATATAAATTCTTAACTGTGATTTTTTTTTTTTTTTGAGGGAACTATAAGTTTTAACTGTTGAGATTTAGTCTTATATATAATTTTTTAAATGACATTAATTATGTTTGTTATATTCAATCTTAGGCATTAAAATTGTTTAATCAAATGGTTAAAAAATGTTAATTTGCTGAGAACGTGAGAAATATATTTAAATTTCTTGCTTTACAGAGAATTTAGGGCTCTACTTACATAATTGATTTGAATTATTCATGAGATTTTATTCTTAGTGAGACTAGCTGTTTCTAAATTTGGTTTGACAAAAATTTTGCATTCAGTTCTTAATTGATAAACTATTGAATCAAAAAAGAATTCCCCACAATTTCATAATTTATATGGCGCAGCAGGCATCACCCTTGAATTTTTCAAGGCCAATCACATTTGTCGGACCGGTGCTGTTGTGATGTGGGCCTGCAGGAAACAGAATATATGCATTTAATTTTGGGACAACGCTATTACTTACATAAAAAAGCAGATTCATGGCGTATGGAATCCATCTTTTCTAGGTTTTATATATGTAAATTTCGAACATGGTAGATATCGGTAGATTATATCGCATAAATTATTTTCTCTTTAATCTATGATTTACATTTTATTAATTGAATTCGTTTGCACTTAGCGGCTAAATGATTGATCTCTTTGGAGTGATTCTAATCCAATCCTAGGTGCCCTTCTTGGTCACTACTGTGTAATGTATAATATCAATTAGTTAAGAAAATAATTATGGTGATTTTTTTTTCTTTTGTTGAATGTATAATTTTAGCAATGTTCTGTGTAAAATTAAACTATTACATGATTTAAATTGGAATTTGTTATTTACTCTGTTATATATATATATATATATTTTTAAATCCTTGTATTTTAAATACTTTATTAATTTATGTTTACATTAGAATAATGTTTCAGAACTCGCTAATTGTTACTCAACCAGTAACTCAATGAGTAATAAGTACTCGACTACTCTGGGAGTACTCGGTTTGATTGTGGATGCGATGATTTAAATATGTCTTGGGTTGATGCTAGAATAATAATTTCCTGCAGTCAATGCAATGATTTTATTTTATTTTTTATATGACTTATAAAATTAATAAAGAAAATCAAATGCTCCAAGTGAGTTGATGTGATAGACAACAATCCACTTGCCCATGCATGACAGGTTCAAGCATCGCCACTAACAAATATGTGGCAATTTTCCTACTAATTATATGGGTAGACCACTCCTGTTTCTGAGAATAGATTTTTGAATCACACGATAGTATTCTATTCCTACTAGATCCCAACAATTATCTTATCTAGTGCCAAACTGTCCAAAAAAAAGGGGAAAATCAAATGTTTCTAATTTTTGTTGGGCTTTATCATCGTCAAGAGACAATTATCTTTTGGATAACCTTTAATATGTATGATGAGATGATTTATTTGTATGGTTTTTTCAAAAATTTTATGAACAATATTCGAAAAAGCTTCAAGACTATTTTTATTAGTCAGGATGTTACAATGGGAAAAGCAATTTTAAATGTTATACATGCCAATACATTACCGCCAAAGCAATATTACATGTTATGCCAATACATTACCATAAACTCTGAACATGGCATATGATGCAAAATGCTTTAAAAACAAGTAAATTATGTGTTTAAGGGTGAGGTGGAAAGCATGACTCTTTTGTGAGATGATGATGATGATGATACTATTATTATTAAAAACCGTTTTGATGGCTTGGAATATCATATGTTTGATGAATATAATATGCATGACAACACTTTGGTTAAAGAGCATATTTGATTTAAAAGAGAAACGGGCTTATACATATGTTAGGCATGCACAGTCGGCGGGCATGAAGACCACTCAACATAGTGCTTTCAATGTCACCTTAAAAGATTATTCAAAATATAATCTTAATGTGGAAGAGTTTTTCATGCACTTGGAGAGGGTAGTCAATGAACAATGATCAACGGGTAGAGATGAAGAATATAAATTTATGTGTAGTATGTTTAATGTTAAAATGTTAATTCAACCAAGAGGTGTTTACACAAAGGCTATATTTTCAAAGTTTTAAAATCAATTTGAACTACTAGTTAAAATTAAACATAATTATGTGACGAATGGTGAACAGTTTTTCATTTAGTGAAAATTAATTGTGTATCAAACGAGAGAGGCGTGAACAGGGAGAGTGACAACACATTATCGTGTAGTTGTAAAATGTTTGAGATGAAAGGAACCTTTTGTAGTCATGTCATCAAAATACTTACAGATGCATTGACCATCGAAGAGATCCATGCACAACGGATATTGAAAAGGTGGACAAAATTAACAAGCTAGAGTTGAACGTGTAGACGACATGTACGGACATGATCAGAGACAAGAAGATCCTAAGCTGCAGCATACGTGTAGGTATAAATCCATGTATTCTATCTTCGCTAGAATATCAAATAGGGCTTCAAAGAGTGAAAAAATGTGCACTCTAGCAAATGAACATGCAAGTAATTTAACAAAACCGGTTGAAGATGTTTTGCATTTTGTTAGATGATTTATACATGTATACATAAGCACTGGGGTGTATATAGAGTAAACTGGGGTACATGTAAGTAGCAGATCGAAGTGTGCATGTGAGCTTCACGTGCCAAGCACCATTTTAGACAATCATCATGAGTCACCTTGACAGCTAGTTAGGTAGTAGTTAAGTACTAGTGGGTTCAAGTACACAAGCTGAAGTTGTTTAGTGTAATGACTTGCCACATATTCATTTTTGTCAATACATAGAGCTTTCAAGATTCTCTTCAATGGTGTCAATAGCTCCAGTTCTTGTTTTTGTTGATCTTTGTTGAAGATTCACACATTTAGGCTTGGTTCGAAACAGTCACAAGAAAATTGTACACAAGATGTTGCTGGCAAAAATGGATTGCACTCAAGATTCCAATCGTGTGAAAGTGCAAGAGCAAAATAAGAAAGAGATGTCTCGAGATTAATGTATAATATAGTAAGAGATGTTGGGAGAAAAGCTTGGCAAAGAGAAAGAAATAATTGAAACCTCAATCACAAACCTAGGTAATGTATTTTGTATAATTATATATATATATATAACATATTTTAAAAACACATCTAAAATATCGATAAACTTGGAAAAAAAAAAAAAGAGTGATTGCATTATAAAATTCATAAATGTAATTTATTGTATCTTTATTATATTTGATTACAATTAAACATATTTGATTACAATCAATAAATGTGATTTTGTCTATCGATTGTTGTAAATGTGATCTAACTTATTTAGTTGTAATTAGATATAATAAATTATAATCAATAATTTTAGAATATAATCATTTGTTTTTATCAAATATATCGATACTTTAAGTGTACCAAATGAACCCTTAAATATATACATATATATATATTTCAAAAAATATATATACATATATATAAGCACATGAACCCTTAAATATATATATATATACACATTCTACAGTACATTTGAATATCGATACATCATGGTTCCAAAAATTGTTAATCGGTAATCAATCGACGAGGTAGCGGTTAGCGATTTATTGATTACCCGGTGAGTAATCAGCAATTAATCGGTAAGTACTATTTTAGGGGAAAATTATTGTTTTTTAAAATCTAAAGGCATAAACTGATTTTTTTTTCTAAACAATAGGGGTCAAAACTCATATATTAGTGTAATTTTATCAAAGTTTAGGGGAGTTGTGTAATTTGCCATGATAAACAGAGAGGGGACAACGTTGAACGCCGACGCCAACCTCATCTACCCATGTGGAGACAACGCACCAACCCTCTCGCACTCTCTTCCGTCGCTATTTCAAATCTGTTTCTTTGTGTTTATGGTGATTGTTGGATTTTTTTGTGGTGTTTGGGTGTTTTTCGATTGGTTTTCCCGAGTTGCAAAACCCCCAATCTATGAGTTATTGAATTGGCAGGGTCACGATCAACGATCCATTAGCTAAAAATCACCATTAACCAATGATTTTTGGAATATTGATATATCTAATAACTACAAATGAGATATTGTATTATAAAATTACTAATTGTATTTTATTATCCTGATAATGTATTTATTATAACTGATTACAACTAAATAAGTTATATCACACTTACAATAATAAATTATGTTTAGTTATAATCAGATATAATAAAATACAACCAATAAATTTTGAATGTAATAAGTTCAAGTGTATCAATATCCAAGTGTATTGTAGATAACCCTAAATATATATATGTATATATATATATATATGAGTGAGGCAAACATACTGCTTTCTTTCCATTCAAGTTTTCTTTTTGAAAATTAATCCAAAACTTATTTAAAGGAGTCAAAAAATTATATTCATGCTATTTACATGCATTATAAAATTAAGAAAATACAATATCAATTTTTCTTAGAGAAAAAATCTACACAAATATTAAAAATTTATCTCAGTGATTGTCGTCGAACCCTCTCCTACATTTCGGTCCTTACCGTTTAATGTTGGCTTCTCATTACTCTTTATAATTCACACTTAAATTGGCTTTCACCAACTAATGGGTTGTTTGTGTCTCTAGAAAAAGAGACTTTTACATTTTGAAATTAGTCATTTATAACTAATTTGTAACACATCAAAATACTTAAAATAATAAATAGAAAATAACGAGTAAGTTACCAAATTTCAGAGCAGAACTTGGTTTATCGTTATGTTGACCCTTAATTTACAAGCCTTAAATGAAGGGCAATATGACGTGTGAAGGAAAGCAAGCATGATTTTTCCTCGCAGCTTCTTATATTCCATCAATATTGTACCAAATTACACCTTGCAAGGCTTTTGGACAATTTGCCGGCAAAATTGCTCATGAAAAGCCTTCCCGACGCTTGTACCTACATTATTTTATCATTTTATCACAGATTTGGTGCATCTGCGCAACATGTTTATTACTATAATCGATCGTATTGTTTTGTTTGCCATAGACGATAGATCTAATGAGCAGCACATATACTTAGGTTCCATTTAATACACGAGATTGGATTTAATTAGTTTAAAGTTATTGAATTGGATAAAATTAGATTAATTAGTACTGTGATGTGTTTGGTATAATTAAGATTGAATTAAAAATAATATTGTCTGTTGTTTAATATAGCACGCATGAAATTGGATAAGAAAAGTTATATTTTATATTTGATTTTGAAATAGTTAAATTTAATATGTAAATATAAATATAATCCTAAAGTTTGACTTTCTGATTGTCTTCAACTCTTCATCCAACAATCGCCCAAATCAACTCTCTTCTTGACTATCTTCTTCTTCTCCATTTTTGATCGGGGCAACCTTCTTTCTGCCATTAGACTTGCAACATCTTCTCTTCAACTTGCTCTATTCGACTTGCAACATCTCTTCTTCTTCTCAATTTCCAGCTATCGCAACGTTCTTTTCCACCATCGCAACCTTCTTCTTCAATATTACCACAACAGCACATCTTTTCCACCGTCGGCAAGGTAGAAATCCAAAACCAAGCTAAAAAGCAAATAAAATCACAAACGGGATTGTTTGGAATTTGAATCGAAGACAATGTAATGCAAATTGTGGTGTCAATTGAGAAGACAAAAACGAGGGTTTACAATGAACATCCGATTTGGAAAATAGATAGGTTCTTCCTGTGATTGATAGACAGATTTTTTTTTTTTTTGTTTTTGGTTTCTTGTTTTTTAATTTTTTAACTATCCCACAATTATGAGACTAATTGAGAGATGAGATTGGATTTTATCCAAACACATGTCTCCTCCAAACATAGAATTTGATTGAAATTAAGTCAATTTTAGTCTAATTCGGTGCTCCAAACACGTCCTTGATGTCTTATAATTGTAAGAGTAGAGGAGTATTAACAATGATTGATACTATTAGTTACCATCAGATTAAAAAACTTAAGCTAATAGGATATTATCTAATTATCTAATTATAATATTTAAACCTTAAGTTTATGATACATTACATGTCCCTCACATGTAGCGTAGACAGGTAACAAATAACGGATACGTGCTAAACATCCCCTATCGTATAATATGTGTAATGAGAAGATTTTCAGATAAAGAGGAGAGAGAGTGTTTGAACTCAAGACATCTAAATGTTGATACTACGTTAGTTACCATCAGATCTAAAATTTACGTTTTGAGATTATGATAAGTTATAGATACAATGGATGTGTTTTTTGTTCGTATTGATCAATAGCTATCAAACATGGTCAAGATTATTGGATAGACTCAATATTAAGATTTGGTTTTTCAGGTTTTAAATATTGGACACAATGACAAATCCAAACATGTCCAAATTATTCTAATTGAAAAAAAGTCCAAATTAATTTGCTTGAGCACAGATCAGTCCCATTCTCCTGCAAACCAATAAATGAGCCACTTTTCTGTTTTATAAAATAAAGGAAAATTTTTATTTTTCTTCTTATATATTTTAATATTTTATTTTATTTTGAATTGCGAACGAATTATTAAAAGAAGTTATCCCTAAAGTATTCAAACATTTAATTTGGTTCTTTATTTATTTATTTTTTTTTTTTTTTTTTTTGAACATTTTTTTATTTAGAGGGATCATTTTTGATAGATTTAAAAAATTAGAAACCATAGTTTTCATTTATAAATTTACAATTAAAAACAAGATGAATCGTAAAAATATAGAGAATAAATAAAATTTTTCCTAAAACAAATAGTAATACAAGTAATTATTGAAAATTGTATATTTCTTAAACTAATTTTAATTTTTTTAATCCTATTGGAAATGAGGTTTTAAAATTTTATCTTGAAATTAAAAAAAAAAAATGCAGAAATGGCCACATTATATGTATATATATTTTTTACTTTTTATTTTTTTAAAATTGATATTGAATGGGTCAAAAATTATCAAAACCTACCGTGATCAATCACTTTTTATGCAACTCGAATATCTACTTACATAATTATGATGTTTCTACCCCATAAGAAGAAAACTCATTCACATATGCTTGTAAAATGCATATATAGGTGAACCTAAACTCCCACTACTAAAATAAATCAACCGATGTATGATTCCCCTGAGCTAAAAGAGACATGACACCACACATTGTAAGTCAAGAGAATTAGATCGAAACTAACAAAAAAAAAAGGTAAGATTCATTAGACTGTTATTCGAGAAAAGCAATTAATAACAATATTGGTTGATTTTTTTTTTTCTTTTTTTACTTTAAAATACATCTTATGACATCAAATTAGATATACACTAAAACCTATAAATATGATCCGCTTAGTATGTAACTTGAGAATCTACTTGCAAAATAGGAGAAGACCACCTACTATTAATGGAGAAATTACCATAGTAAAAGTGGCTCCTGAGATTACAACCATGCATTTGCTTAGAAGCAAAACAAGGGAGACAGATGTCACTGCTTCAATATACCAATCTCAGCAATATTAGTTAATTAAAGTAGCTGTTTAGCATAAATACAGGAGTTAATAAAAGTACTCAGTCGTCCATCATGTACCTAGAATCTTCTTCTCCAAAATTCTCTACTATATTTCATGTTTCTCTTTTTATTTTTTGTATCTTTAACAAATTTTGCTCAGAAATTTGGTGTTCAATCTAAATCAAATTTTGTACCAATTATACCATAATAAAGATTTACAATTTTTTTCCTGAAATAAATAAAGATTTTCAAATTTAAAAGACCTTATATGCACAGTATTTGGATGTCATTTTCATTCGGTAGGGCCAAAGACATTTAATTTGATACCCACAGGTAAATTTCCCTCTCCCGACGTTTTCCAAACGGCAAGTACTGACATTTATGCTCATCTTTAAAAAGATGAGTCAATCCCAAAAGCCTGGCATAGTTTGCACTCGACGTTTTCCAAACGGAAGTACTGACATTTTATTATTTATGATTTTATTTTTATTTAAAATATTTTTTGATGTTAATAAATTAATAAAAAAATATTCATTTTAACCTTTATTACTTCATCATTAATATATGACCATCAAGCATCATCAATATATGATCATAAAAAATATTGTCATTATTTCACATCCTTCGAGGAGATATTTTGAATGTTTTTATTAATGTTAGAAATTTTTTTGAATAAAAATAAAATCATAAGTAGTAAAATTGACATTTTTACAAACTATAATAAATTTATTTGGATTATCCCTAAAATGAATTTTAATCTTTGATTTTTTGTTAATATATGAACATCAATTAAACAGTGTAAGATCATATACATAATTGGTTATAACTAAAACATTAATTAGATCATAAGTCATTTTCTAAATTCTATTTATTTTAGCTGAGCTGATCATTATCATAACCTCACTCTCTAACTAACTTCACCAGTCCTTACACAGATTTTAGTTAGCTACAGGCAAATAAAGATGATGAATTACTCTCAATTTTTTTTTCCCCCTCTAAATGTCTTCTATATTTTATTTGTAAATGTTATTTTTTCAGAGTTAAACCTAAAAAATCCAAGTAATAATGCAATAAAAAAATTTATTGTCCTTTTATTATCGTATTTAGAGGTTATATACTATGAGAGAAAACATACCATCTTTTATGCTTTTCGTTCGGTTTAAAACTTAAAAATAACTTATTCAGTTATTTGAATAATTTTTGAAACCTAAGCCACCATGTCCACCAATATCCACCTAAAAACAAACAGTGTACATATGCACCTTAGAAGTTTTCTTGTATGTTATAATGTAGCATGTAAGCTTGAATGATGAGTAGAAGTTGTGGAAGCCCTAGAGGGGACAAAGTTTAAAACAAGAACTCATTGGCTACAATTAGAAGCAAATTATTACAAGTCATAATCAAATAGAATAGATAGTATATCTATCTAGTGATGGGCAGGTTTGGACCATTTCCACACTAGTGTGGTCAACTATTGCTAGTCTTTAACCATAATTGACTTTTCAGCCTATTGTAATACTCCAAATTGACTATAAACGAGTCTTCTAAACGGAAAAAAAAATTCCAGAACATCAAAGCCAATTTTTTATAAAGAATCATAAGTCGGAATATTTAAAAAAAAAAAAAAACATGAAATAGGAATAAAAATTTATATTTATGTAATTAGTTTTTAAGAATATATACAAGTGTCCATATATATTTTATTATGTCAAATCTAAACAACTATCTCCAACTTTAACAGGTTAGTTACCATTCTCTTTGAGTAAAGAGTATGTGAAATTTTAACCAATTAACGATCCAATGTCTCCATTGATTGACATATCATCTACACTGAATCATATATGTTTTCTAAACATTTTATAAAATATTTTCTATTCAATTTTTCAAATTACCGTATAGTTATGAGTTACTCAATATTTTCTAATTATATATATATTCATACTTAATTTTTATACGAAAATTTAATCTGAACCGTTAAATTATATCAATGATTTTTAAAAGCCTTCGTTGTATTAAAAAATACTCACCACAGATAATAAAAATTGAAAACTAATCAAACTCATGGATCATGCATGTATTTTAAATTCGTAAAAAAAGCTCTTTTGGCAAAAAAATGAGAAATAAAAAACAAAAACAAAAAAGAGAAGAACAATCATGAAAAGAACATATAGATGGAGTTATCTGCTTTACGTAAATTCTCTTGAAAGCAAGTCTCCTCTGTTCCTCTCCATAACTTGTCTTTCAAAAGATTATAATTTTTCTCATTCACTCACTCACTGACTCTCCATCAGCTTCTTCTTCATCAGCATCTCTCTCTTGATCTCTGTGTGTTTTTTTTTTTTTCCCTCTCTCTCTCTTAAAAACCAAGTATGTCTGAAACTAAAACGACCCTGTTTTGTCTTCTGATCACTACTCTCTCACTCCTCACCACGCCATCATCCTCCGCCACAGAGTCCTTCGTCTTCGGTGGCTGTTCGCAGCTCAAGTACACGCAGGGTTCTCCTTACGAGAACAACGTCAACTCGCTGCTTACTTCCCTGGTCAACTCAGCCATGCTAACCACCTACAACAACTTTACCATCCCAGGAACCACCAGCTCCCAGGACACCCTCTACGGCCTCTACCAGTGCCGCGGCGACCTCAGCAACGCCGACTGCAGCCGCTGCGTCGCCCGAGCCGTCAGCCAGCTCGGCACCCTCTGCCTCGATTCCTGCGGTGGCGCGTTGCAGTTGGAAGGCTGTTTCATCAAGTACGACAACATTTCGTTCCTGGGTGTGGAGGACAAGACGGTGGTCGTGAAGAAATGTGGGCCGATGATTGCGTACGACTCGAACGGGTTGACCAGGCGTGACGCGGTGTTGAGTTACTTGGGTAGTGGAGATGGGTTCTACAAGCCCTACCGGGTCGGGGGGTCCGGGAACGTTAACGGCGTGGCACAGTGCGTGGGTGATCTGAGCCCGAGCGAGTGCCAGGACTGCTTGTCCGAGGCAATCGGACACCTCAGAACTGACTGTGGGGCCGCCAGGTGGGGGGACATCTACCTCGCCAAGTGCTACGCGCGCTACTCCATAGGTGCCGATCACTCGCGCGCCTCTAATGGTAAGCGGCTCCGCCACCTCGCGTGCCTCCTGCTTTTTGGTTTGGTTTAATTTTAATTTTATTTTGGTGGGGGGTTTTAATCATTTTTTTTTACTACTAAATTTGCTTTGTAAATGTGTAAATTATTAACTGGTAATTATGGGTTTGCATGGTGGTTTCTCTGTAATTTTTTTTTTTTTTTTTTTTTTTGGTCTTCATTCGGTGTGTTTGATTAAAAAAATAGTTGTTAGAGTGATTTTAGAGACAGATCTAGGAATTAATATTAAGTTAAAATTGAGATTAGTTGATGTTGTGATGCTTTCTTTGGAATTTTCTACAATTTTTTTTTTTTAATGTTTTACATTTATTTCAATTTCTCTTGTGTGTTCTAATAGTAGGTGTAATAGGGTGTGAACGACTAAAAAAAATTAGTTGAAAGACAATTTGAGAAATTCAAGTTGATTTGTATTGAGATGATTTAATCAATCGCACGTTGAATTAGATTAGGCATAAATGTAAAAACGAATATTTATACATGATTTTATTTTTCTTCTTCTTCCGAAAATTTTGACGGAGAGATCTAACCTATCTCTATATATATCTCTCTCTCTCCCTCAAGAATTTGCTAAGAATATATGAAGCATCCCCTCTTCTGGGTTTTGATTATCACTTTTCCATGCCTTGTTTAGAGAAAAAGATGGTAGTGATGTCATGGAAAATTTGAGAGTAAAATACATTCAAAATAACGTAGTTGAATGCTTTTTAAAAGTATTGCGCTAAAGATGATTAATATGTTGTGAAAACTATGTGATGGAGCGTGAAAGGTGACCACATATGAAGTATAATTAGGTTTTAATTTTTAATTTTGAATTTGGCTGAGGGCTCTCCCTGTTTGACTACCTAGTAGTTGAAAACGTATTTTAATTGTCAAAGTTCAGTGACTTTCTTGTATAATATGCATGTAAATCTACCTGTAAAGCATTTGATATTAATTGCCTAAGAAAAAAATTACAAGGTCCCACTTTTGAATAAATGTCTAATGACTAATGGTCTTCTTAGGAATCAGGAAAGAATCCAATGTTTGATTAATTGATGATGAGCCTTTTTAGATGAAGGTTCAAAACTAATTCAATTTCCCAATCAAATCAAATCAAATACAATCTATTTCGAAGCTCAAAATTTGAGAGGAAGCATAATAAGATTACCCAAAAGGTTGTCATGAATGACTGATATTCACTCAAACTTCAGAGCTTTTCAACTAGTAAAATCATATTATTATTTATTAAAGTTGTGTTTGTTGCTTGATTATTAGATGTGTAAACAGATAATGTGAGATGATTTTTTTTTTTTACCTTTTCACAATTATTGTTAATATTATATAATTTTTTTAACTTTTTGATGTTTGTAGAGGATGAGCACAATGATGAGGAGATTGAGAAGACACTTGCAATACTAATTGGACTCATTGCTGGTGTTGCACTGCTCGTTATATTTCTTTCTTGCTTGAGAAGATTGTGTGAGAAAGACAAAGGTACATAAATGAATTTTTCTTGTTTTTCTCACTTATTTTCTATAATAAACTTGTTAATAATTTTACTAATTATGTTCTTCTTTGAATATTGCAGGTGGGAAATGATAAAAATTTGTGAATATATAAGGAACTACTAGCTTCATAATTTCTCTGGTAAATGAATTGTTTCGTTTTCGGTGGACCTGTTGTTTCACTTTTGTTTAGTCTCTCCTACTTTTGCTTTTTATCCCTTTGGCTATTTCCTCTAAAGAAGCCTTTAAAGAGTAGATAGAAAGTTTTTATGGAAACAAGTTGGTGCCTTGAAACAAGTGAAAAAAAAATGTTGCAATAAGATGATGAAAAGCCCTAAATATTCCTCCATACCCCCTTAAGCCTCTTTCAGCCATGTAAGCTCTGTCGATCTCTAATTGCTATTCTAATAGTGAAATAAAAACGCTTTTTGTAGAAACGCTTTTTTATGATGTTTGTAGTCAGTGCGGTTGCTACGGGGTGCTATTGAAGCTTTTTCTTGCTTATATTAGAGTTATCTAAACTACACCATACTTGTTTGTTTTTATGTCAATTCAGAGCTGATTATTTTTTGTATTTATATCATAATCCTACTTTTCTATCATATCAATATCATCATTCTTTGTTTTGTCTGACTAATAATTCTTAAACTTAGCTATGAAGCATTAATTGGTCTCAACCATAATAGACATGGATTCATTTGTTATGAAGAATTAAGCACTTTGTGTATTTTGAAAGCAAGTGACTTAGCTTTACTGCATAAGATTGAACCATGTAATGTCAAAATATAAACTTCATGAATTGATATTGTGTTACTATAGTTTTGTGATCAAATATATTTAAATTGATTGGACAATATTTTCTGAAAGTTTCGACATCCACAAAAAAGTTTGTTCTCAATAAATTTGATCATTTCTCTACATCTTTTATTTTTTTTTTCCTTTAAATCATCTTTTATTTGTTTTAGTATAGTTTACTTTTCACTTAAACATGTGAACTTGCTTTTAGTACAAAATTCACTGTAATTACATTATCATTTCTGATTCTGCCAGTTAAGCTGATGTTGACGAAGCTGTAGTCCAAGAACTAGTTTTAGGCCAGAAAACCACATTATTGAGTTGCTTTATAAGATTGTCGATTCATTATTCTTACAAGAACAAGACATAATATTCTCTCTGTTTTAATATATGCATGAAATGACAATGGATTAGTTAATTAAAGGAGACAATTAGAATTGGATTAAAAGGCCAACAATAAGAACCATGATATGGTACTAGTGGGTAATACTTATGAATAGTAGTGAGAGAGAGAGAGAATCTTCTCTCTCATCCATTATCAACTGCTTTTAGCTTTGCTTTTTAACCTACTTGTTTTTCATTTTGTCCCGATCTGTTCCATCCACCCACATCCTACATGCTTTGTTTTGGGTTATCCTTTGCACCGTAACATCACTTTAAATCTCTCATCTTAATCATAATCTCAGCTTTTGTCTCTACTATATAATACACGAAGGAGAGACACTAGTATGGATTTTCTATAATTATCAATAAAACAAGATTTATTATTTAGTTAGTTATAAACTTTATTCGATTAATATAAACTTTATTTTATGTTTAAAATTTAATAAAGAAAAAGACAAATCATATCCTATAATCAAAGGAAGAATACTAGACATTGATATTGACATAGTCTAGTCATTATTTTAAAATTTAAATATATGCATATGTGGCGCGTGTATGATACACAGATATGTTAATCTAATAATCTTAAGTGAAATAATGAGAAGTATAGTAGATTATGATAGATGACTTTATATCAAGCATACGGAAAGATTATAAGTGACAAGATAGAATACGAAGGAAATCATATTATATAAAAGGCAGAAAAATCTACCTTATAATGTAATGGAGACACTTTCATCACACAATTAGGAATTTAGGACGCATAATCTGTCGTTTTTTTTTCCATTTCTTTTCAACATTTCGTCCCTTTTTGAATGTCAATTCTTTACCATATTATGTGGTAAAGCATACGTCAGTTTCCTACCACATTTTGGTTTTATTTTTTTCATAATATATTTGTTTCGTCCTTTTAAAAAAAAATCATAACATATCTTATGGTTAACCTAAAATGCTCCTTCAATTATTATTAGAAATATGCCAATGAAAAGACATTAATTTGAGAAGAACGGAGTGACCTCACGACAAACCATCTCCCACTTGCCCATTAGAGTTTCGAGCCGTTCTATTAGACTCTTATCTAAATTAATCTCAGTAATAATTAGATTTGTAAAAGATGTTAAATTAAAAAAAAAAAAAAATCAATTTCATAACATTTTTCAATTTAGGCTCGATATGAGATTTAATATAGATTATAATCTCTTTTTTTAAAAGTTAATCAGTATCTTAATAAATAATATTAAAATAAAACTAGATAATAATCTAACATATTCTTACTTCACTGTAGTCTTATCAATTGTATTATAATAATTCCAAACTTATTTATGGGTATTTTTGAGTTTAGAAGTCTACAATGTAGACTTTTATGTTCCATCAAAATCTAAGTATATTTAATTATTTTTAAAAAAAAAAATTATTAAAATTTTAGTGTATTTAATTCAATTTTTTTTAAAAAAATCTGAATAAATTTATATGTATTAAAAAAAATCATTAACTTTATAAAACTGGCTTAAATGATAAAATTTAACAATTTTTAAAATGAGAGATATCAGCCCAATGAGCCATAACAAATACAGCCCTACCTCCATAGAATTATGATAAATATATATATATATATATATATATATAATTTATAAAAAAAAAAAAAAAAAAAAAAACCTATAGTTTTAAAAAAAATAATTAAATCACCAAATTTCTGTAAATTTTAGATTGAATACTTCGTAAGTAAATATTTTGGAAAGATAAAAGATTTTATATGTATAAATAAGTGCATCATTGATCTAACTGGATGGAATTAAAATGTGTGATAGACAATTTAGGGCCAGTTCAGTATTGTTATTATAGCTTTTAAAATAATCATCGTTAATAGTGATGAAGAATTAATTTGGTGTAAAGTTAATCAATCCCATGTTTGGTAAATTATACCGTTGAAACTATTATAATTCTCCGAAGCTTAAACGAATGTTTGATAAATATTATGTTAACTGGTGTGAATTTATAAAATGCCTTAAATAAATATACAAATAAAATATTTTAAGTTTTGTTTGGTATAAATATATTTTTATGTTAAGAAATATGTTAAAATGAACAAGGATGATCTAATCATTTAAAAAAATTCATTTAACGTTACAACAGATTGTTTTACAATTATTTTATAAGAGTAACCCTCACTTGTTTTTTAAAATTTTTATCAAATCTACTCAAATTATTAAATAATCACTTTTATGGTTCGATTCATGCATGGGATAAGATTGGACTATTTTTAAAATATAAGATTGAATTGGATAGGATTGAATTAATTATAGTGCTATCCCATGTTTAGAGCAACATAGAATATGACTAAAATTAGTATTGTCTTGTGTTTGGTATGTTATGGGATTGGATATAAAAATAATATAATACCGTGTTGTTACTATAGTGAGCTAGATTACAATTAAGTTATTTTTAAAAAAATGAATCTTGAATTTATCTTATAAATAAAATTATAAAATTTAATTGACTATAATAAAATTGATTTAAATAATGTTTTGAAAAAGATAATGATATGTACAAATGAAATCTGCACAAATTATTTTAACCTTCTAGCACAGACCCAAAGAAGCTAAATTAATCTTCAGTATATTTTTTCAAATTGAATATTCCAATTTCACTATCCACCATTAATCAAAGATCGTTAGTTTAAACCTTTGATCGCGCATAAAGAGTAAAGAGATTATTATATCTTTCTTTCTGCTTTAATCATTTACTCTTTGTTGTGTGTATTTTTCGGATTCAGTAGTTAGGCTGGTAAAAGTCCAATTTAGGCCCATTTAAGGTCCGATAAGGTCAACGTAGTCAAAGCCCATCAGACGAGGCTCAGTATTGACTCAAAGACCATCAAGCCTTACAGCTGGCATCAAACAGATTTATAAACACAGCCAGGTCGCAGCTCGCCGCCTGCGCAATTCGTCTCTCAGCGAAGCTCGAGCTCGAGACCACCGTGACACGTCAGCTCGCTCAGACACGTGATTAGCCCAGTATCTTCCAGGAAAGGCAGTTACCAAGTTCAACCATGATTCTCTCTCCAAATATGGCAATTGCTCCAATCAAACCATGATTTCCTCATCAGATATGGAGATCAATTCGAAGTCAAATTCAAATCAATATTATCTTGAGATAATTATAGTAATTTCCTGATATTATCTGAATATATTAGGAAGTATAATTAATTTATAATTCTTTTCCTTATTTTTCCCAATTGTTTAGGGAATGTAATTAATCCAGGATTCTTTTCCTGATTTGCTACAACCAGAATTGTAACTCTTCTTTCCCTATAAATAGGGATTGAAATCATTGTAACATGATCATACAATATTCAATAATATACTGTCACTCTGCAGAGATTAAGAGTTGGACAATCGTGGACGTAAGCCTTTTTATTGTCGAACCACGTAAAATCTGGGATTCCTCGTTTGATCCTCTGTTTCTGTCTTTGTCTTTTCTTGGTATTCGTGCTTTCTCACATTGATTGCAGGTATTGGACATTGATTACTCGTCGACTGAATTCCAACGTCGACACTCTTTAATATATATATTAAAAACTAGAATAAAAATACATTAAAAAGAAAAAAAAATAAAATTATTGTTTAAAAGCAAACCAAAAAGATCACTCAAAAACGTTGTTCTTCTTCTATTGTCAAACTAGGGGTGGGCATCTCCAACCGAAGTCAACTAACCCAATCTAACCCGATTATTTTGTATCTGGTTGGGTTAAATTAAATCTTAAAAAAACTGAGATGGGGTTGGATTGGATTAAAAATTAAATTGGATTAGATTTGTTAAAAAAATTTCAATCCAACTTGATAAATGTTCATCCCTACTTCTAAACCCAATATTTTCTTCCCTCTCTAGAATAACATTTGCTATGAATGAGGATCAAGAACAATCTTTGTGATGAATTGGATTTTTTATTTGTAATCATTGAATTTTCATTTATGCTCGTTTTATTTGTAATCAAATTGCTAAAACTGTGAGATTTACTAATTAGACTTTTTGTACTTTTGTAGTGGACTAAATCTAACCCAATCAATTCAACCCAGTCTAACTCGACTATTATTAGATTGAATTGAAAAAACTTTTAGCCCTTGACCTAAGACTTAATCAACTAGACCAAGTCTTACAACACAAGAATAAGGGAGTAAATTAAGGAGAATCCTCTACTGTAGGGATCTCCCTCTCTCATCTAACCGGTAGAAGGGGTGACTATAAAATCCAACCTCATACCTATTGGCAGGAACTTTCTGAAGCTTTTCAGTATTACTCCTCTCACTCTCTTTCTAGTTTTGTCAAGTCACTTCATTTTTCGACCATCTCTGTTCAAATTTCGACGTTTCATGCAAGCTACAAATCAAACTTCAGAGCACTTTGCTGTCCATCCACACTTAACAATATACATTACATGACATCACAAGGAGTCTTCTATTTTTGAAAGTTGCTAGATGCCTTGTAAGTCGATTGTAGGACAAGTGATCTACATCAGCAATTGCATATTCAAACATCTACAAACCGAAAAAGAAAAAAAAAACTAATATTTTTCCTTTTTATATCATCTTTCATAATTTATTTCAATGAAATACATATAGATTTTCCGTTTATTTTTAATAAGTTTGCTCCACTAATACGGCACTGTGTGTGGTCAATTTGTTATATTCCACAATTTATGAGGTGATCATGTGACTGAGGTGGACTTACTAACTTCGTACGAAAGAAGACAATTTGGGGCCTAGTTTTTTAATCTGTTTTCAACATTTGTAGATGTGGCTCAAAATTTGCATCTATTAGTACTTTTTTTCATTTTATTCATATAGAATTTGGACCAACTATTTAGTCTAACTAATCCTATCTTTATTAATAGTCTCTCTCTTCCAATCCTTCTACTAATTTACATTTCCTTCGAACCAATTCAAGATCGGAATTGGACACATATGCAACCTACTCGTAGATACTTCCATCATTTTCTTGGCTGTGATGGTATATTCTTTCCTTCTTCTGACGGTGAAAAAGGAACTTTCATTGGAACCTTCACGCCCACCTTAATATGTTGACCTACTTGAATAAAAACACAAAAGGTCCCTGTTGCTATCTCCAATCCACCTAAAGAAGATAAAATAAATATGGATTTCTTGCATTACGTTCTTGGTTATTAGTTTTCATTTATATTAAACATTGAGCAATTATTTGATAGTTAAATTACAAATTTTTTATAATTTAAATGGTTAATATATTCTATTTTGTATTTATTGTCAAAATTTAAGTTTTATTTTTATTTATAAATTTATAAAATACCGAGAAACTCATCATGTTTAATTTAATGATAATTACTTTCCGGTCTATACTCCTAGAAATTTCCAATTTACGCATAAATTATTGTCGCTGCAAAAAGCAAGGAAAATAAATAAGTGAAACAATTAATCATGAAGCATGGATACATGAATTATGGGGTTAGGTGAGGTAGACATGCGAGAAGAAAATTGCAAATTAATATTGTAGATTACTTTTTTCTTCTTTTTAATTATTTAGTCTGTTTTTGGTGGTATCCAGTCAAAAGCATGGAGAGATTTGTTTATTTGATTTTATTAATCTCAAACCTAGAATGCTAAATATACGATTTGTGGCGCATAAATAATGAAATGATTACATCTTTCATGTATTGATATAGAAATGAGTTTCAATATTATATGTTGACTTGATTAAATAAGTTATTTGCACACCTCTTTGATCTTTTCTTGGGGAAACTCCATTCGGAGGACACATGCACCAAAAAATTTTTAACCAATTTCGATGTCAATTGACGTTCGAGATCCGTAACTAATCATTTTAAAATTCACGTTACTAAATTAAATTCAATCTAGCTAATTCTTTTGTTACATATACATGATTAGTTAACAAATTCTATTAAACTTCTCTAGAGTCTTAATTTGGCAGATGGATGAGTTCAGGAATTAGATGAGAATCTTTCTTATAAACAATATTTTTGATAAACTTTATAGAACGACTTCGTGAAAGATTTTCGAAAATTTTTCTTAAAAAGTCTATGATGATTTTAGAATTTCAGAAAAGGTTAAATTAATAGAGTTAGCTTATGTCTTTGTTGAATCCCAAGACAAGTTCAGTAAGGTATCGCTTGCTATAGCTTTTGAGAATTTAAGATCTGATTATTTAATAATTTTACTATAAATTGATGTTTGATAAAATCTGTACTGGATTATTACACGAGAGATTTCCAGTAATTTCTTTAACTTTTCTGTCACTTTGAAGAATCTTTAATAAGTTTCAAAACTTTAGTGGGTGTTTATAATCCATGCAATCAGAATATGTTTCATTTTTTTTTTTTTTGAGAGAATCAGAATATGTTTCAATCCAAATAGATGATGACAATGTTTATTCCTCCCTTCAACAATATTCTTAGGGTTCGTCTGGTGTGCGGGATAAGATTGAATAATTAATATGAGATTGGATTGAGTTGGATGAGATGAGATTGGATATGATAGTATCTCATGTTTGGTGAAAATAGGATGAGATTAAAAATAGTGGGTATAAAATTGGATTTTAAAGTAATTTTTCAGGAGTTTTTCACAAATTTTATATTTGAGATAGGCCAAACCTCCATAACCATCACAACCTCCTCCATAACCATCACAACCTCCTCCATCAGCCATTACAACACAAAAAATGAAAACGGAGGCGAAGATGAAGAAGACGAAGAAGATGAAGAAGCGATTACAATGCCAAACCTTTAGAAATTGCTACTGTAAGAGACGAAGACAAAGACGAAAAAGGAGATCGACGAGTGTATAAACCACTGGCGGAGACGAAGATGAAGAAGAAGATTGACGATCAGAGATAAAACTGTGACGGAGACAGAACAGAAGTAGAGAGAGGTGAGCGAGAGGAGTAGTATTGGAGCGTGAACAGAGAGGGAGGCGAGAGAGGAAGAGAAGAGACCAGAGGCCACAACGAAGATGGCATTGGCGGCATGTCGGAGAAGGAGCAAAGCAGTGAGATAATTTTAACCCATGTAATTCAATGATTTTATTTTATTCCAAAAGTTTGGAATAAATTTATGATGAGATAATTTAGTGATGAATGAGTGAAATCATAGTTTGGACAAAAAAATAGTCCAAACCCAATTCCATTCCAGGTAACAAATAAGGCTTTAGAGTACTAGTAAGAATGTTGTGTACTTCTGTTTAGCATTGGCGCCCGCACTCAAAGGCTTGACAAAATGGACAGGGTCTGTCAAGCCCGATCCGTACTAGTAATGTGTAGTTCGGGTGTCGATTCGAACTGCTTTTGTAAAGATTCTTAAAAGAATCGGGTCTTAAAAAACCATAAAACACGGATAGGATATGAGTCTACCCGCGGGTCTAATGATACCCGTTGTGTACATAACCCCTACCCGTTTCCTTTCCAAAACCCTGACTATCAAACCCTGACTGCGCCTCTCTCTCCATCGCGGTCGTGTCATCTGCTGTGCGACCACCAGAATATCTCCGTCTCTCTTCATCGCCGTCGTGTGCAAAGCTTCGAAACTGTGGTATCGCCGCCGTCGTCTCTCTCTCTCTCTCTCTCTCTCTCTCTTTTTCCTGGGTCTTTCGATTTTTCATTTCTCTGTTTTGCTTTGATTTTTTCGTGTGTTTTTATTTCTGGTTTTTGTGTGTGTACTCTTGTAAAGAAATAACAACAGAGAGACGTTAACAACAGAGGGTTTTGCTTTGATAAACTTGTGTGTTTTCTGTTTTCACTCCAAACCTTGCTCTCATATAAGGTAACTCACCCTCCACTTGTCTCTGTTTTTTATGTGAACTGTAGTGGATTTTCTATTCTGGGTATTTGTTGTTTTGACTTTTGATTGATTATTTCGCTTGTTGTTGTTACTGTTGATTTGTTTGGTTGTAGTAGAACAACTATATCAGTTTCGTTGACTGTCGTTTGTGTTACATTCGAATTCCTATTATATTTTGTGGGATTGGTTGTTTTTGTGCTCAACTGTTTTCGAAGTGATTACCCTTTTCAAACGTGTCCAATAGTTTACTTTTTAGAATTTGTATTATTCTCAATTTTCTGTATTAATAATCTTATCCGTTCCCATTTGTATTGTGTTTCCCAAGGGCTGCTTACTCAACTGGATACTCTTTTGTCTTGTGGACCTCCAGGACAGCCACGAAGAAGGATGGGTATGTGTTACAAGCAATAAGAGATGTTGCTTCCATTCAAAGTATTTGTGTTTGCTAAAACCTTTTAATTAAGTGCTTTTATATATATAATTTTTTAAATTTATCAGTCCTTTTCCCATTTAGCGCTCCATCTACACATTAACTTATGTGCTTTTATGTTTTGTTTCTAGTTGAAGATGCTGGATATGGATTCTATGGGATGTGTATTGCTTTGTAATATTTGACATGTTTATAGTTTTAAATAATATGATTAAAAAACAGATTAGCAATCAAGTTTTGTCAACTTGGATTGGAAATGTGTTGATTGCATGGCATGCACCAAAAATGTTAAAATACATTATAGAGTTGGATGAGGTGTGAAATTTATCACTTTGAAACCATATTGGCTTTTTATTTTATGTAGCTAATGTTATATTAATTTCTGAAGGTAACGAACGGAAAAGGAAACGGATGAAGAATGAACCAGAAATTTCAAGAATTTCTCCCACCATGCGAACTCGACTTGATACTTGTGCTAGTTTGAAGGGTGAACAGGTATGCATGTAGCTCTGTGACATTCAATCTTTCAATTGCTTTTCCAGATTGAACCAACTGAACTTTTTTTTTTTTTTCTGACTTTAATGACAATTATGCAACTCAAATCAATTTTCAAATTAAAGAAATATCTCTTTTGTGAATCATTTGATTGCTGTTTCAAATTGAACCTGATGGACTTTTTCATTTCTGCATTTAATGATATTAGTGAAATTCCATTCCATTTCTAATTTGTAAGATATCTCTTCTCTTATGTTCAGGTAGCAGCTAGGGTCACAGCAGAGCATGCTGAGGAGGATGAGTGGTTTGTTGTGAAAGTAATGCATTTTGATAGGGATACAAAAGAGTAAGTTTAGTTCCCCTATTTAGCAAAATATAAATAAGCCTTTCCTGCTCCATTAGAGCACTGGCAATTTTAACAATGGGAAGTTATATGTTGTTGATCATACAATGCTTCAGTCAGTTTTGATGTTTTCTTAATAGACATTTTCTTAATAGAAGTTTTCTGAAGTTAATTAAATGTTTTATGGAGGGAAATGGTGATTACCATCAGTTATATAAGTTAGTGCTAATATTTTGTGTAAGAAATAAAAACAAATATAATTGATGATATCACAAATGTGTCACAGTAATGATTCACTTGCAATCCGCCTCAAGATTGTACTAATCAAGCGCAAAACATCTATCTAGCACTAGAAATGTATGATGAAAAGCTTCCTGATTTGTGTGAAGAAAACGGTGTGTATGTTGAAGCTGTTTAGCATACAAAGCCTATAAAGAAGCTAAGAAGTGAACTTGATCCCTTAAAAGATAGTCTCATCTCCATGACCTTCCTTAAAAATCTGCTGTCTCCTTACACAAAAAATTGGCGACCTAGAATTTCAACAAAACCCTTGCTTATTCCTCTTCCAAATGCACAGTACTCCTCACTAAATAATGAAAGAGAAGAACCTGGTATAAATGGAAATGAACTTGCTTCCTCAATAGTTAGTGCTGCAAGCAGTTGCTCCAGTGGGCCTAAATTGAGCCTATTCAATTAATTGGTGAAAACTATTTGTATGGTGCTTAGGAACTAACATTTCCTAGGATATTGAGAGAAGTTAATCAAATTCCACCGTAAGTATTAAGATCTTCCAATTCCAGTATGAATAGTTTATCTAGGTTAATCATAATTAAATTCCATAAATTAAAAGCAGACAAATCTGAATTTAGGGATATATTAGAATTCAACTAGATTTAAATTATGTAAATGATTTTATTCATGAACAACTCCATATGACCAATTATCCTCATCTAACAATGATTTTAAGTACTCTTTGTTTTTTTGTATATGGAATCTAATTCATAGTTTTGGATCATATTGGAATACCAAATGATTTTGATTCAGCTTTAGATTCTGGCACATCTTATTGAATTTGAATTTGAATACTCTGGATAGTCTTCAAATAAAATCAAAGATAATTTTGTAGCATGAAACGTAAATGGATATTGATGTTTTGCTAGTCGATTGCAGTAAAGCATTAATATTCTATTGAATTTGAAACTAGAACAGCTCATTAAGCATTTGTAATATGATTTTGCGTGGTTCAACTAAAACAGATGTAGATTAGTTGGATGAGTTTGACTAATGATCCGTTCCTTGCATTTCATAATTCACCTCATATTATATGCAACATATATGAGCGGAGAGATTCACATGCTTGCACATATTGGTATATTTTTGCTTATGATCATAAAATAACTCATGATTGAGAGTGCCTGTGTCCGTGTGCACATGTATGCACGTGCATGTTTGTGTTGTTTATCCTCTCTACTCCATCCTTGTCTGCCATCAGGTCATCCTTAGTTACCATATATTCCTTGCTGTTAATTTCTTTCTTGTATTTCTTTTGAAGTACTATGCTGTAATAAATCATATTTATAGCTAAAGGAATTACTGCCTGTAGTTGCTTTTATTTTATGAGCAATTCTACATTACCCGAATTCATTGCCCAAATAGTGTGATAAACTTATTTATAACTATAACATCATTAATACATCATCCCTTAATTAATATGGTTGCTGCAAATCAACTTATCACATCATTTGACAAAGCAATTTGAGTAAATTTTAAGAAATGTAACATTATTCTTATTTTATTTTAGAGTAATACTAAATAATCCAAAAAATTTGTCCAAATGATGTGACATGTGAATTGTCAACATCATGTAAATATTAAGAATTAAATACACAATACCTCTCTGAGGTTAACTCAAATACACACGCGTGAACATTTTCATTTTTATAACACCTTACCCCCCTGTTAACGGTGGAAAACTAGAAATTTTTAAGTTTCCAGACTTCATCTTTAATATTAACAGGGGGGTAAGATATTATAAAAATGAAAATGTTCACGTGTGTGTATTTGAGTTAACCTCAGAGGGGTATTGTGTATTTAACTCAAATATTAAATGATGTGGTGATTGATGTATTAATTATAACTCACATGCCAAATTATTTGAGCATGAATTTGTGTCAATTTTTTGGGAAACCTATCATTATTCTTTATTTAAACAAAGTGAAGTTTGTTCATCTTAATATGTAACTCCATTATTGAGGACCTTCACTGAATTGTGGCACTGCATTGCTGTATAATACTTTCAGTGAAAGCTTTTCTCAAAGGGCTGGGGTTCTTTGAGTTCAGCATATTATTATAGGATTGTATTGAAGCTTTCCAAGACTTTAGATGAGATTGAAGGGGGATGTCAAGCTCAAACAAAAGTGACATCTTTTTTGGTTCCTCATAATAAAAGTTGACATTGGTCCCAACGTACTGCTTGATGAAAATTGCTGAACTCAAATACAAGTTGGATATCAATTTAATATTATTTCAAATTTAGTGAAAAGGCAACCTTGTGCAAGTACATCAGATTATTTTTATCTTGAGTTCTCAGATTAATTATGCCTCTGTTTTTCAAGCAGAAGTCAAGCTTTGTCTATCTTGTTTGGTCTTTATGAAACAAGCTATAGGTCAAAGCTCTGAATGAGCAGGTTTTGGAATCTGCATAACCTTCCCATAAGCAGATGGCTATGTTTACACCCTTGAATTAATGTTAGAATACATGTATGCTTTGGTCAATGAATGCTGATTGATGGTAGGATTAATGTTACTTTAATAGGTTCTCTACTTCTATTTGGATTATTTTCTTTTTCCTTTATCGAAGTCACTCTGTGTGCAGATTTGAAGTCCTGGATGAGGAGTCTGGTGATGATGAAGAGGATTTAGAGCAAAGGTAGCTTTTCTGCACTGATTCACTGTCTTTCACTAAAAAATTAGCATTTTTATGCTTCGTTCTTATTTTTCAGTCATAAAAGTGTTGTCACCCTTGACTGATGTTGTGGTACACGGTTATACATGTAAGCTGATACCCAAAACTCACATCCAGATTTTCACTATGCCTTGAGGTGTTGATAAATTTTCAGCTACTAGTGCTATTGCTAGCTTAAAAAAGTGTTGGGGTTAGTAAATTATCTAGTCAACTTGTGCATCATAGGGCTATTAAAGTTTTTTCCAATAATATCACCTTTCTTTTTCCTTAAATGTTTGATTTCATTAGGCAGTTTTAATATTGCCTGATCAACAATCACTGGGTAAACTTTTCCTGAACGCTTTGGTAATAGATGGTTCTTAGTGGATCTTTGGGTGCAAAACATGAATGCTTTGTGCTATGGTTCTTTTCTTTTGTCTGAATCAAGTATGGAAAACTAGTTAGAGCTGAATGGCATTCATTTATGTCCTTACCACTTTCAGAAAGTACAAGCTGCCGATGTCATGTATTATACCCTTCCCCAAGCGAAATGATATTTCTAGTGTCCAAGAATTTCCTCTTGGAAAACATGTTTTGGCCGTCTATCCAGGAACAACAGCACTCTACAAAGCAACTGTTGTTAATACACCTCGTAAGGTGATGATTTTATCCATCCATTTGGATAAACTCTTAGTTATGTTGCAAAACTTTTTAATATAATTTGGTGTATTTGACATGGAACTGACTTCTATTGTATTGTGAATGCTTCCGGTTTCCTTCAACCATTCTGGATATTTGCAGAGGAAGTCAGATGAGTAAGTGATACCCTCCCTTGTGTTTCACCCTGGACATTGCCTATTTTGGAAAATTTGATTCCTGAAAACTAGATCCAAATGAAATAATTCAAGATTTTTTCATCTTTTTCTCATTTGGGTCAAAACTTTAAGGATTAGCTGGCTAATTGATTTATGATGGGAACTGTTTTAAGTGGAAAACATACAGTTGCATATTCAGGTATTCAAAATGTGATCTTGAAATAATCGCCAGTTGGTTTTTAAACGCACTAGATATTTAAATCTCTCGTACAGATATGAATCTGGCCAGTTTTTACTCTTTAAGTTTTCATTCTAAGCACATACTTATCATAGAATAATATGCATAAGCATATTTTGACTGGGCAGGTATTTGTTGGAATTTGATGATGATGAAGAAGATGGAGCCTTGCCTCAGAGGACAGTGCCCTTCTACAGGGTAGTTCCCTTGCCAGAGGGACATCGTCAGTGAATTATGGATGTTTATAATTGTGAATATATTTATAGTTGAGTAGCACGATAAAGTAAGCCTTTCAAATACCCTTTTATATTTGTCTGGTAATGCAGGACTTGTTGTATTGTGTGATGTTATAAAGTGCTTCTTCTTGGAAGAAAAATTAATCTTTTTCTTCACTGTACCAAACCAAGACTGTAGGGAATATTTTCTAGACGTGCTGTTGAAACTAACTGATTAAACAAAGCGGATCAAGTAAATCCATCGATCATCCCTAGAATTCCATGTCATTATAACGGACTGATTTGATCACGATTTAGAATGTATATTGTTTAACTATTTATAATCATGTTATTGTCATTTACATCTTTTTTACAAAAATATTTCTAATGTGACATTAAGATACCTCTGACCTGTTGTCTATGTTTCTGTCCAAATTAGATTTTGTGTCCTGTCCGGGCTGAAAATATTATATAAATGTCTGAAGGCAAGAATATTCTCATATGGTTTATGCAAAATCAGACTGATACTACAACACAAACAGGGCTTGCGATAAAAGTTGTCGTTTCCTTCTCTAGAAGCGAACATTAATATAAATGTTAAAACTTATAAGTGAATCTGTTTTCTTATTTATTACGGTATATCTTGCGTCAAATTTATTCTAAAATATTTCTTATTTTAGTGTTGTGCGTCCCGAAAAAAAAAAATAATAATCTTCTTTTAATTTATGTACCTCATCTCGACAGCTTAGTTATATAAATGTTAACATTAGGTATCAACTTGTAATTGTAAATGTTATTATTCATATAAACGGCAAACCACAATATCATCCTTAAGGTCATTCAATTATTAACCTCAGGCGAATTTGCACATTCTGTACCATGCACTCTTTTGGTGATACCTTGTAGTACTATTTCTTCAAATTTTCAGCATCATTAATGAATGACCACGAACGATCAAGCGCTCTCACTGCCTATGACATGCTTGAGTGATTGGAATTGGAGGGTGTGTCAGCAAGCCATTGTGTGTATGATCAGCAACTCATAGATTGGTAGATTATGTACACCATCCCAGCTCACATACTTTGAAGGGTGTTTACAAGAACCACCATATAGACCTCTTTATCGTTGATCATTGCCTTGTTTCCACACCATGCATGATCATACCTCTCATGATACACACAGCACACCTACAAAGGATCAGCATATCCTGTATAGCGTAAATCAACAAACTAAGGTTAATAACCTACACAAGAATCTTGGTTGATAACAGCAGTCGAAAACGTGAATGCAGTCAGATCAACACAAGAAAGAGCAAAGGCAGTATAGCTAAGGCCATTCGTCGAAAACAGATTTTATAGTAAGTTACAAGCAGTCCCAAAGGCACCACTGCTAATCAATGACTACATACAGAAATCTGGACGTGACCATAACAGTTGATAGTAATAATAATAATAAGAAAGATTACCTGATTCCTTGGTTTGTTGATCAAATAGTACTTTGCAGCATATACGCTAAGGAGGGACCCGAAAACTAAGGCTCTTAAAAGCAAGAGGAAACAAAGGCTCCCAAGCAATTTTTTTTTTTTTTTTTTTTTTATCACTAGAACTAACCCAGATGACTACTGGGACCGTACAGGATGGGATACTAGTACACAACTTGAAGAGTAGCTCCCATATGGAAAAGGTCAGCACACACAATAGTTGGAGGACGGTCCACACAAGGTAAGAAGGCAGTCACACCTTAAGTGCGGCCTATATGTATTCCAAACTATTTCATAAAGTCTTACAAAGGTGGTCTCGGCATATGTTAATATACTTGTTATAAAATATATATATATATATATATATCTATTTGATTAGAAATGCAATGCTGTGAGACATCTTATGTGCGGCCTCATTAGAATTGTCGGAGAGTATTTAGCACTTATAGATGGACAGTAATCATAGAGGCCCAAAGGCCGGGTTCACAAAAAGCCCAATGCCTCTGATTTTTAAAGCGAGCTATTCTTCGTATTTTAACTAAACATTTTGGAAAAGGGTGGCTCTATTGCCACCCATAACCTCTCACTCCACACCTACTTTGTTTTAAAATTTTTGTTGTTATAGATTTTATAACAAAATTACTTACGTATCCAAACAACATAAACTATCTTCTTTCTTCATCCTATTCAACATATGTGGGAAAAGAAATTAGTTAGGTTATCTACAAGAGGTGTAAAGAGACAATTATTAAGTTTAAATTTTTATAATAAGTATTTTTAATAAATGGGTGTGGCAATACATTTTATGGGTGGCAATAGAGCCACCCTTTGGAAAAATAATAACAATCCAAAAATTTGAAATAATTCATTTTTAAGCTTGAGCGGACTTTCAAATATCAGTTCTTTTGTACCTTTAGCAAACGGTTTTAGCTACACTACTCAACCAGTAACATTAGTCATCAATTAAAAACCTTGGATTGACTTCAATAATCACTCTTACAATCAATCCAAAGGCTTCAGTTTGATGGGTAATGTTACTGGTTGGGAAAGGTAACCAAACCCCAAACATAAAGTTCAATTTGATCATAATTTTGATTAAATTGTCACAAATCATATGGTTTTGACAACAATGAAAAATAAAAAACCTTTTTAAGAAAAAAAATGATTAAAAAAAAAAAGACATTTTATACGTCCATAAATTTGCCATAAGCTACTCTTAATATTTAACAGAAATCTGAGTACAAAGATGGTCATCAAGTCATTCATGGCAAAAGCAATTAGCCAGTACAAGATATGGGGTAATACTGCTACATAGACTTATTCGACCACACAAAAAGAATTCTATACATATGATAAGATACGAAAATTCCATACCTTATTTCGTATAGGATATTCAATTATACCAATGATAATGGGTGCTAATTGAAATAAATTCAATATTGAACATTTCACATGAAAAAATATACATATTAAGACCTCACACCTCTCTCTCCATATATATATATATGTATATATATATATATATATACTATCATATATTGGGGTATTAATACACTTGATTAAAAAGAAAATGATTGCATTTTAAAATTATTAATTCTAATTTTTTATATTTGATTACAATTAAAAATATCTTATTACAATTAATAAATATGATTCTGTCTATCGATTATTGTAAATGTGATATGACTCATTTAGTTGCAATAAGATATAATAAATTACAATAAGTAATTTAAAATGCAATCACTCATTGTTTTTATCAAGAGTATCAATCCTCTATGCATGCATACATATATATAATTTTTATGGTTAGTACTTTCTAACTTTTAAAGTTAAGATGAATAAATCAAATTTATCAATTGCATTCTTTCTTCTAAAATAAATTTTTTCTTCCATTCAATTCAAATGCAATAGATGAATTTGATTAGTTTGTTCTAATTTTTTAAAGCTATGAAACACTGACCATAAAAGTTTTATACACACATATATACATATATATACCAATGTGACAAAAGCAACAACTGAAACAGACACAAGAAGCACAAGAATTTTGTCAAATCCCAATTGTAAGTTATGCACCCACAAAAATAACAAAAAGTTTCATTATTGAGATATTTATGAAGAAAATTATGAAAGATATACTTAAATTTTATAAAGAAAATTACGTAAAAGATACTTTTATTAGTTAAGAATAAAACTTATTTTCAAAAAAAAATAATAATAAAAGTTAAATCACAAATCAAGAATTAAATTCTCATCTCTTTTAAGATGTGTGATCATTAAAGGACATATATTCCATTTATTATTAACTCTAACCCTTTTTTCATTGGAAATGATATACTCATCTTAAAAATAACTTAATTATGTTATGTTCATCCTTTGTATCATGATCAAATGATGAAATTTGATAGCATGTGAATTCTTTTCTTCCCTCCTTTGTTTTTGGGTTTTTCTCCATTTTCTATACAATAATTTATAAACACATCTCCGACCATACTAATTATACGTTGTCCTTAACCAAAATGATTAATAATATAATATTTTATCGACTCCAACCATTTTCCATATTATTAACTAATGAAAAAAATTGAATCATCCTAATCAAACATAGAGAGCAAGAAAATCATAACCAACTTTCTCTTATTATTTTAATATTTACTTTAAAATATGGTAAATAATTTTCTTTTTTAAAAAATAAAATTTGCATAAATTTCCACACTTACTAACTCAAAATGATTAACTTAAAAGTTACTAGTTAAAATAATTTTTTAAAATATTTTAATTAATATTTAAGGAGTTCCTTGAAAAGGCTCAACCATAGGACCATCAAAATCATCATTTCTAGACCGTCACAGTTTCTTCCTCGCAAGAACTGTGTCATACCATCATATATAGATCATTAAAATTCGATCCTCGACTAAAATTGAAAGGAATGCCATCCACATGTATATGGATACTTCGATCTTCATACTCTATTTACTCATTCACGACATGTAGTTCATGTCGATTTAATTTAAATGAACACAAGCTCTGCGATATTAGATAGTTTCCATTTCCAGCTATTTCAAAACTTCCAAAATTTAATAGTCGGTGGTGTAGTGAGCAACTGAGTGTGGAGAATATTTTCTTTGGCAGTGAAAAATGATGACACAAGCACACAGCTAGCCTTTGTACTTATCATTTGCTTACTTTCCATAATTTATAAACAAAACTTTCGACATAAATTCGATTCCCACAATCACTTGTTCTTAGTTGTTTCTAATTACACATGGAAATTGAATGCAAATATAATGATCATAAATATTGCTAAAATAGTAATTCCAATATTCATGTACATTCGGAGGAACAGTCCCACAGAAACGTGCACGATGAAGTTAATTATGCAAGTAACACAGGCAAAATATCCAAGTAGCCTGCCTAGAGGTAGAAGGTAGGACAAGTGACCGTGTAAAACTGACTTTATACTCAAATGCATCTGCATTTGAATTTTTGAGTAACAACTAACAAGTATTCATAACTTTTACATCTTCATTTTCCAAAGAAACATAGCAAGACCCTAGCGTGAGTACACGGAGAAGCTGATATTTCGAAAATTAATAACAAAGTCAACTTGCAAAAAGCAAAGCAAATACAAGTGGTGCATCAATATAAAGTGTTAACGTATCATAAGCTCAAGTCTTAAATACTATAAGAATAATGCTACAATTCTAAAAAATTTATCTAAATAATGTGATAAACTGATTTGTAACCGTCACGTTAATTTTAAAATGATATATTAATATTGTGGTAATTACACCTAAGTTTACTACGCTATTTGAACAATGAATTTAGACAAATTTGTTAGTAGTGTAAGATTATTCTACTATAATTGGATCACTTTCTATCAACTTAAACTTTTGAGTTAACATGATATAAGAGCCTACAAGTCTCAGGTTCAAACCATTTCTCTCCTCTATATCTGAAATTCTGATTACACATGTTATAGGGTAGAAAGCGTTTAATACGCATCCATTATCTGTTTCCCTTGTATGTGAGGGAGCATGTCACGGTATAAGTATTATAATCTCCGGCCATAAATTTTATAGTTGAGTTTTTTTCCTATTAGTGTAAGCTTTTGGATTTAAAAACAACTAACATAAACAATGACAAAGAGCAGCTATACAACACATGAAAATGCTAAAACTCAAAAGGGCAAAAATATTGTGCACGAGTGATATAACATCAGAAGAAATACCACTTAAAATTAAACCAAATCAGTCTGCATTTGTCTAATTATAACATCCAAACATAACCCACGAAAACACAAAAACAAAAAGAAAGTGAGATTGGAGTTGAAACAAGGAAAAAAAACCTCAAAATCAGTCCTTGTTCTTGAGCCTCTCGAGCCTCTGATTCAACTGCTCGATCTTGACGACGAGATTGGTGACGGAGTAGAGGAGCCAGTAGAAGAGCAAGGCGGAGGCGATGAGGAGGGCGTTGCGCTGGCTCTTCATGATGGACTTCTGGTGGCGCAAGTGCTCGGTCGGCGAGCAGGATTCGCCCTCACACTTCGGGCTCGTCTCGTACTTCCAATAAATGTCCATCAGAAGGAACAGACAAAACGGCACCACCGACAAGAACGGCTTCAACAGATTACGCGTCACCGCGATCAGCCCTCTCCTCAGCCCGTCCAGCCCAGGGATCGTCAACAGCAGCACCATTATTGCTTCTGCCCCCGCCGCGTATCCTAGCACAACCCATTCTAGAGCCATCGATTCGATCGATTCGATCAAAACCCTAGATCTTGCTTTTTTTTTTTTTGCCTGTTTTTCAAAAGCGCGCTCGCGGCGTGAGAGAGTGAGATACTTTTCTTCGTCTCCAATAAATCGCTTCGTTTTGTGGTGGTGTTTGTGAGGATGACACGTGGATCCATATGGCGGAGAAGTTGAGGATGACACGTGGATCACAGATGGCGTGTTGTTGAATCGCGCCTGCCGGAAACCCATACGATTAAGGGATTGACTTGAGCGACTTTTTTTATTATTTATTATTTCATAGTGTTTTCTTCGTAGTTAAGCCTCGGTTTGTTTTTTTCCTGACAGGTATGGGTAATTTAGTAGTTTTTTCTAAATTTAATTAAAAAATGATTTTTTAGTTTTTCTTCCGATTTCATGAACAAAATGCTTCATGACTAGTTTATTAAAAATTATGGAGAAAAAGAGTTTTAGAATTTGAAAATTAAGAGGTGCTGATGTAATTCGAATTTATAGTTTCATTGGTTTATAAGTAAAATATTATAAATGGTCACCTCAACTTTTGGTCGACCAAAATGATTTTATTATACTTTATGCAACTTAAAAATTATATTTATTTCGTCTCATGTTACGTGCTTTCAATGAGTATTAATTTTTCAAAAAAACAAAAACAAAAAAGAGAGAAAGAATTAGTTGTGTACATTTATTAGTAGCGATTGCTTACTCAGTTTTCACCGTATCTAATTGAAGAGTTGGGGTTAATTTATCAGACGCGTACCGTGTAAGTCTTCATACTAGGGGTAAGAATTTAAGTAAATCAAATACATTATATTTATTTATTATTATTTTTTTTTCCTTCTTTATTACATATCGAGTATTCTCGTAAGACTGAAAAGAAAAGTTAAACAAGGGCATTGAAAGTAATCTACATGTAAGAAAGTAAAAGGTAATCCACCTGTTGGTATCATCAATTAGGAGTGGATATTTTGAACCCAACTCAACTAAAAGTGGACATTTTGAACCAAATTCGACCATTTTTGGTGGGGTTGGGTCGAGTTTCAACCTTTAAAAAACCTCAGCTCGAGTTAGGTTTAAACAACTAGATTTTTTCTCAAGTTAGGTCAGGTCAGATGGGTAACTTGATAACCCAACCCGAACCTAGTACTGTATATATTTATTATTTTATTTAAAAAAATGCCCTAACCGCACAGTCGTTAGTTCTTCCCATCTCTCATATCTTTTCTCATTTTCTCTTATATTTATCGCCGACCATTATACCCTTTATCGTCGATCAATCAACCCTCCATTTCCTCCTTGTTGCCTTTCTTCTATCTCATTTTCTTCATCCATCCACATGGCCATGCCAATCATTTATCCCATCTCATTTCTTCATCTATCCACGCCGGTCATCCATGGTGCTACACGCCCTCCTTCATGATGGTCCTCCAATCTCCAACCTCCATAGCCTCCAATCGCTAATCTTTCTTGATCTCATCTCTCTATTTTTTTCATTGCCAAACATGAAAGGCGTGGATGTTGAGTGTGTGTTGACTATTTTAAGTCACCAAATTTTGAATAGAGTGATTTTTATGGGTGTTTGTTGTGATTTGTGTGTGTGATTTTTATGGGTATTTGTTTATGAAGGGCTTACTGTTGAGGGTTTTAGTTTGCTTTATGGGATGATAAGTTTATGAAGTTGTTCTATTCTATTGATAAGTATACATGTTGTTTCTGCATGCATATTGTTTTATTCTGTATACGTATAGTTACACAAATTATACGAATTTTGTTTAATTGTATTGTCTCATATATTTATTATGTTTATATTGAAGGAAAAGGGACAGGTTTCAAAATGCTTGTTAAGCTGTTTTGCCATTTTTAACTGTTGTTTTATATTTAACTGTTGCTTTATTCACAAAATAGAGTTGAAGAATGGAGAGGATACTATTAAATATTCATTAAAACTATCCTATGATATAAAATCTATCAACAGATTTTATTGGGTGTATCAAGTGGAACTTTTTGTATTTGAAACAATTAACTCGATCAACTCAACTCAATTCAACTCAATCCAATAATTATTAGATTAGTTTGGGTTGAGTCAAAAAATTGATTGGATTAAATTGAAATTTTTAACCCAACCCACATTAAATTAGAGAATTTTTAATCTACCTCAATTTAATCCGAACCTAAAAACGCGCACATCTATTGTTATCGGCAATCAAAATATTCTTCCAAACAGAAATGGGTCCCGTCGACCGAACCGTCAGGTGTCACGATCTCATTGGAGAGCTCATCAAAATCCACGCTGCCAAGACTACCCGTGTAATTTCAAAAAACCGGTGACAATTTGTCTTCGAGTCTTGGAGTTCCTCTCTGTTCTACCTGTCTCATTTTTTTTTCTGATCCTACGAGGTCAACGCAAACACACTAATAAAAATAAAAGGGAAAAGACCCTCTTCAAAACTTTTTCATTTCCTTTTAAAAAGCAAAGGAAAACCCCCTAGAATACTTGAATACATCTCTTACAAACACAATCAGTTTTCATTCTCAGTGTTTTGAAACATGGATGAAATGAAAGATAAAATGAAAGGGTTGATGAAGAAAATGTCATCTTCATCTTCATCTTCATCTTCAGGTAAATTCAAGGGGCAAGGTCGTGTTCTGGGCTCTTCATCTGCCCCACCCTATAACCCCAACCTCTCTCGTTCAAACCCAAAACCACCCTCTTCCTCTTCCTCTCCCTCTTCCACTTTGCCTCGCAAACCACTTGCTTTGGTCAAGGATCCAGCCCCCAGTCAAAAAATTGTTGATGGGTTTGACCCATATGACTCCCTTATCACTACTGGCAAGAGGTCGCAAAACGGCTATTCCCTTAACGTGTTTCCGTGTCCGATTTGCAGTCAGGGTTTTGGGAGCGAGGACGAGGTGTCTCAGCATGTTGATAGCTGTGTTGATAGAAGTAACAGCGCCGGTTCGGTTGTAAAGAGTGATGGTGGTGGTGGTGTGGTTGATGAGTGGAGGAGCCAAATGGAGGTTTGCGTTGGTGGGTTTTTGTCCGGGAGCCCCAACGAAACGTGTGTGGAAGTGGTGAGGACGTTGTTGAGGAATGTGGTTAGGGAGCCAGAGAATGCTAAGTTCAGGAGGATTCGGATGAGCAATCCCAGGATTAGGGAGGCCGTTGGGGAGGTGGCGGGGGGCGTTGAGGTTTTAGAGCTTGTTGGGTTTGCGTTGACAGAAGAAGGTGGGGAAATGTGGGCTGTAATGGAGGTTCCTGATGAGAAGAAGATTGGTTTGATTAGGAAGGTCATTGACTTGTTGGGGCCGAGAAAAGTCGAGGAGCCACCCAAGGTTGAGAGTTCAAAGAAAGCTCCAGCTCCAGCTTCCAATGCAGAACCTATTGAGCCCGAGAAGTTTGACAGACAGGTATAGTTTTCGATACTATTTTATTGAATAATGTGTGTAATTTTGGTTATTCTTTAGTAGCTGCTCTTGTTTGATCAAGTTATTAGCTATAACATTCGTAATTGTGATCATTTATGATGATGTTAGGAATCAATGTAAGTTCAGGGTTTCAGATTTTAGTAAGTTTGTTAGGATATTATTGTATACATAACGTAGGAATTGGTGATTATAATTACACTTGAAAGCTCAAATATCATAACAAGGATTTCTATCTGTGCTTGTTGATGTCTGACTTGGACAAGGTGCTGAAATAGTAACACAAAAATTGTACAACAAACTGAAAACATACTTAATTTTTGGTCTTGGGTATAAATATCTGTTTTCAGATTGACTAGAAAAGGCCGAGATTAGAATGCCATGGATATGCAGATATTACATTCCAATTCTATCTGGAACTGGAAATGATGCTTAATGGAATTATGAGAAGATGAAAGTAACATAATTTATGACTGAATTGAAAAAATTTGACAGTTCAAAGCAGAGGTGGGTCACTAGGTAATTGGTTGGGTTGTTTGATACTGTATTATTACATAAGTTCTAGACTTTGTCCCACTTATTAATTTTGTTGCCAGTTTGTCCCGTATTTAAGACTTTCAAGACCTCAGTAGTACTAAAATTAGTATTGCTTCTAATATGTAGTTTTATCTCAGCTTTTGTGTTGGAAAGCTAAGCCACCTGCCGTATTCTGGTTTTTAGGTTGTGATGTTCTATGATTAAGAGATGCATAAATTCAATGAAGTAATTATTAATTTAGTACTTCTGGTTCTGGAACGTTATTTTAATCTCTGGAAAGCTGATTTTGGTGCAGTGTAGTTATGCCTGGAATTTGAAGATGATACAGATAAGAGTAGCTTAGTTGGTGAAATCTCTTACTAGCTATATAAAAAGTTTCAATATTAAGTCCCACTCACACTAGGGTTGGGGATGATTTGGTTTATTACAAATAATTATTTAAAGGAAAAGAATAGGGAACAGAATAAAAATAATAATTATAAAAAGAGAAGACAATGTGAGAATCAAAATATTCATTTTGCATTTGGTTGGAAATTTATTTTGTATGTGAGGGAAACAAAGGCTGAAACTAGGACTTGATTCCAGTTAGGAGTACTATTAGCTTATAAGTAAAGAGGAGATCATTTTTTGGAGGTCTTTCCATGTTATCTACACCTGAGGTATTGTATGATGCCTAGGAAAATCTCATTTAGGTTTTGAACAAAACTAGGTGTATATGTAAGTACCGAGGATTTTCTATAGAACTGGGTGTATGATTGACCTATTTTGTCTGTATATTGTTTCAGAAAAAGAGAGCTAGAGATCACTTTTTCTTTTCCCTCCTGTTCGTCTTCCAGAAACTGAGGTTTGATCTATGATCTGTGCAGACCTAGGCATATTATCTGTCCTGTGAATACCTGTTACCCTTTTAATTAATGAACGGACCAATTTACAGGATGGGGTCCAAGGGTTTGTGTAATCCCTAGAATCTCTCTTCTTATTTTTCTTGTTAATAATAATCAAGGAAATATATATAAATTATGTAATCCGAGTGTAATGTGAAATTTTCTTGTATAAAATTCATTTGTTTGATTATTGTTTTGGCATAATTATCCATTGTAAGGCTAAATATAATTTCTTCCATATTATGTATAAGACACACTTAGAGTTTTGAATGTGATTTCTTCAGAGTGATCAAGCAAAACAAATGACTGTTGTGGCCTGTAGCAGAATACAGGAGCTACTTTGTAGAAACAAGTCTTAAGTTCATATTTCGATGTGCCATTATTGTTACTTACTGGAAATTGGTGAAAATTATTGTCCTTTTGGCTGATCATTCAAATTGGTTATTTTTTGCAAGTGTACATTGTTATGGTACTATTGGCAGTGCATAGGATCTGGCTTCTGCTTCTGGTTACTTTTTAACATTCTTATAAGTTATACCAGTAGTTCTTTTCTAGTTTTCATATTAATTTTTTGACAGTTAATAGAGGCCCTTAAATTTTTTCTGTGCTTTATTCTATATATACTATCTGTCACTATTCATGTATGATTATATATATGCATTCTTACATATTAATATGGTTAGTTTAGATCAAGGTCTTCTTTTCTGTACCTGAAAACGTGGCTGCAAGAATTGAGTTGCCAGATTCTTTCTACCAACTCTCAGCTGCAGAGCTTAAAAAAGAAGCTGAATCAAGGAAGAAAAAGATTGATGAATCTCAGCTATTAGTTCCCAAGTCTTACAGGGAAAAGCAGGCACAAGCTGCCAAGAAGAGGTACACAAAAACTATCATCCGTATTCAATTTCCTGATCAAGTGGTTCTCCAAGCTGTTTTTCGTCCTTGGGAGCAAACAACTGCTCTCTATGAGGTTAGTCCTTATTATTGGTTATTGTGCTTCTGTTCTTTCTGATGTTTGTGTAATTTGGATTTGATGTACTGAATTTGGTTTGGGATGAAATTGCAAAGATCTAATGTCCAGCCTTGCTATAGTTGTCATTTATTGACATTTGAACAGGAACAAATGTTAGTAAAGTGGTTGATATCTGTTATTGAAATTTTATTCTCTACTGTTACTTAATTTTGTTGGCTCAGAATTTTTTTTGTGGAGTACCTAGTGATAAACATGATTAGTAGTTTGCCTCTACTAAGTGGAAGTAGATGAACTCGACATGTGCATAGCTTAATGTACTGGCTGAGGCACTGCCTCGAGGCGCCTCCGTGTGGGCACCTCAATGCCAGATCAAACACCGGTCATATTGACTGCTTGAGGCAGCTGCCTCAGGGCTGAATCGGGTTGACTTGCCCACCTGCAGCAGTTGGGTTTGAAATTATAAAATAATAATAATAATAATAATAATAATAATAATACTTGATGCTGAACACTTGGTCAACCCTTTTCTTCCAGCTTTCTCGTCTTCCTTCAAAACCGTTTCTTTCTTCTTCAACCAGCAGCCAAGCTCAAAAAAACCTTACTTCTTCAACCAGTCGGCTGACTCGCTCCAACTTAGCTTTCTCTTCTTCCTTCTAAAACTGTTCTTCTTTCTTCAACCGGCAGTTGTAGCTCTCTCTTTGCTAAAACCAGCAGCCCCAAGCTTTCTTTTTCTCTCTCTAAAAGCTCTTTCGCACTCTATTTTTCGGATTTTCTTTCAACACATCAACCTAAATCACCATACAACACCTTAAATCAACTAATCTCACCAAAAAATTCCATTTCTCTCTCTAGGCAGCTTCTTTGTCTCTTTAAAAATCAATTTTTCTCTCTAGGCAGCCTTGAATCTCTCTCTAAACTGCCCTCTCTTCCTCTAAAAAAATCTGTTTGTCTCTCTAAAATCTCTACGCAGCTGTGTGGTATAGAAAAGATTCGACTTTAGATCATCTTTTATTTTAGTTATTTTTTACTTGTTTTTTGTTTGGTATTGTTGTTCTGGAAATACTTTTGGACAATTAATTTTCAATGTATTGTTGTTCTAGAAATTTATTAAATTTCGTACTATTTTTGCTTTTTTTAAGTCATTTTCGGTCGAGACGCCTGTCTCATCTCATGGCAAGGTGACCACACCACACTGCTTCACGTACTTTCAAAACTTGGACATATGTGGATTAGTTGTTACACCTGTAATATTTTCTACGCTTTTAATACAATCTGATATTATGCTGGTGTATGCAGTTGCAACAAATTAGCAATATAAAATGTGTATAACCTTTTTTTTTTTTTGGACAAAAAATGTGTATAGCTTTTGAATCTCTCTTACATGCTCTTTTAGGCTAGTGTCTGTAAAAGAGCTACTTAACTGAATTTTACACCATTGTTTGAGGTCCTTATTAACTTAAGCTTTCAGATTTGATGGTTACTAACACGATACTATAGCTAGTGTGAAATTTAGGGTTTTATTCACTATATAATTCTGTACAAAACAGTCCTAATATATACACATAAGGCAGTAACAGACTGCTTGATTTAAGGAATTTGTTTCCTTTTTAAAGAAGGAAATTAATACCAAATCATCTAGATATAGGAAACCTAAATATACACTATAATTAAGATTCCTAGAAACTAGTAACAATATCTTTAACAACTATAATATCTCCAACACTCCCCCTCAAGCTGGGTTATATATGTTTATCATACCCAGCTTGCTACATAAGCCATCAAATACAACTCTAGGAACTGGTTTGTGAATATATCTGCATTTTGTAATGATGAGGAAATATAGATAGGTTCAACTATCCCTCCTTCCATGTTTTCCTTGATGAAATGCTTGTCAATTTCAATATGTTTGGTTCGGTCATGCTGAACTGGGTTCTTGGCAATGCTTATTGCTGATTGACTATCACTTAGCAGCTTGATTGAACCATCTATAGGAACCTTTAACTCAACTAGCAATCGTTTTAGCCATATTCCTTCACAAATCCCTTGAGCCATGGCTCTAAACTCAGCCTCAGCACTGCTTCTTGCCACAACTGACTGCTTTTTACTCCTCCAAGTTGTTAAATTACCCCAGACATAAGTGCACAACCCTGAGGTAGATCTTCTATCAGTTATAGACCCAGCCCAATCGGCATCTGAGTATACTTCAACTCCTCTTGCTGCATTCTTCTTGAAAAACAGTCCCTTACCAGGTGTCATTTTTAGGTATCTCAGTATCCTTAGAACTGCTGTCATATGTTCCTCCATAGGATTATTCATGTACTGACTTACAGCGCTCACTTAGAAAGCAATATCAGGTCTTGTATGAGAAAGATAAATCAACTTCCCTACAAGTCTTTGATACCTCCCTTTTTCAATGGGAGCACTGTCTTGAATTGACCCAAGTTTAGTTGTAGAGTCCATTGGTGTGTCAGCTGGTTTGCAATCAAGCATGGCAGTGTCTTTCAGTAGATCTAACACATACTTCCTTTGTGAGACAGAAATTCCTTTCTTTGACCTAGCTATCTCCATCCCAAAAAAGTACTTAAGGTTTCCTAGATCTTTGATCTCAAACTCTTTTGTAAGAACATTTTTAATTCTAGGTATTTCCTCTTCATAGTCCCCTGTAAGCACAATATCATCCACATAGACTATTAATACTGCCATCTTACCAACCGAAGAATGCTTTATGAACATTGTGTGATCTGCTTGTCCTTGAGTGTACCCATGCTGTTTTAGCACCTTAGAAAATCTCTCAAACCATGCTCTCGGAGATTGTTTGAGTCCATACAACGATCTCTTCAACTTTCAAACCTTTCCTCTATTAGCAGCATTTTCAGTACCTGGAGGAACCTCCATATACACCTCTTCTTCTAGATTGCCGTTCAAAAAAGCATTCTTGACATCTAGTTGGTAGAGAGGCCAGTCAAGGTTCGCTGCTAGAGATAGAAGAACCCGAATAGAATTCAACTTTGCTACAGGTGCAAAAGTTTCCAGATAGTCAATACCATATGATTGAGTGAACCCTTTAGCAACCAATCTTGCTTTAAACCTCTCAATGCTGCCATCAGTTTTGGTTTTCACAGTGAAGACCCATTTGCAACCAACTGGCTTCTTTCCACTCGGCAAATCACATAGTTCCCAGGTCTGGTTCTTCTCTAGAGCTCTCAATTCTTCTTCTATAGCCTTCTTCCATTCGGCCACTGACAATGCTTCTTGCACACTCTTGGGAATGTGTATGTTTGAAATTTTTGCAATGAAGGACCTATATCCTTGAGACAGCCCATCATAACTGACATATTTGCTAACAGGATATAATGGCCTACTTCTGCAGTCTCTCACCCCTTTTCGAATTGCAATAGGCTAGTCATCATCAGTTTGTGCATTTTCAGAACCTGTACTGTTGGAAGAATCTTTATTTTCAACTTGTATATGAGTTTCATGAGACTTGGACTCAGGTTCAGATGTTTGAAGTGGTATAGGTTGTGTCTGAACCTCTGTTTCCTTCTGTTTCCCCGCCTCCTTTGATAAACGATTAGGTTTTGATCATCAGCAGTGAATGTAGGTTTTTTAGGTTTACTAACAGAAGGCTGATTAGATTGAACAACACTAGGATGGTCTAACAAGTCTGAATGATGGTCTAACAAGTCTGATTTTTGCTGACTCGATTGACTAGGAAGCTGTTTCAGATTGACACTAGGACTTTCAAGAAAGTCAATATCTTGAGGAGTAAAAAACGTATCATCCAAACTCTCAAGTGTTGAAGATGAAGGTCTCTCAGATCCCAAAAACTGATATTCACCTAAATTCTCCCCCTGAAGAGCAGTTTTATGAAAATATGGAGTTGTTTCAAAGAAAGTGACATCCAAGCTATGATAAACTTTGTTATTTTCAGGGCAAAAACACTTATAACCTTTATGATGTGAAGAATAACCAAGGAATACACCTCGAACAGACCTCTTATCCAATTTACCTCTTATGTGTTTGTGAAGATGGATAAAAACAGTACACCCAAATATTTTTTGTGGGAAATCAAATATGAGGCGACAGTGAGGATAAACTTCGAGAAGTTTTTGAGTTGGAGTGGAGAAATTTAAAACTTTGGAAGGGAGCCTATTTATCAGGTAGGCTGCTGTAAGAACAGCATCACCCCAAAAACGTTTTGGCATATTTGCAGAAAATAACAAAGATCGGGCAACTTCAAGAATATGTCTATTCTTTCTCTCAGCAATTCCATTTTGTTGTGGGGTATCAACACAAGAACTTTGGTGAATGATACCCTCACTCAAAAGGTAATTACTTAGAGTAGAATTAAAGAATTCTTTGCCATTGTCAGATCTTAAAATCTGAATTTTTGAATTAAATTGAGTTTGAATCATGGTATTAAAGTTTTTGAAAATTTGAGAGACCTCAGATTTGTGTGTCATGAGAAATATCCAAGTGAGACGAGTATGGTCATCAATGAATGAAACAAACCATCTGGCATTAGTGATGTTAGGAGTTTGTGATGGTCCCCAAACATCACTATGCACCATAGAGAATGACTTGGTTGATTTATAAGGTTGATTTGGAAAACTGGTATGAGAATGCTTAGAGAATTGACAAATATCACATTGGAAATCACCAGGATCTTTATTAAAGAATAATGATGGAAACAACTTGGCAAGATACATAAAGTTTGGGTGGCCTAGTCTATAGTGTCATAACATAACATTCTGACTTGGACTAGACATCCTCAGAGACTTATTTTTGCTAACATTGTTGACATAAGAACTACTACTCACTGCTGTTGATGCTTTATTTATTGGAGAGGGTTGAACTTCTAGAAAATAGAGACCTTCACAGCCTTTAGCACTACCAATCATCTTCCCCGAGTGCAAATCCTGAAAAACACAAGCATTTGATCGAAAATTAGCCACACAACTCAAATCTTCGGTGAGTTTACTTACTGATAGGAGGTTGCAGGTTAGTTTAGGCACATACAAAACTGAATTCAAAGTCAAATCAGCAGAGATAATTATAGAACCAATCCCCATTACTTTAGACAAGGATCCATCCGCTATTCGTACATGAGGACAATTGCTATAAGCTGAAAACTTGTTGAAAAGTTTTCTATTACCAGTCATGTGATCCGATGCTCCGGAATCTACAATCCATGAATGAGATGTGCCTTGATTCGTAGCTAGTGCAGTAAGAAAATTATCTTTTTGTGCAACTGTCCCTGAACCTATTACCACTTGGCTAGGCTGTCCCTGAGCAATGAGTTTCTGCAGTAATTCTAATTGTTCCTTGCTGAATGGTTCAGCCACAGAAGAGGATGATAGGTTTGCCTTGCTATCTCGTTCCTTAGCTGGTTTCCAATCCGCCGGTTTCCCATAAATTTTCCAACACTTGTCTTTGATATGGCCAGGTTTTCGACAGTGATCACACCATGGTCGGCCTCCTTTTCGTGGCTCCGAAGTACTGCGGGCTGCCAAAGCTGAAGCTTCACCTCCAGCTTCCTTTGGTTCTTTTGGTTCAGCCCCCAGCATTAAGGTCCTGCAACTCTCTTCTCGTCTAATTTCTGAAAAAGCTTCTCGAAGACTAGGCAGTGGTTTTGTCCCAAAAATCCTACCCCTCACAGCATCAAGATTTGGATTTAATCCCAAACAAAACTTGTACACCCTCTTAGTCTCAATGATCTTCTTATACTGTTGTAAATCAGCTGCAGTACTCCACTTGTATTTCTCAAATGCATCAAGTTGTTGCCAATATCGTTGAAGCTTGTTGTAATAATCTGTCACAGAGAGATCTCCCTGTCTCAAATCATGTAATGCTCCTTCGATTGTAACCAGTTCAGGAGTATTATCTTTGTGAGAGTAAGTTTCCTTTGCTGCCTCCCATACTTCTGCTGCTGTTTCAAGTAGGAAAAAATTTTCTCCAATGTTAGGCATCATGGAGTTGATCAGCCAAGACATTACCTGGCTATTTTCCTTCTTCCAGGTTCGATATCCATCTGCATTCTCCTCCGGTTTGGTGACTTCATTGGTGAGATAACCCTCCTTCTCTCTGCTGCAGATATACAAGAGCACCGATT